>JASSRZ010000042.1:5791094-5811254 GCA_032164315.1 Malacoctenus gilli | reverse complement strand
ATTTTTACTGATTTTCCTTCACCAAAAACAGCAATATGCTCAAGACAGAGAATCTAAAACCCAGATTAAACAGATGACTTTATCGGTGTTGGTTTGCTGAGCACTCTTTAAACAGAATTTTCACAATCAACCCCACCCATGTGAGACCCCCCCCCAACCCATGCAAAAACAAGCATCTCTCTAGCAAACACTGGAGTTTGGGGCTAATTAGCGCTGATAAAACCTGTGGATTGGAAACATGCCGCCGGTCTGACAAACTGTCTTAGCTCCATTTGAAGCTGATGAATCCAATAAGGAGTGTGAATGACTTTAATTAGTGCTATCACAATGCTGTATCTGCCCATGTTAGCTTATTTCTTCCCAGCTGAGCTCTGAAACTGTTTGCACACACACAAACTCACACACTCACACACAGAGACACACACACACACACACAGTGCCATGTTTGTTAGGCCGCTGGTGCGTCACAGTAATCGCTGGCCCAGCATGCTCTGATTGAAACATTGGCACAGGCGTTAAGACAAACACCCCCCTCCCTTCAGACCAAGACGACCCCCTGCTGCGGGCTAACAAGACTGTGGTAACCTCCTTTACCACACACACACATTCCTCCTGTTTTCCTGCGTGCAAGCACACACACAAATACACACACAGCATATGTATAGAGGCGCATTTTTCATTCTTTCGCACAAACATTCAACTCACATTTTTACATTGTCAGACTTTCGTGGAGAGACAAATTCTTTCACTTCATAAGACAAGTGAGTGACTGACTCGTGCTTCCTTGTGAGTTTCAGTCCCACTCGCTGAATAAACTCCTTTTTTTCTAAATTCTAAATTATCATTAAACTTTGATTCAAGAAATAAAAGAGGGAAGAATTGATTTACGGTATCAAAACTCACTGATCTTTGCTTGAAACAACCACTGGACCTTAAAAATCCAGAAATGACGTATAATGTTGGCTCATTCAGTACAAATGGAAAGTTTTGATGCTTAAAAGGATCCAAATAGAGGGAAAAAGGCAAATAAAATATCCCAAAGTATTGGTGCTTTTTGATTTATTAGGAAGTTCTCTATTGAGTCAGCTCATTCTGACTCTACACGCAGAAGCAGCAGCCGCAACACTTGATAAATATAAATCCTAAATATGAACATAAATCACCCTGAGGGCACACGCTGTAGTGTTTTCTATTACAAATTAAAAAGTCAGCCCTCTCTGAGGATGACGCGCTGAGAGTCTCCACAGAGATCCAGTGTTCTCCTCAGGGGCATGTTGGTGATGACAGACTGTGACAGAAAATGTCTCGTCTTATCAGCCAGGCGACATTGTTGCAGCGGCAAATTCAGGAATCAATCTGAAGCACCTTCAATGCAGATTTATCGTTGACTCCGACTCTCACTGCTGATTTAATCAGCAGCGCTTGAATTTACGAAATCAAGGAGTGTAAATACAAGTTGATATAAGCATCACGATGCATTTGTCAGCTGGGCGAGTAACTATTTTTGGTTGCTTCCACATTTCTCCTGATTTTTACTCTGGACAAGCATCTTTTCCTGCTGGAGGAAACTGTGTGTTTTTCCCTTTTATACTTGGAAACCCAAACAGAAGCTCTTTAGGGAACAGCAGGGAAGAAAATTCTGGCAATACAACCAGTGTGATGTCTCACAAAAATTACAAGTGAATTTAATCACACTGAGACATTTTTTTGTAGATTGTATACAGAAAAAATATGTGTAGTTTTAGCTCATGTTTTGGAAATGTTACCTTACATTTTTAGACTTTTTTTTATATATTCTTGAATATTTTTTTCAAGATTGATATAAAATGTTTACTTTTATAGACAGAAAACTCCTTAAAGTATAATTGTATCAAACTCTTGAACTATACAAAAACAAGGAGGGTTGTCTTGTATTGTTTTTCTCACAGTGTGACTAGTGTGTGAAAGCCTTCATATTGTCCCATAAATAAGTAAACAGTTTGATTTACTTGAAGCAGCCATGACGCATTTTAATGGCACAGTGGTCTGTTGTTGACTTTTTTGTTTTTCTCTCACGTGTTTAATTTTTAGCAGCGTTCCTTCATAATATAAGTATAAGATAAAATATATTAAAAACAAAAACACACCATCTCTTTCCGTTGTTTGTGACAGAGTGTGTGTTTGCGTGTGTTCGGAGGGGGAAGGGTCGAAGCAAACAAGTGATCATAAGCCTTCCTCCGGGCTGAACGTTTTAAACAAACACCTATAGAGGGAAACTCTTGATTGACTTGACTCGGTCTCCCTCCCTGTGGCCGGGCTGGGGGAGTGTCCTCCTCCCGCTGGTATAAAGCCCAGCGCTCCCATCTGCTCCATAGTATGCAAAGACAAGACGCGGAGCCACACCGACACAAAGAGAGCGAGAGAGAAAGAGCGAGAGAGGGAGAGAGAGAGAGAGGGAGGGAGAGAGCGTGTGGTCGTTCGGATCCACAGACAGCGTTGAAGTGAGGGATCGTCCGCTCGCCAGATCGCCGTCCCACACCGAGCGCGCAGTAGCATGAGTTTACCAGGAGTCCTGCACTGATCGGACTTGCAGGCTGACTGCAAAGTTGGCTGTCACTTTGTCGAACCGCGCAACGGAAAGCAACGATGGAGCGAAGCATCCCGGGATGGTGCGTGCTGGTCACCCTCCTCCTGCTGCTGCACGGAGCGCGCTGCCGGGCGGCCAAGGAGCTCCAGTGCCAGGAGATCTCGGTGCCTCTGTGCAAAGGGATCGGCTACAACTACACCTACATGCCCAACCAATTCAACCACGACACGCAGGACGAGGCTGGCCTGGAGGTGCACCAGTTCTGGCCGCTGGTGGAGATCAAGTGCTCCTCGGACCTGCGCTTCTTCCTCTGCAGCATGTACACGCCGATCTGCCTGGAGGACTACAAGAAGCCGCTGCCGCCGTGCAGGGACGTGTGCGAGCGGGCCAAAGCGGGCTGCGCGCCGCTCATGAGGCAGTACGGCTTCCCGTGGCCGGACCGCATGAGGTGCGACCTGCTGCCCGAGCAGGGCAACCAGGACACGCTGTGCATGGACGACAACAGGAGGCAGACCACCACTGTGTCCCCCGTCGTGGCCAAGCCCACCAACCGGCCGCTGAAGCCGTACAACCCCAAGAAGAAGAGCGGCTACGGCCGGGGCATCCCCGGGAAGCACAAGCCGGCGGCGTCCCAGTGCGAGCCGGGATGCTTCTGCCGGGGTCCCATGGTGGCCGTCACCAGCGACGGCCACCCGCTGCACAACCGCGTCAAGACGGGCCAGATCCTGAACTGCGCCGTGCCGTGCCACAACCCGTACTTCACGCAGGAGGAGAGGGCTTTCACCGCCTTCTGGATCGGCCTGTGGTCCGTCCTCTGCTTCATCTCCACTTTCGCCACCGTGGCGACCTTCCTCATCGACATGGAGAGGTTTAAGTACCCAGAGCGCCCCATCATCTTCCTCTCCGCCTGCTACATGTTCGTGTCCGTGGGATATATCGTCAGACTGATCGCGGGACACGAGGAAGTGGCCTGCAACCGGGAGCACGGCGCCGAGCACATCCACTACGAGACCACGGGTCCCGCGCTGTGCACCATCGTCTTCCTGCTCATCTACTTCTTCGGCATGGCCAGCTCGATCTGGTGGGTGATCCTGTCCCTCACCTGGTTCCTCGCCGCCGGCATGAAGTGGGGCAACGAGGCGATCGCCAGTTACGCGCAGTACTTCCACCTGGCCGCCTGGCTCATCCCCAGCATGAAGTCCATCGCGGTTCTGGCTCTGAGCTCCGTGGACGGCGACTCGGTGGCCGGGATCTGCTACGTGGGCAACCAGAACCTGGATAACCTGCGCGGCTTCGTGCTGGCGCCGCTGGTCATCTACCTGTTCATCGGCACCATGTTCCTGCTGGCGGGCTTCGTCTCGCTGTTCCGGATCAGGAGCGTCATCAAGCAAGGGGGCACCAAGACTGACAAACTGGAGCGGCTGATGATCCGGATCGGAGTGTTCACGGTCCTGTACACCGTCCCGGCAACTGTCATCGTGGCGTGCTACTTCTACGAGCAGCACAACAGACAAACGTGGGAAATTACGCACAACTGCACGTGCATGAGCGACCCGAACAGGCAGAGACCGGACTACGCCGTGTTCATGCTGAAGTACTTCATGTGCCTCCTGGTGGGGATCACGTCGGGGGCCTGGATCTGGTCTGGGAAGACCCTGGACTCCTGGAGGACTTTCTGCACGCGGTGCTGCTGGGGGAGCAAAGCCTCCGCCGGCTCCATGTACTCCGACGTGAGCACGGGACTGACCTGGAGGTCCGGGACGGCCAGCTCCGTCTCCTGCCCCAAACAGATGCCACTGTCCCGCGTGTGACCCGAAGGGAACACACACACCGCACCGACACGTCACTTATTTCACACTAAAGACTGTTTCGATTCGTGTCAACTTTTTTTTTTCTCCTACAGATTCACTTAAATGTTTTTATCTGGTAAATTATTACAAACGAGGCACCAAACTGTCCGTTTGAACGGAGTCTCGTCCTGCGCAGCCCCCAATGTGAACACTATGAATTTTATGTTCATTTATACTGTTTGTAAAACTTGTGTATCGGTTTGAACCAACTCACAGAAAGTGCTTCTCTCTCGCCTTATCCAAATGACGTTGGTTCGAGTGGAAAGAAGGGGGTTGGGGGGGGGAGGGGGTGACTAATTGTGTTGGGATTGTCCATCAGCGCGTTGTAATTAGCACATTAATGAGCGCCTAATGGCTTCTCTTTAAATAATGAGAGCGTCAGCAGCAGAACAATGTACCTGGCACCAAGAACGCAGAGTCTTATCAGGGCTTAATTGAATGCGTACAGCTGACAAGATCCCGCTTGTCGATAGGTTACGTCGTGCAGCCGCAGCTCTCCGTCTCCTTACTGTAAAGAACCGCTGTGTCTTAAACACAAGACTCACAATGAGGCCGCTCTGCTGGAAACGAGGCCACGTCTTGTCTCCAAGGTTGGATTCACACATTCATCAATGCCTTAATACTGTCACATACGGGTTGCATTCGCGCGTAAAGTGTATTTATATAATTATTGGTGTACATATATTGTATATTTGTACATGGAATTTTACAAGACTGTAAATATGTATAATTGCCGCTTTGATAGAAGATTTTATTTTAAGAATAAAAACAATTTTTATTGATTTTACGCGTGTGTGTTTGCTCTTTCTCGCCCAGATTTTCACGAACACCCTGAAACACTCCTGGTTGTCTCACACGCACGATGAAACACCTCATCCAATGTGTAAACTGATCTCACACGGAAAGTTAAAAAATTGACACATTTATTTGTGGTGTCACAAATGACAGTTTAGGAGCGATTGGTCACTCCTTTAAATGTGTGAATTAAACCGCCTTTGTGGCCACGTTGGCCACGCTCCGTTAAGCCTCCAGTGTCACGGAGTTTTGCACGCTGTGAGACCAGAGAGACAACAGCACAAGAGACTACAGGTGGTCTCCTTAGTGTGATGCCCCCCCTGCGCCTCGGATTGCTTCCTGGCTCCTGCTCTCTGTCACGTGTTACATCCCTGATTTGTTCTTTAACACATTTCTTCTCTTCCTACTTTAAATCTCAGTTTTCTCCATTTCAAACTGAGTTAATTTCTCTCCCAAGATTGTTTGTAAGACGTCTCAATAAGTATCGATTGAAACGAGGAAGAAAACGTCCAACTCGAAGTCTATAATTCTGTCAATTTAGAGATTTATTGACTTCGAGTCAGATTTGTTTGTCTGGCTTCTGGAGATGTCCAGAACTGCCAATTGAGATGTCACAGGGAAGGTCAGGCATGTAACCACATTCTGACATTCCAGTGGCCTGTAAAAAGGTCACTCGGTGCTGAGTGGTCACTTTACTTCGTAAAACTGAAGAGCGAAACTTCGGACATCCTGCGACTGAGTGCGCGCCAAAACCAGCCAATGAAATTAATCTGTGTCCCAGCCAATGATTATGTCCATCTCAAACTCAAGATGACAGAACATGTCAAAATAAGAACGTCCCAATGCAGTTCAAATTCTTGAGAAGCGATGCAGAAAGACTCGTTGTGCTATGCTGCCCTCTTCAGGCCAAAGCAAGAACTGACAGCCAACGCTTATCCACCCATGTCGCCTTCTTTACCGAGTGGAAAGTGGCTGAACGCAGGCCACACTGGTGGTCATCAGACCACTAAAATATAACTGGATTCAAGAGGCATTCAAATCTTTACATTCACCTCCATCTGGCCTTGACATGGTCAGAATCAAGGTTTGAGGACGCTGCTTGAGTTCACTTGACGCCAGTTTAAACATTTGAGCGTGATGTGTTTGGATGTTGTTGCACAAAAGCAAGCAGATTCTCCTGTTTGACCTTTTCCTCATGCATCATGTCCAGTTTCTTCACTGCATTCATCAGATATACCACTCATCAGGACAAATCGCTCCGCCTCTGCTTGTTACACGTCAGCTTCCTCGTTCGGGATGCATTTATGTGTATGCGCGTTGTGGCAGTGAGCCGGGAATGTCGCTCGCACGGAAAAACAAAATCAGAGGAGGAAATGGGCTGAGAGGTCGTACCTGATCCATCTCCCCCTAACATAAACAACACCGGTTCAGGAAAAAGCTCCGCAGAGCCGGATCCTATGGGCGAAACGCAGAAAAACTCCTCCTCATTGGCTCCAATTAGGACGTGTATGAATGCTTCCTTTGTCGAATGATCTAATTAGACGTCTGACTGTGATTGGTTGGGATGGAATCATGTTAAGATGCCTGAATGGCTCAAATGGGCTGTTAAAGGTCACGCCACGGAGGGGGGAGCCTGTAATTTCGCAGTGTATACAAAGCTGGGTGGGAAGCATTTTGCTTTCAATAACAGCTATTGTCATGCCAGCGCTGATTTACTATGCAGGCTAAAACAAACAGGCCTGAGTGGCGGGTCCCATGATGGACGGATGACCTCACCAATGTTTGCCCCAGAGCATGCTGGGAACGAGCACCGGGTCGCTCATGGTGCGTTTCATAGACATTAAAAGAGAGGAGGAGGAGGCATGGAGGAGAAGATTTGGTGATAATATGATTTGGTTATCATAAATATCTTTTAATTTGAGTTTTCTGGTTTGTTTCTCCATTTTATTGTCCGAAACAGCTGGAAGCGAAAAATCGAACCATGTTTATGTTCTACAGGTTTCTTTAATCAGGTTATTTAAAGCCTGTTTGGCACAGACTCAGGAGGAAGAGTTGGTAAATGAAAGCTAAGCACTTAATAACGGTGTAAAACCAGAGCACACGGGGTGTGAAGGACCTGCAGACAGGCAAAAATTATGGTTTATTAATGGAAGGGTTCAATATTTCTTTACATTTTCACTTCGGGATGAAAACCTGAGACTTTATCTGCTGTTTTTATCTGTTCTGTCTTTCCAAACACTCCCAGCCATAAGAAAGGGTTAAGGTTTACCTTGACCAGCTGAAGAGTTATGATCGTATGGCACTGAAGTCCATATTTGATCGAACCAAACAGAGTTGAGCTGCTAATTTGAACACCTAAATGCATTTAATCGGCACAGAGAAGGTTTGCTGCTTTGCGTGTGGATGAGGAGTCGCAGTGAAGACACAAAGCGAGAGCCACTCCTTCACGCAGCACTCCTGGATCATCGACTGAAGTCCTCCATCATTAACATCAAAGGCCGGCGGGATGGATTTTGTCTTCTGAACCGTGGCCAACAGGGACACCCCCGCCTCCCCCTCCATCCCTCCCCCCGCCTCCCCCTCCCACCCCTCCTCCACCCCACTCATCTCAGCTACAACCTCGCAGGTGAAGCGGGCGGCGAGCGGTCAATAATTTTGATACCCCCCGACATCGTCTCTGATGTGCCGCTGCAGTCGATGTCGAGTTTCCCTCACGAATTCTCAATCTCCTCCGTCTGCCAGCCGGGAGACTGAAGCAGCGTTACTGAAGCTGAAAGGAGGGTGGAGGTGGGGGGGGGGGGGGGGGGGGGGGAGCACAGGTTGTTGCGCTAACTTCAGCCGAGGATGCGATCGATGGGGAGTGAAGACATCAACAACTCGTGATATTCTGCACCGTATTGATGTACACAGAATACACACATGGGACACTTTGTCTCAGAGTAAGATGTCTGCCAGCTGGAGGGAGACAGTTTTAACCCTTTAACATCCTGCTCATCCAACTGGAAGAAAAATCTCAGAAGAACTCAGAATTTCCCAATTTATTGTGGAATTCACTCAACAGCATAATTTATTTTCATTTTATTGTGAACATTGGTATGTGTGGGATTTTCTTACAGACATCAAATTGACTAGAAAAATTCAAATCACAAATTAAAGGTGAAGGAAAATTCATCAAAACAGAAGGAGTAAAAAGTATCCGCAGGCAGTTCTCGATTCCAGAAATTGTCCTTTAATGGTTTGTTTTTTTTATTTTTTTACAAAGTCAGAGCAGGCAAAGCCTCAGTCCTCCTTTTGTAACCTTTGGCGCCACCAAGTGGATCCAAAAACCGTTTCGTGTCACTGACCAGCAAACCACTGATCCAGAAGGTCAGAATCTATGTGTAGTAAATGAAATCCGTGAGAAGTGATCAACCATCGAATGCTGTTTTTTGTTTCAAAGTTTTTTCTTCCCAGTATGAAAAAAATGAACCAGTTTTGCATTTATATTTGATTTCGGAAAGATTTCTGCTTTGGAAACTTCTTTCATTCAGTCTGAGTTTATCGTCCTCGTGCACGAACTCAGTCATAAAAAAGCTCAGTGCTTTGAATGCTTTGAAGAAACTTGTTTCAACAGTCCGTGAAGCAGCATATATATATTTGGTCGTTTGCATGATCACAGCATTTATTGAAGCAGACATGGTGTCTGTAACTGTTCCAAGGACACATAGCTAACATAATCGTCTCTATGTATTTGTGTGTCCGTGTGTGTGTGAGTGAGTGTTACGCTGACGAGAAGCATGAAGGTCAGCACAGACAGACACACTCGGTATGAAGTGTGTCCGCGGGGTCGCCGGGTTCGCTCGTTCGACCTTCTTGCCGCCGACAGTGACAGTGCAGACTTTCTCTCCGAGTTCACAGCTGATGCGCTCCGCGGCTGCCTCGCGTATGTTTATACACGTCTCAGATGCCTCGGATGCCTCAACAGAAGAAGAATGAGAAGGGTCTGCGGCATGTGTTTGTAGGGGGGGGCATGGCTACCTTTAAGGTGATGTCGTTCAGGGGCCGTGTTGTGGTTGGTGACCAAAGTCAGGGCCGTTCTTCAACTTTGAGAGGCAGAGCGGCTCCACACTGAGGTCCCACTGACTTCCTTGTTGGGTTTAGGTTCGTCTTGACCAACGTAATTTGAATTCTGAGGTCGGGGATTGAACCTTCACTCTCCTGATTGCATTTTTTCTCCTGCACAAACATTCTTTGTGTCCTGACTTGAGAAGCTTTGAGGGCCTGTTGTCACCCGAGCCGGGCCGGCTCGAGCCGGGTCACGGCGGGGTCGTCGAGCGGCGGTGCCAGAGGTCAAGAGTCAGGTCAGTGGGTCTGTTGTGGCTGCCAGCTCGCCAGACAACAGCTGAAGCACCTTAACTTAACTGCTGCTGGCTCAAGGTCAGCTGCTCTGTTTGTTTTCAGAGTGACTCATTTCCTTAATAACAATGTCAGAACAGTTCAGGGCGTTAAGCAAACATTCCTGGGACATGGACAATGATGACAGAATGTAGATCTGCTGCACGTCAAGTCAACAACAGGCATTCAGGGCAGTTGATGTCTTAGTTTTTTAATTATTGCATGAATACCAACTTGACATTCACTCAACATGCACACTGTGCAACTTCTGATTTCAGACAAGGCCAGCAGAGAGAGACAAAGGTTTGACACTGAAAGAAAGTTGTGTTTTTGTTGATATTTTCATTGACATATGTGGTAAAAAATCAGGACAACGGGAAGCCTGATGTATCATTTCTTTGAAGTGTTGTCTTGATTTCTATGACAGAAGTGAACTGTGAGAAAGAAAACTGACAAAATCCACTTAAAGCCATCATGAGATAACAGAACTTCATGATTGGGACAACATTGTTATTCACTTCTTGGATAATGAAGTCAGTCGTGCTGTTTTCAAGTGGATGATAACTTGTGTTATGTGGTCAAGTACACCAAATGTAGGTTCTTCAAAGCAAATGGAATTTTTTGCTGTGTCTTTACTATTGCAAAGTAGTTGCCCACTTTGGGTCTGGCGCCCCCTTTAAAAGGCACCAAAGTTTCCAGTGAAGGCTTGTGTATTTCCACCAGTAACCAGTTTGATTGCACTCCAAAGATCGAAGAGGGGCAACATGTCGGGGCTTGAGATGGAAGCTTGTAAAGAAGCTGTGATACCCAGCAGCGAGTCACACCCACGCTCTCTTATCCTGACTGTCGCTGCTATCAGCTGGCTGTCCTGGGTTTGTCCCAGCTGGAGTGTGCTGGCCCGGCTTTCCGACACCTCCAGGTGTTGCCGCCCTGGTGTTCGGTAATGTTCCCCTATCGGAGCGCGTGGATAGCGGAGCTCTCAAGTGACTGTGAGGGACGTAGTGTGTTGGCAGCGGCGCATTTGAAGGTGACGGGAACATCTCCAATTTGCCGTCGTTGCTTTCCGGGCTCCGCTCGCGGAGGGCAGTCCCGCCGTTCACCTTGGTGTGGCTCAGCTCAGCGGGGGGCTTCTCCTCTCTGAGGCCGTTAATCTTGGAGCTTCCAGTCGGGCTGGCTCTCTTGGTGAGAGGAACGTCGGCGTCCTCCGTCGCCGTGGTGGTTGTGAACACACTGCATTGCTCTCCTCTGCTGATCTCCTCCATGAGCATCTCCTTCTTCCTCCTCCACCTCACCATCGCCTTCAAGCAGCTCACCATGTCGGCGAGACTCAGCAGAACGGACAGAGCGGCCACGCCGAGCATGAAGTTGAGCATGAGCGTCTTCTCTGTTGGCCTGGAGATGTAGCATTCAACTCCTGACGTACAAGGAGCCTCGTAACAGAAGAAACTCTTAGGAACTCTCAAACCGATGAGGAAAAACTGTCCGGCACTAAAAACAGCTTCCAGAAGAATGCGTAGAATCACCACCAAGGAGTAGGCACAGTAGAAACGTGGCGCCGTCCAATCACGCGGGAGGTCCTGAAGGGGTTTATGCAAGGACAGTTCCCTGTAGGACCTGGAGGTGTCCAAGGTCAAAGGTGAAGCCCCACGACTGGAGTAGAACCCCTCGAAGGAGGGATGCGTCAAAACTTTGTGCGCGACATAGGTGGCGAACATCAAATGGGGGAGGCAGAGGAGGACGAGGTGGAAGAGCCAGAGGCGGAGGACGGACACGGGCGCAAACAGGTCGAAGCACACGTTGGAGCAGCCGGGCTGGATGGTGTTGCACACAAACCTCTCCTGCTCGTCGCTGAAGAGCGTGAAGCCGGCGAGGAGGAGGACAAACGAGCGTAAAACCAGCATCAGCACCCACCAGGTTTTACCTCCAAAGGAGAAGGCCGGAGAGAATCACACTTAAGTACAAAAGACGAGCAATAAGTCCACTTTCTACTTTTTATAACATGTCTATATATCAAAAATACATAGTTGTGGAAAGGCTGAAGGAAAGATAGTTGAGCTCTCCCGAGACTGGATTTATAGGTTGAACTTATTTAGCCCAACACAAAAACAAATCAAATCAACTTTTACTTTACTTCTCATTTAAAGAACCCTGATCGTGTACTTTTGAATGAGTACTGAGTAGAAGTGAAGCAATTTATCTGAAATCTGGTCACATAAATACTTTCTTGCCTTAAAAATCCTTATTTGATGGTTAAATAAAATGTTTTCTTCCGACAAGTACAGTTCTATACTTTATCAACCAGCGATGTATCATAATCTAGACAACCAGAAAATGGGACTTACCAATAAAAGACACATTGTGACTGATGGCAATAAAGAACAGATCGGTTGCTGCCATCATCCTCATCGTGTTTGAATCCCTCCGACTCCAAACGAGTCTAATCCATACGTGCTTGATGTGGTCTGAGGGGGGAGGAGGTGCTTCTGGCTTGTTGTCTGCTTCCACACTGTTCCAAAATTGACCCTCGCAGCTCGCCACTAAATGCGCTCACCTCCGGCGCTGTGCTGCCTCTCGCTGTTGTCTGCGGAGGCCGGGACCTGCGGACTGAGCTATTCTTACCAGGCTGCCATCAAAGCATTGTTGGGATGTCGAGGTGCGAGTCGCCCTCAATGAAGGCCGACCAATGGGCGAGCGACAGCTCGTAACGCACAATCATAAACTTTTAAAAGAGTCAAATGACCGTGAGCGACTCTGTAATCCCTCTCAGGTGATGGTCACAGAAGTATTGTGTGGCACTGCGACTCAATGCGAGTGTAAGGTTAAAATTCACACATGGCCTGTCACAATATCAGGTAATCAAGTCTAGAAGATAAGAACAGAAACCCAAACCAGGGGCCACCCCTGAAATCTGATTGGATGCCCCCCCTCAGTGGCGCCCAATAGGCTGTCTCCTTGGTGATAGATGGGCAGATCAACCTTTGACATGAGAAGCAATCATGTGTTGGTGCGGTGTTCCTTACATTCGTTTTAATTTCACTAAATATCGTTTGGAGTTATTTTCATCAATTCTGCATATTCAACATGACCGTTTTTACATTTTACTAACCAGGATAATTGTTCATACCAATAAATCGTCATTTCAATCATCAAAATATGTCAGTGTGAGGACAGAGAAATAATAAACAAGTATTTTCTTTTATTAAAAACACAAATCAGCACATCCATAAATAATTTACAACCGACCTGCCTCAGTCTGTCGAACCTTTTATACACTGTACAGAGTTACTCTGAAAAATAAGTTGATCTCACCGGAGCGCCATCATTCGCTTCCCGCAACGGAGAGACCCAAGACACCTTTGTGCTCAATGGACAGAGGAAAGAAACCTGTTAGTCACCTTTAGTAGATAATACCTTTATTTTTAAACAGAAAACGCTCCCGTCGGACTACAGGTGAAGACTCCCCTGCTGAGATCTAAAGTCGTAGTTCACCTCAAGAAGCAGTCAGAGCCAATATTGTGCAGTTTTCTTTGGTACCTAATGGTGTATTCACTCTGTGTTCACACAATGTGTTGGATTGTTAAATTTGGGTATAACTATCAAATCTGTACATATCAGAAGTTGGGGGAGAGAAGACACTATAAACTAGATCGCAACTTTATTTCCCGCAGCCTTCAAAATAAAAGTAGTGGGACATTTTTCAGACCAGCTTTAGATTCTAAAAAGTCTAAAAACCCACTTTTTTCCCTGCAGTTCGTCCCGTTAAGTGCGATGGGCTGCAGCCTTCAAGGCCACAGAGAGAGAAGCTGTAGCAGATAGGTAGTTATTCTAGTGAGGAGAGAACTTCATTCACTTCCTCCTCAGCATGCAGCTCTGCCCTGAAGTGTGCTTTAATCCACTGGTTTTCATGCTAAGATTGACTTGAATAAACACTGCAGACACGACAGTGAACCCAAAACAGTCACCTTCAAAATAAAAGGAACTGGCAGATTCTCTGGACTATTTTTGATTCTACAGTTTGTTTTACTTCTGCCAAGGAAGTTGGAAGTGTTGGTTTGTCCATCTGTGGCAAATATTTCGCAACGGATTTCGGTAAAATTTGCAGGCCGGGCGAGAAGTGATACAAAGAAGTGATGAAATTCTAGCTCTGAAATGATGGAGAAATGATATTTCTGTGTTGCTTTTTCTGTGGCCTTATGAGAGAGTTCAGCTTGTAAAAAGGTTGAAACAGGAATGCTTAACAGGCGTCCTGTTGGAGGTTTGCGCTCTCCGAGTGCTTCTAGTTTATTATGGCTTTAGTTGACATGTGCAAATTGAACTTGTACGTCTTCAGAGCAGGCAACGTCTCAGGCCATGCTCGTGATCACTGGAGCCCCTCTGAAAGAGGCACTGGACCCCAGGGTGACCCCCACTGCTCTAGTATATAAGTTATCTTAAATAAACACTTGACACAGTCAAGCAGATGAAGACTACTCTAAAAAAGCATGCCCAAGGGTTCATGTGATCCTGTACAAGCTTGAGAATGAACAACGTTCTTTGAAGTGTAGGATACGAAAAATTACATTTTTACTGAATACAAAATCATTCTTATATATGATTAATTGTCACATTTTTTAATCTATTCTGCTCAATTTCCACCATTGTTTTCTGTCACATTAAACGTGTGTTTCAACTCTCAATCTAAAAAAAAAGGAGGAGCATCATCATCAACAGTAAATTAACACACTAAACCTGAGTGTCAAGAAATACTGTAAACCTTGAAGAAGAGAAAACTTGCAAACACTTTTAGCAGTCTAGGATCTGCCAAAGGAAATAAATACTGCGTAGAAAGTCCAGTGCTACACGACTCGGTAAAGTTCAGGTTCTGTGGGTTCAGGCAGCGAAAAAATGTGAGTCGCAGATCAGTCTGAATCTCTGAAGCCAGACGAGTTTACGACGACGTGTCCGTGAAGGTGTCACGACTGCGTCTTACTCTTGAGGGGCAGAACATCCAGGAACTCCACACAAAGTGAGGAGCTGAGGCACTGTGAAGGCACCGAGTTTAAGGTAGAAAAACGTCTCCGGGTTTCACCTCTTCTGTAGCTTGAAACGACTCCAGTCGGAAGGTTGCGTGTGCTCCACGTGTCGGTGTCAGCCTACAGTCACCGAGCTCTGCGTCCAAGCTCAACGATGAGCCTTTGTCTGTCCATCTTGGCTCAGTCTTTTGGGAGATCCCTCGTCCAGTCAGCGTCTGCAGGCGGGTGTCAGTGGTTAGGAGAGGATGGCGGGAACCCATCGGATCCCGCAGAGATTGTCCGTGCTCGCTGAACGCTTCCTGGCAGCTCTCCGCACGTCTTTATACTTGTCATCGCATAACCTGGAAATAGCCTGCAGAGACATAGAAGAAGAGAACTCGATTGAAATAAATACTGTACTCTGGCTGTTAAAGGAATCACATGCTTGAAACCAACAACCTATAAACCAGACACAACGAAATAAGACACACATGTTTTGTATTCCCAACAATGCATTTCGTAAAGAACAAGATATAATTCACAGATGTTCTGACTCATTGGTTGAATTTAAGTCAGTGCAAAGCTTCATTGTTACGTGATTCAAGTCACACATTCTGCAAGAAATTCAGCTTGTGGGACTGACTCTCGTCTGTGCTGCCTCTAAACTTTCTTTGATCAAACGTAAAAGTACGCGACATCAAATTTTAGAGATGCCGCTTTGGTGGATATTGTCCTGTTTGTCCTCAGCCAAGCTTTCAAAGTTTTGACTGTTTTCCCAAAGTGCTTCAGTCATTCTCATGCTTCCTGTCAACTGTCCAGCGGTCAGCGTCACTGACCAGAGGTTTGGTGGGAGCGTCTCACCTCTAATTTCTGGGCCTTGTCCCGGCTCAGCGGCTCCAGAGGGAAGCTGAGGTTGTTGGACTCTGACAGTGACCGCAGGTCAAAGTAATACTTGGCGTAGACGCTCGAGGGCACGTTGATGTTGAACTGCAGCAGCTCCAGAAACTGCCGCTCCAGCTCGTTCCTTGCAATCAGAGAGAGATCGCGTTTTTGTTGCATTGTCGGTGGCCGCACACTGCGCTGACGTGAACATCGGCAGGCAGGTCACTCACATGTCCTCCACCGTGATGTCCTTGAGGATCTGGCAGTAGTCAACGTTCCAGACAGCCTGGTCATCCCAGACTTTAGAGGCCAGCAGAATCGCGCCCAGAACAATCCTCTTCCAGTTGCCAGGACAGATGTCGATCTCTGCATAAGTCAGGAGCCTCTCCAGGTAGACCTGTGCAGCGGGAGGAAAAGATCAGATCAGTCTGAATCTCTGAAGCCAGACGAGGAAAAGTGACTCAACGAGAGCAACCCAAAACATTGTACAGTTGTGTGAAAACACGGGAGCCGGAAAGCTCCGCAAGTTCTCTGAAAAGCATCAGATTTAATCAGATTAATGTACTTCCGTGAGTGGATTCATTGAATCACAGGGTGAACATTCGTTCCCTCCTGTATGGCATTCAGCATTCATCATTGTCGTCTCCCGACAACACATTCAGACAGACGATTTTAGGGATGTAGATTCTCTTCACCGATTTACACGCATCAGGAGCTCGTCTGAACCCATCGGCGTGCAGCGTTTCCCTCTGAGCTTGGACAAAGACTGAGTTCCTCTGTGTGGAGGTGAGCGCTACGGTGACAACCGGGTCCCACAGTATTCTTTGTGCATGTAATGACTCAGCTTTAGCACATGTTGGGAGAAATGTTGGCGCCAAGAAGGAAGGAGGCGTAAACTTCTCACCAGGGTGACGATGGCGCATTCTGCCGTCAGCTGAGCCGCACTGAATAACGTCCTGACAAAGCGGTAGATCTGCTTCTGCTCCGGTTCGTGCTGGTTATAGTCCAGAGGAACCTCCGACTTCTACGCAGAAGGGATTAAAAGGGAGGATTCAGTAGAATATAGAAAGAAATAAAACTTTAAAGAGGCAGGAAGTTGGACAAAAGGACAGTTATACAGTCAATGTGAAGATGTTGGTTGGAAAGAGAAAGAGACGGTCCACAGAGGAAGCTCTGAACTCTCTCAGGTTGAACCGATATGGAGAAATAAAAGTTGTTTTTTACTAGTAGTTCAGCTTCCTCAACACAACTGGCACACAATGCGAGGTGAACGTGTGAATTTAAACTGGCTGCAGGCTTCACGATGTGAAGGGTGAATGGAAAGATGGAATAAAGAATAAGAGGAGTGAATGTTTGAATGGATGGATGATGAATGTTGGTGTTGATGAGCTCTGCTTACTGAGAGGGGGTGAAGCTTCTCATCAAAGATCTCCAGCAGCATCCCTCCATCAGTGTCCCTAAAAAAAGCATTGTTTGTATGAATAGAAGAATGTGTGTTAATGTCAGACGTCAACAACAGTCAGAATGGCTGGGAGTCCTCACCTGTTCTTTATGTGGTAGTAAATAGCCAGCGCCACACTGTGGAAAGAGTGAAAGAGGAGCTTTGTTTGTTTGAATGGCTGAAGAGGAGCTTTGATGGCATGAAGTGTTTTGTTTATCATTGATTTTGAGTGTTGATTTGTGTGTCACCATTTGATGGTGTATTTGAGGTTTGGCTGGCTGACGGTGTTGTCGTCCAAGAAGATGGTGGAACAGGAGCTGTATTTCCGCCGTGACGATGTGTGCTGCAAAGACACACACACACGCGCGTGCACGCACATACACACACGAGTGACTGTTATTAGAGTGTACATGTTTTTCTCTGACCCACATAAAGCCTGTCGGGGGTGGGGGAACGACATCAGCAATGTGCAGCCTATATTTTAGCTTCTCTGTTCTCAATATTTAGTGCAGGGGTTCTAAATCTGGGGTCCCGGACCCCTTCATAGGCGTTGTTCTCAGATTTATTGTCTGAGTGACAATCAGGGTGGTCCAGGATGGTAGCTCCAACATGTTTTGCACTCACTGATAAAATAACTTGAAATTACGCCTTCATTCTTTATTGACACAGTTTTGGGAGTTTTAGTTTTAAATTTTATGGTTAGTTTTGAATGAAAAAGGCTTTTATTTGGTTGAGGCATGACAGAAGTAGCTCACTCACATTGTTGATGAAGAGGCTCTTTCGTTTCTCGTGTACTGTGGAAACAAAGGCAGGCTTGTCAGTTTTCGTCACGTCCATAAGACGCCATTATCACAAGACACACAACACGGTGCTGAGGGAGAGCAACAATGAGCAGTTTGTTACGTGTGCTGAGCAGAGTCCAAACAAGAACGGACCAGAGACAGACAGTGTGTAGTTAGGCCTCCAGAGGGAGACAAAGTCCGGCTACTCACCATTTCTGTAAGGCAACTCTGGAAAAAAAGAAGGAACCAAAATCTGTATTTTTCTTACACGGCAGTCAGTGAATCTTATGAAACTACATCAGGAACTCAACCAAATGTTATTGATCTGTAGCAGCTTATTAATTAATGTAATTTAATAGGAGCGCTTTCTTTCAGGAAGTTGGCATCAAGAAAGAAAAGACAGTGAACAGTCTGAATTTTTTTACACTCTTTTCTCACTCTTTCCTCATGTGAAACAGGGACATTTTGAACTGATGCACATGTTAACTGTTCAACTGAATCTGTCTGGAAACAACACTTTGATTCGGAGAGCGACGACGCGCTGTGACGAGCGGACGTGACGGCTTCGCCTTTGAAATTAAACAACTTCGCAACAAAAAACCCAATTATATACCAGTGAAAGTGATGAAGTTAGATAACTTTAGGGCTACAATGTAGCATATTCAGCAGGCCGTGACGACAGACGTTATCTGCATGTTGGATTGATTAGCCATTGGTCCTTATTTCAGGGAACTGGCTGCAGACTAACTAGTACTAAATCAAAAATAGCAGCATCTTTGTCCCCCTGCAGACACGAGAACAAGGCAGCGTGGTTCATAAACATGTGCTTTTATCTTAGTCAAGATAAGACCAAATAATGTCAGTGTCAAGCGAGGTTAATCACTGAATGTGATGTTTGTTCGGGATAATGTGAGTCCTGAAGGTCACTCCTGTTACTTTGACGTTTTTTGAATGAGGAACCATCAAATATTGTGTAAAAGTTGAATTTCGCCATCAAAATGATGTTATTTTCGGTGAGCAAAAATATGAGGCCCTTTAAATCTAATTCAACATCTTGAGGCCAGGTTGGTCTTGCATTTTGTTGATCATCCACCGAAACGGACGAGATCACTGATCTCATGCTAAGGGGGGTCCAAGCGCCCCGCCCCCACCCCTCACATGGAGCCGGGCGCCTCGGGGCAGCAGCAGCCGGAGTCAGCAGACATCAGCTGGCCACAGCGTGCTCGGAGCTCAGAGAGCCTCAACACCCTTCATGCACAGCCGCTCCGTCCTGAGCGACTCCCCCGTCCCGGTTGGAGCTCAGACACAGCAGGGACAAGTGCAGCAGCTCGCTGGGAAACCTTGACGCCATATTTGGCTGTCACGTCACTTCCATTATTCCCATATTATAAATATCAACGAACAAGAGAGAAAATTTGGAGACCTGAAAAACCTACAACAAAGCACTTTTACCTTCATCTCCAGAAGCTTTGCGCTGACGTGCCATTGAAGTAGCTGAATGGTCAAAGTTACTCACCATCATTCTGTGATTTACTGAGGAATATGGTGCTCGCCCGCGGGTGGTCCGATGGATTATAATCCAGACTGAGCTCTGTTGAAACACACATTGTATGAAAAGCTTAGTTAAACATTAAATGTCCAAGCTTTTTTATTCACCTCACGTTAAATACACGTTCAACCAGCGGAGTTAAACAGAAACCCGTCAAAGAAGCGTAATTCTAGTTTGACATTGAATTTATTTCCACAACTGAAATATAGATATGCTGAAGTGACCCAAGGAGAAAAAAACTGTAAAATAACTAAGAATTAAATCTAGAAATGAATGTTTTAAGGGATTGTTGAGAAATTGAATCAAATGGAATATTTCTTCTTTGGAATATTATTTTACTGATTGTTTATCTCGTGTTTTTTGTGGAAAATGTAGGTTTTCTTTTTTAAATCCTATAACTTATCGCAGAAGCTGAGCAGCTTCTGTGTCTGTGTCGGGCTGCAGGCCTGTTTTTGTATCTCGCATTGAAACACAACCAGGCATGATTCATGCTCATCCACCACTGATCTGGATTGTGCGGCGGCCTGCAGGCGGGAGCCGTGACCCCGCTTATCTGTGTGCATCCCATAAAGTACCGCAGAGGCCTGCTGAGATTTCCTGCCCTCGCTGTACAAGCCAAAAATTCCTCAGTGCCCCGTTGTTTCACAGGTAGCAGCAGCTATTTTGATAAGATAGAGAGAGAACAGTGGTTCGCAAAGTTGACTTGAGGAGTTTCTCTGCTGAGGACTGAAAGCGAGGACGTCTAAATGGTCCATAAAAACGACTGCCACGGAGATTCAGCACACTTCTCCTGTTCTCTGGATGAAAACTGCCCTCCCAGTTGGACCCTTTTGGTGAATTCAGCATCTAAAAATGCGAAGCATGCAGACGGCCGAGCCAAATGCTCCGACTGCTTCAACACAAGAGGAAGAAGTCCTCGCGATTTGATTA
>JASSRZ010000042.1:5766684-5778978 GCA_032164315.1 Malacoctenus gilli | reverse complement strand
TGTGCTAACCTACACACAACATCCAGCCTGTTCTTCTCACAATTGGCTCCAGATTAAACAGGGTCCTCTGCTGGTCATCTCCCGGTAATGCATGTTTATGCTTTCACCAAATATAGAGGATGGATGGATGGACGGACTCTTTGCTGATCCTAAAGGAAATTCAAGAAGTTATCCAGTCAAAATAGTAACAAACCCAAACAGGACCATGTTAAGTGGAGGCAAGTTAAGTGAAGGCACACGATTAACAAATAGAGTCCAATGTTTATAATAATCCCATAAAAACAATGATTGATGTTGTTTTAGTCAGTCTAGGTTTGGTCACGAAACAGACCCACAAACACACTGGTCGTTACACCAAGCATAAAAGCACATTTCCTCTTCAGGGAAAATCCGTTTTTTTTCTGAGATATCGTTGAAAAGCCGGGCTGCAGTTGCGCGATATGAACAGCAGAGGTCCTCCTTGGCTGCCACAACGAGCCGCTGTTTGCGTTGTCAAGGTAGTGAGGATTTGATTCACTTGTATGCTTCAGGGCTCAAGGTGGAAATTTCCACTCCGGCCACACTGGACCAAAGGCCATGTGGTTCCTTAAGAGGCGTCCAAACGAAACGGCAAATACGAAGTCTGAGGTGCTGCTCGCTTTTATTCTGGGTGACAAAAAATTAAGCAGGATTGAACTGCAGATAAACTGAAGTACATGAACGAAAACAGGAAGAAAAAAAGGCTTTGCAGGATTTTAGTAGTTTTCTTCGTGGTTTAACGCAAAACGATGTGAGATGGAATGAGTACAGTTTGTCCTGTTGCTCAAAATATTTCAAATCTTACATTTCATGAGTGAAAGGAGGACATTTTTGCAGCATTTCAAGACGGCACAGAGATCCTACTTCTGCCTGAGTGTTCAGGAGCTGCAAGGTCTCTTAGAAAAAACATTCTCAAGGCTTCATTTTTTTTCCTTCATTCAGCCTGCAAACAGAACTTATGAAAGGGAGGAAGAGTTTTATGTGCTTTGTTTTTTCAATGAGGCAGAGAGAGAGAGAGAGAGGAATTGTGTGTAAAGGAGGGAGAGACTTTTTTACTCTTGTCAGTAAAAGTAAAAAAAAAAAAGCAACATGTTTTCCTGAAGGTGTGTTATCAAAAACGTTGGAGATTCGATTCCCCGAATGAGGTACAAAAACTTGACGATGAGGCATCGCAGTACAATCCCACTTAAACACACCAGAATTACCTTTTTGCTTTTATCACCAGAACCCCCCTCCCTCCGAGGTCAGAGTCATATCCCAGGGTTGCCATGGAAACAACTCATTTTCATGTGCTCCCACTTTTAAAAGGTAATTTCATGTTGTTGGCCTTGGAAATTTCACCTGGCTCCAGTGCAATGTTGTTGTTTTTTTCATTTCTTCTCTCTTTCAGATCGAGTCTTTTTTTCACACCAATGTAGCATGCAAACAAACAAAATGACACCGGCTGTAAAGCAGAAAACAAACAACTTCAAGCGTGAGTGGTAATAATTTTGTTTTTTCCAGTTATTTTGGTAAAAACTATTTGAAGCTAATGACAGTTTAGAAAGCAACACACTTTCTCTCCTAAGTCGTGTTGTTTTTCATCATTCATGCTGAGGTTAAAACAGCAACAATGATGTGAATGCTGTGAAGTCCTGGACAGGGAGGGAGACTTTGATGGAGACAGCTTTGGTCTGTTTTTCATGTGACCAATGTGTTAGCGTGAACTAAGAAGCTTTAGAAGGTTACAGGTTAATGACTGTGTCTCAAAACTGCACTGAAAAGCTGTGTAGGTTTCTTTCTTGTGTGAGATCACAAGCAGTTTATTTGAGCTCTGGCATCATCTGTCTTTGAACTGAACCTAGAAGTTAACAATTTTTGCGTCCTTTGTCTCAGATACATAAACTTGTCAAATATGCTTGTATAGCTATGTAAATAACAGCTCGTACACTTTCAAGGTTCTGTCATTCGTCGCTCAGAGATTCACCATCTTGTGCCACGTAGTGGTAACATGAGACATGAAATGCTAAAGACAGCTGATTTGTTTGGAGGGAATGAGGAACGAGTCTGAATCGAAACCGAATTTCAATTTTTTAATAGATAAAGAACAAAAGTTTTACAATTCAAAACAAGGAGATCCACTGAGAAGAAAAACATCTGGTACAAGACGAAGCCATCTGAAACAGAAGGTGAAATGAAGAGCAGAAGAAATCAACAGAGCCGATATCAAACGAAATCCGGTTTTTGTACACCGCTTGTTTTTCCAAATTCCACCAGACTGGGCGCTCACCTCCCTCCAGGAGTACAAACCATGTCTGGCAAACATTAAGACTGCCTGAGGATCACAACCAATGTTGCCACTGAACTAAACGCTGGATAAATCCCTGGTCTACACAAGTAACTGTCAGTGAAAGAGCTTTGGCAGCCAGAGTGTAACAGACATCATGGTCTGGTGACTCCCAGGAGTGTGCTTTTTGTTTTGTGTCCTACATGCTCAATAGAAAATATTCTTAAAATATAACCAGAGGAGCAAACTCAACAACGACATCAACAGAAACAAAGGACGCAAGCCGTTCCCGAGATCCAGAGAAACATCAATACCAGATGATATAATATAATATATATATATATATATATAGATGTATTCAAAACAAAACGTCTTTACAAAACAAAAGAGTAAAAGAAAATTGGCATCACCCTTGAAACAGAGCATGTTAATATCAAGCCATAATCAAATACAGTTTCTGTCCAAAATGGATATCCATCGATTCAAGAACAAAAAAGACTTGCAGGTTGTTGTTTTGCAGCATTTCTTCAGTGTAAAATCTGTCTACATACAAATGTTTTGGGTTTTGCATCGCAGAATGCACCATTTCAATTTGAGCACATTCAAGAACAAGCTGATAGTAACATTTGCTTTATAGAATATATATTAGTTTGTCAGTATTTGTAATAAAATATAAATTCTGGTTCTATCCACACGGACTTTCAGGTACTTTCTGTGCTTTGACTTGATGCTAATATTGTTACATGGAGGAAAAACGAACAAAGATTCAGGTTCATTTAATGCCTCTTTGAGCGAGCATGACACGTCGCTTTTCTATCTGCACAAACAACCAAAAACAAGGATCCTCGCCCTAAAAACCTCCGTTTATTTACCTCTCCAAACAATATCGCTGATCAACTCATCCGTCGTGGTCTAAGAAAACAAGACAAAACGCAGAAATCAAGTTGCTTAATGACAAGTCTCCTTACTTTTTCACGTGAAGGAATGCAGCGACCAAAAACAGAAGCGCACATCGCACAAATGACACGATCCGAGTAAACACTATCAGAGTTGCTTTGTTGCAGCTGGTGGTGTTTCTGCGTCGCTTCGTGCGCACCTCCGACTGACCTCAGGGAAACTTCCCGGTTTCAAGACCTGGCTGCCCCTTCCCTCCATCCCTCCCCTTCCCACAAATGTTTTTTTTTGTAATTGCTGGGTTAAAAAGCGGCACATTTTATAGGAAGCACCCGTACGCGCGTGCTTCCTGTTCCTTTTTCTTCGGTTGGCTCCCATTGGCCGGCCTCGCCCCGTGCACGGCAGCAACAGCAAGCACAGTGTGTACGACACTTGAGTCTTCACATGCAGAAAGCACAAAATAAGGACAAGAGCAAAACCGGCAAGCTCGAGCGAGTTCGAATTTGCCCGCGACACTTCTGAATTTGGCGTTACGTCAGGCCTGAGTGAGCAGAGAAACAAAGACGGTCAAAGCAGTTTTTGTTCCACAGTCTGGTTTTTTTTTCATTTTTTTTTCTCTTTACACTGTAGCAGTACGTAAACTGTCTTCAGCCAGTCACCACAGCAGCCGCCGCTACTCGGCTTTGTGGCAGTAAATGTCCTTCAGTGCCTTCAGCTCTTCAATCAGGGTCTTGTTTTGGTTTTCCAACACGGCCACGCGGTTTTCCAGACATTTGACGTACTCTTTCTTTTTCCTGCGGCACTCGCGAGCTGCTTCCCTGGAGAGGAAAGAGGAGAGGGGGGAAAACACGTCCTTAATGAAAATGTCATTTCCGTCCTCTATGCACTGCAAGCTGTTCACAAATCCTGCAGCATCGGGCCATGCCAGGTTATTCCCTACAACATTTAAGTTCAGACTTTTACGCATCGCTTATTTAGTCCTGAATGACTCCACTTATATGAACAATTAAACACATTTATTTCTAAAAAAGCTGTATTGGTTATAAACCTTTCACATCAGTGCAGCATTAGCATAAGCTTTGGGTTTTGGTGAGAAAAAAATGCCATAATATAAAACCTGTGCTCAACAACCTGCCGTTTTACCTCATTGTTTTGATCTGTATTTCCCAAAAGCACCATAGAAGCATTAATTGGTTGTAACTGCCATCTACTATTTCAAGAACCTCCTTCAAGGTGACGGCTTCATTGAAAATACGATTCGAGCAATTTGTGGCTATCAGCAATCATTTAATTGCTTGTAATGGCATACTTGAGAAGTGATTTTGCATGTACAGAGAAATAATTATGGGCTGTTTCCCTTCACAAAAAGCGACTCAAGTTTTGAACGATTTCGTCAAAGATTCAACACATTTGTTGGGGTTCGTCGCCGTGGGTTTCTTCTAACCGGCTGCCCTCCTACCTGTTTTTCATCAGCCGGACCTCCCTCTTGCGGGTGACCTCTTCGGCGTGCTGCGACGAGGGGCTCTCCATGCTGCCGGGAGACGCGGCCATCACGATGCTCTGGGCCAGACCCGAGTTGGGTGAACGCAGCTGGTAGGCGGGGATGTCTCCGGTGGCAGCTGGGGGGGAGAAACGGACAGCGGTTAAGCTCCAAGTTCTCTAACCTCTTCAACTTTGTCCTCAACTAACCGTCACAGGCATGAAGAGGTGAGGATCTCCGAAAAAAGCCGTTTTATTTCATACTTTCAAAAAACAAAAAAAAACAAAGGATGTTACACGGCAACTCCAGGAAGAATTAATGTTCTCCTTCCTGCCTCCAAGCATGAACTTCCTGTGACCACAGCTATCCTTGACAACAGATCTGTGCTCGGACCTCGCATGTACTTTACTCTGAAACGTACATTCACGTGTTAGGCTTATGAATCACCAAACCAGCACCCACAAATTGCATAATTTTGTGTCAAGTGGCTGTCATCACGTTAGCTGAAGCTGCTGGTCAGTTGGAGAGCGAGCCTCAGCGTGAAAGCAGCGGGAGCTGCGCTGTGTGTTTCGCACTCAATCTGTTCAATTACATTATTGTTACGGCGCAGTTATGGAGTTATGACATTTAACAGCTTCAGCATGCAAGGGTTCAACAGTTCTGCTTTGGCTGCCATCTGTTTTCTGTCGGAACTTTTGTTCATGAAGCAGAAAATAAACACCTCGTTATCAGAGGAGAGTCGGTCTAATCTGAACAATCTGCTGGCAGTTTGTTCTGAACAGAAGGACGACTGGATTGTATTTGACATGCTGGAAACATATGGTAAATTTGTTGACAACATCATGGAACAATATGTTGTGTGTGTTCGTGCACGTAATGATCATCTCGGTAGAATGAATGGATGTTTTGGGTAGATCAACGAGGTTGTTGCCAGGACTTGCCACAGGTCTTTAACAGCAACCTCACTCCTGTTTGTTTGTCACAACCTCGGTCTGCTGCTGCCGCCAGGTGGTCATTATTTCACCACTTCGAAGAAATTGCAAGGTTATTTTGTCAAAGCGGTGAAACGGCGAACCTTGATCTGAATGCGTTTCACAAGCAGTTTGTGTTGAGTCATCTGGCCAGTGACTCAAACCATCACCTCTCTGCAGGCTTTCTCAGACCGCTTCAGCTTCCCTTTTTCACTGTGTTCCCGAGAAGTTTCACCACTCTCGCTCCCCTTTTACGCACTCACACAGTCAAAGACACACACACACACACACACACGCACACACAGAGCGCCTCTCTGTTTCTCTCTCGCTGTGATAACAGAATGACTCGAGCTGTGCTGACGTCAGTGCGTGCGTCTCACTCGCCCGTTTTACATTCTCTCTTCCCTGCCTGGCTTCTGTTCCAGGAAACTGGAGTGACGTCAAACCGGCAACTATCTTACTCCACGCCCCTCTGCTGCCACCCGCTCTTTCGCCTACCACCCCTCACCCTCCCCCCTCCTCCCTCCCTCCCTCCCTCCCTCCCTGCCTGCCTGCCTGCCTGTCTGCCTGACAACCACTGAAGTGGTTCTTAAAGCCGACTGCGCGAGTGCGAATGTGTGAGTGTGTGCTCACTATTGTGTGTATCTATCAGTGCGTTACGGACTCACAGGAACAGCGAACTAATGCAATGCTGGAACGAGCCTGAGCTGTTGTACTGATTCTCCTGCGTTAAACATCAATTTGTGGGATATTTACTGTTAGTGTCACAATGCCTAAAGTAGAAGTAAAGTAAAAGTCCTAAAATTACAATTCAGTCTGCAAACACTGAAGTACAATTTCCTGACAAATATTCTCTTCTTGACTTTCTTCCCGGTTTGTTTACAGGTGAAACTGTACAACATTGACAAAGCGTGAATTAGAATCCATTCAAAGTGAGAGAACATCAGACTTTTGCCCATAAACAAGTGTGAGGAAACTCTACCTGACTCAGTCTCATCCCCGGTTACAGCCATCTCTCCTTTCCAATAATCCAGCACCACGGCAGCCAAACACCTCAGCGCAAAAAAACGACTCTCCTGCCCCTTCTTCTTCTTCTTCTTCCCGGTTTTACGTTCTCCTTCTCCCTTCTTCCCTCTCTGCGCTCTCTCGCTCTCAGAGTGGTCACTCGCCAACTTTGCAGCCCGATTACAATTACAGGCATTGACATCACAATGACATCACTCCTGCCGCGCTGAAGTCAGTAAAACACACTGGATTAGAGTTCCTCCGGCCCTCCCCCTCCTCTCCCCCTCCCCTTCCCTTCCTCACCCTCCCCTCCCTGCTGCGGATCAGGACGCTGGAGCAGAAAGAAACACAATGTGAGCCGGGCAGGCGAGCAGCGAGGGAGGGAGGGAGGGAACGAAGGGGAGCAAAAGGGAGGGAGAGGTGGTAGTGGAGGGTGTATATTTTTAGCACCAGTGACGCAACTAGAGAGACGCTCGACAAACAAGAGGATATTGTGTCCCAAGTGGCTGCCATGCGAACTTGTTGAGCTCCCCGTTTCAAGTTGGTTCGCGTTGAGCAGTTTTCATCACATGTTCACGAATCATACAGCTGATTTGTACAAAACACACAGTCAAACAGGAATATCCATTCTTGTTTCTATCATTTTATCGCACTATCATAAATAGTCCACTTTAACTTGGTAAATTGTTGTTTTGTAAATACCTTTTTTCTTTTAACATTTCAACTTTTTTATTCCATTTTTTCTGAATTACCACCATTAATTAATATTTCTTATTTCACTTTTCTCCTAGCTTTCAGTTAAATTGTTGAAAAGTACAGTTGGTTAATAAACTTATTAGTTACTCCCACTAAAGTTACTGTAAATGAGGAAGTACTGCTGTTTTCCCTTCAGTAATTCATTAATTACCAGATCAATAGAGTCAGTGTTTTCCTGTGTGCGAGCCCACACGGGTTCTTCGCACCTCGGTGTGTTTCGCGCCGCTATGAGCAACGATTGTGCACGACTCCTAAAGCTGCGCAGCTGAGCCGTCTCACCAGCTCCACCTGCTCTGCTGTGCCTGCAAAGCTCTCCAGCTGGAAGGAGTTCTGTGTGAACCAGTCAGACTGAGACTACGTAGGCAAATGATACTGTGGTTAGCAAGAGCGGCAACAAATGTACCGGAAAAAGCAAACAGCGCCTCGGAAAAGTGAGACAGAACTGCTAAGGTGGTAAAAAAACAAAAAATCATGGGTGATTGCAATGCGAGGCCATCTCAGGACAGGACTGTGGATGTGTCTGCAGTAAGCCGAGGCCTTAGTGAGCACTCAAGACCCTTCAGTTCAGAGGTGGGATTGCTTCACTGTGCTGGATGTAAGTGGGATTGTGGGTCTCAAGGTTGAGCCGTTGCAGCAGGTCTGGATGAGAGTCGGCTGTTCCTGTCGTTCAGTCTGAGACCAAAAAGCTGCTTCTGTGAAGTGACACACTGTGACAGCATCGTTTATCACCTGGTTTGCTATTTTGAGGAAGATCATGCAAACAGAGGTGTTGCTGCTAACTGCACAACAAGCCAGGTGATGCTCACACGATTCCAGTCAAAACAAGAAGACAGAATGTTTCACTCTGCTGTCTGGTCGTACACTGTCACTTTGAGGCAGAGTGACTTAAATATAACATGTTTGTCGATTGCTTCGTCACACTGAGACTTTTTGACTGAGCAGAAAATTATCTCAGATCAGTTTGGTCCCTTTCAGTCCACCGTACACCAACCTAACTACTTGTTTACGATACTTTTTTGTTGAACTTACTTGACAGCAACCAAACACAAAGAATACATCAATTTTGACCTATTTTTTGCAGTATTTAAAAAAAATGCGGACGTGAGATACCAACTATCTTGTTGCCAGGCAACTGTTTTGAGACCCCTTCAGATGTTGACCAAGGGCCGTGACACCTGTTCCTTAACTGTGTTTTTATGCACTGGAGAGCAGAATTGATTTTATATAAAAAGATCTGAAATCCAATAATGGAGTTCTTGAAGCACGCTAAATGTTTGTGTTGCATATAACATTTCTGACATAATATTCTGGCTCTTGGCCACACTGAGAACTATAGGTGTAACAGCATAGTCATGGGCGTACCCTGTTCTTTTCAAGATCATGTAAAGAGACCTGTTCATCGAGTATTCGGGACACAAAGCTATCATGAAGCAGCAACTCCTGTTTCAAATCCAGGCAGACAGTAACTCTACTGCATCATTTCTTACAGAGAGAGTTCTTAACACCAAGACGTCTAGTTGGTTTTTCAAATCATTGAAACTTGAACACAGGTCATGTTGGTTTTCGTCTGTTTTGGACACTTCAATGTTGATTCCAGCCCACCTTGAATGAGCACCTGTCCTCCCTGGATGTAGAACTGCTGTGGCGAGTCTCCAGGCTGAGCGGCACACTGGAGGATGGTGGCTCCGGGCTGCGGGGTGGGGGATCTGCTGACCGTGAGGGCCTGGGCCCCCTGCAGGGCTTCCACACCTGAACTGTTCAGCTGGATGGCTCTTCCCTGGGTGATCGCAACTGTGTGGAGTCAAAGATAAAGCTCTGACTGTTTGAGACAACTTTGATGAGGTTTTCACACTCAGGAGTGTGAGAGTTGACATGAAGGAGAGCTCTTTCTCCATAGCCGCGATTGATTGAATGCAGGAACTTTTGTGGGGGTTTTTTAAATTCCTGAACTTGAGCTTCACGGAAGCGTCATCCTGTAATTCAACATCAATGTGAGGCTTCAAATGAAACATTAAAACCAGAAGAAAATGTGACTTCTCTGAGAGGCAATAAAATATCTTCAGGAAATTCAATTTCTTCCACTTTCCAGTGCGACCCGCTCGGCCTCTTTCAGCCTAACCTTATACAGATTTTGAACCTTTCAATTGGACATAGTGTGCTATAAGATGAATGGAGCAGCGAGTATAAAGCCACCTTGGTGTGTGCATGTGAGTTTCGAGTCACGTTGCTATGACAACTCCACACAAGCTGACGCGGGACATAATTGTAATGGAGAACCAACTGAGCCTCGTGGAGTCGTGCCATGTGAGCTCATGCAGAGTCGAGTAAGGCCGAGTGTGTGTATTAATGGAAGAGTGCCAAAAGGCCTTTGCAGTGTTTATGTGCAATACTGACTATATTGTCCTGAGCTGGTCTGGTAGATGGATGTTGGCACTTGTGCTGCAGGGGTGCTGGAAACTGGCACCTCATCCTCTGTCTTTTCTTCCTCGATTTTCGGAACTGCCGGCGAATCTGATGAAAGTTCATTAAGAATTTTTCTGCCAAAGAACAGAAATCCATAAAGTGATTCCTCACAATAAACACTTCCACACTTTCCACCTCATGCAGCCGGAGGTGTTTGACGTGATTTTATGTCCCGCTGACGTCTTCTCACCGATAAGATGGGCGCCTGGAGAGAATCTCCCGTCTCTTCCGCGAGTCTGTGACGGGCTCTTCATCCTCCAGCTCTCCCACAGTAGCGACCTGCCGAAAGCAGCTGGTGTTAAAGCCTGGTGAGTAATCCACAATGTTGCCTTTTTAAATTCTGGCAACATCTTTTGTGTTGAATGTTATCACTGAGGGGGCGTTTCTCTTTGTACACATACTTTAGTGGTGCACCGGGGTGCGTTTGTGAAAAGCGAGGGTGACGTCAAAGGCTCAGCTTGAGCGTTGATTCATCTAAACCTTCATCTTTTTAACCCTGAGAGAGGCTATAAAAGCAGATCTGATGGAATTACAAGACTTTAATGGGAGCTCTGATCTTCTTTGGAACCAATAAGCTCACGCATTTGCTTTTAGTAGCTGCAGACAACACCTGCAAAACACTGGGAAGCAATTTTGGACCATTTCTCCAGACAAAAAGCTGCTATATGGTACATCAATAAACGTATGTGTTGCTCCCCTTGGATGGATGCAGTACAGGCTCTGAGTTTACAAAGAAGTCGTGAACCATGATGCTTCCTCCTCTGTGCTTTGCATGAACAGCGTTCTCTTCTCTTTTGATAGAGGGCAGGTTTTTAATGCTTGTAATGTGATGCTGTGTTGTCTTCTAGAACGACTCATCCTTTTATCACTCTGTAAAAATACTCAGAGTGGTGCTGCTGAGTGCCAGAGTGTTCTCTGGAAAACTTCAAATATTCATTGATGGTTCTATTTGGAAAGCAGCGACTTCGCTTGGTCTCCTGCCAAAGATACCAGAACTGTTTAATGTCTTTTCTATATTATATTCATGATTGTTGCTCAACGCTGACTCCTTTTTTTGGAGTTCTTAGCCAAGGCGCTAATTACCTAATAAATAATTACCTTCTAATTAAATAGTAATAAAACTGCCTGTTCATAAATCAGTCAGGCACAAATTATTTTTTCAATATTAATGACCTATATGCAGATCAGACCACATTTCAAACTGATTCCCGCAAACTTTTTATTGCCATCATTTCTGTGTTTTTGTCTGTCAGATGCCAGTATGATCGGTTTATTGGTGACCTGGTTATGTGACATGAATGAGAGCACAGTTATGACTCACACTGATTCATAATGGTTCTCAACACAAAGGATGCATTTGCACAGTCGTAGAACAATGTGGGAACAAGACAAAGGCTGCAAGGTTGAACACAATTGTACCCCTGGATCCGTTATTGGTAACAGAATTCAGGTTAGACGCAAAACGTTTCGATTCATCCACTTAAAACAAGACGAAGGCAATTTTTCTGAAGCAGTGTTATAAGTAAAACATGTCTAGTAATTCCTAATATGTCAGTTGTATATTGGGACACTTTTCAAGAACATATATGTGAGCACAGCCACAAAACTTAATTGCAAAAAGATTTTTTCCCCCTCCTGCTCTCAGAAACAAAATAAAAACCCAACTATGTCTCACTAGACTTGCATTGTATTCGAAGCTGGAGAAGTGAAAGAAACTTTGTGTTGCAAATACTTTTACTTTATTCGCTCTCTTCATTTTCAATTTCCACCACGCAGGCTAATCTGAAACGTAGATATCAACAGACTTGTGTTTGTGTTCGTTAGCTTGCTGCCCTACCCAGACGCAGCGCTTCCTGTCAGAGGGTGAGACTGATGAGCTTAAAACTCAGCTCCTGCTTGCTCACATCAATCCGATTAACAGGTCCACCGCGCTGGACCGTCAGGCCGGCCGTGTGTGGCCCGAACGCAGCAGCGAGGTGTTCATTCACCAAGACGACGCGGATCTGACATCAGAGCGTGTGAATTATTCAAACAAACATGGTGTGGCCTGTCCTCAATGTTCCACTTCTGCTGTGTGAATAGTGACACCGGAGATGTAAACTTGATCCTTGCACCAGAATCAACAAAACGATGACTTAAAATTCAACTCAGCTTCAAATGACGCGAGGTGCTTGGCTGGAGTGAGTCCACAGCCCTCATTGAAGGGTCAAGTTGTTTAAAATGATCCTATCACAGACTTGGGTGCACAACAGGTTTATACAACAGACACAAATCTTCTGCTAAAATCCAATGTTGAGATATGACATTACTCAAACAATAACGAAACGAGCTGGGTGAGTGTGAGTCCTCACCTGAACTACTTGTGGTGACTGTATTACAGAGGTCTGAGGGGCTTGGATGACCCCTTGGACCTGCACCGTCTGGCCATCAGGCAGCTGAAC
>JASSRZ010000042.1:5749907-5766584 GCA_032164315.1 Malacoctenus gilli | reverse complement strand
GGTGACTGTATTACAGAGGTCTGAGGGGCTTGGATGACCCCTTGGACCTGCACCGTCTGGCCATCAGGCAGCTGAACAACAGTTACGTCAGAAGACTCCGTCGTAGATCCCTGCTTGAAGGAAAAACAAACTCATGTCAAAAAAGCACATTTAAAAAAATATCAAATCATATTGTCTCATTGGTTTGGGGGGAAAAAAAGGCTTTATGCAGCCTTGATTTGCAGAAACATTTATTTTCTGAGTCATCTCAGTGCGTTTCTGTGTCTGTTTCAGGCAACTGCTGAACACAGCAGACTTACCTGTGCAAGATCTGTGTCAGGTGGACTGGTCTTATCGTGGTTGTCCTCTGCCTCTGTGATAGACTCATTCAAGCTGCTGTCCAGCTCAGACACCACTGTCGAATCCATGACAAGCCACCTAGACAAAGCGGTCAACAACTGGTACAATTTACAGCCTGCAATGCACCTGCAAAGGTCACTCTCACATGAGCATTTACATTATGTTTATCTCATGCGTGCTAAGCCATAGGAGACAATTTGCATCTATGTGTCTAATTTTCCTGATGTTTCGGGTGAAAGGTTGCGCGAGAGCGTGGTCACGTGACAGTCGCTGTCGGGCCTTATGCACCAAAAAAATGCCGCGTTTCAAGAGACCGGCCGGCGCAAAGATCAAAGAAAAGTTACAACAAAGGAATAAAGATACTAATCATAAACATAAACACTATCTGGACTTCTTCATATAAAAACATGAAATCCAGCATTTGTTTATTCTTCTTTGCGCCTTTCAAGTGACGTAAAGAAAACAAACTAAATGAATCAAGTTCAAACTGATCAGACACAAATGCAACTCAAAGTAAAACAAAATAAGGGCGAACATGACACTGTTTTTTAAAGGCCACGAAACCTTTCATTTGTGTGCTTTATTATGAACGGTTACCTTTAATAGCGCAGCGTCGAAATGAAATATCTCAAACTGAGGTTAAAGTTTGGGTGTTTATGCGACAGCTTGTAGGTGTTTTATTGTGAAAAAGCTCAATTCCTTGAACTGCCTATTTGTATCTGGCCGGGCTCGACTTGGCGCCCCTCTGCCGACTTAAATGAGAGGAACTGCTGACAGCTGAGCCGAGGGAGAGGCATTTATTTTCGCACCATGTTGAAAGTTGCTAATTCATAGGCATGGTGGTAAAAGTCAAGTTTTGGTAGGCCATGTTTTTTTTTCTTTTTTTTCAAAATGCACCGACGGTGTGTTTGCACGTTTGCTTCGCCTCAGCTCCGACTGGCGCGGACCTAAATTGTGACAGCTTTGCAGCGACTTACCGAAGTTTTACGTAGTCGGACTCGTCACTAATTACAGAAGGGGTGGACGAACTGTGCCTTCGCTCACGTAGTTTCCACGTCAGCGCTGATGATGCTGTGCCGAAAATGTCGACCGACGAGTCAGTTTAACGTCGAAGAGTGACGAGCCGAAGCGAGAGCGTTCCGTCCCTCCTCCCTCCCCGTTCGGTCCGAAGCGGCCAACACGCAGCCAAAATCTTATCCCGAGGACTTTAACCGACGAAAAAGGGAGAAATTTAGTGAATCACGTCGATTAAAACAATCATATGTGTTTTGAAATTTACATTTGTAAAAGCTGTAGTTTTGTTGATAGGGTTTCCTCCTGTTTTGTTTCGGTAACAACCCGTTTGAGCTCTCATATCAAGCACGGCAAATGAGTTTAGCTGAAAATGATTAAATACGTTACGAATAAACTGGTGCCAGTATTGTCTAAATCGAAAGTATCGGATAAAGCTTTGCATGTGCGTTTGAATAAAGTCCATTTCAAAATTAGATAATGCAAAGCAGAAATGAGCACAGACACATTTTCAATTGAAACGTGCCTTTCAATCTGCAATACTTTAAAAATATGATTTTATTTTCTGTTAAAAATACAATCATTGTGTTTGAAAGCTTAATCTTTGATTAGGCTCAATGATTACTGAGCAGGGTGATGTGCTGCCATCTAGCGCCAGAAAAGAGAAATACCCAAATAAATTAATCCCTCGGTGTTTTCATTGTATTTTCGAGCAATAAACCCGTGTGAAGGCTGACAAATAGCTCTCTTTCCAGAAAATGTTTTCAATATATTCAATTATTCATTTTTAGTTTTTTAATATTTGAATAGCTCTGGGTCTTTGTGTAGAGTAAGGGCTGAGATGTTGCATAGCAGTCGTGATAAACAGTTTCCATCTTGAAACACGATTTTCTGAAATAATCTGTGTCATGAGAGCGTTTAAGGACTCTGAAATCTTCTCAATCTTTCCAAAGCCTCAAAATATGATACATCCTCAACACAAATCCACAGAGGCAATTTATTGGTTTATTGAAAAGGGAAAAAAAAAAGTCCACCCAAAGGACTTAATTGCAAACCTGCACATGCTTAGTGTCTTCTTGCGTGCTTTCTGGGTATTATTTCATCCTGAGATCACAGAATGTACAGAAAAATGTCTGTGCTGTAGAATCTCTTCTGTATTTAGATGTGACCCCGCCTGACCCTAAAGCCACCATCTGTCCCCCTGCGTGCCAGGAGAGGTCACACTGTTCAAACACTGCCCCTGCTGTTATCAAAGCGCAGCACTCGGCAGGACCAAGCCGCCTACCCTAATCTCTGACGTGCAAAAAACAGGCAAATTATATCTGATACACAATAAAAAGGGAGAGTACAAATGTATAATATTTAGAGGCGTTGCCTAGCAACATCAATTTATGAAATGTGTCATGAATTTAGGAATTGATATATTATTTTCAGTGTAGAAGTGAGAAGGGCTTTTGGAGGTATTTCAGTTTTACTATTTAATGGGATATATAACGTCTTTTTAATAGGAACTGTTTCATATCAATTCTTTAGGTTGAATATAATTTCTTTTGGTTAGAGCAGTTTTGGTGATAAAGCAACATACAATTCTCCATTTGCAAAGCTACAGTTTGCTGTACTTTTCTCAAATGGGCTATGTGTTGACCTCTGAATATTGCAAGAGGACGTTTTTTTCCGTTGATTGACCCCTCCTCCTCCTCCTCCCTCTCCTCCTCATCTTCTTCCTCCTCCTTCTCTCTCCTTGGCTTGTTCTCCCACCGAGGATGAGGCTCCAGATGGTGGAGTAGCAGCAGCAGAAGGGGGACCCTCAGGTGGCACAAAGGCCTGACAGCAGGGAGCCGCCTGTGACCTGGGCCAGACAGCTCTTTAGCACAAAATTAGCCCTGGATGAACGCGGGAACACAATTGCATGCTGGTAATACCATCAAAGAGCTCTGACGTGGCCTTTGCTCACCCGCCATAGGAAAACGGTGACATTTAACTGTCAATTCAAGAAAGTCTAAAATGTTATCGTGGGTAAAGCTGCTCAGCCGTTACGAGGCTGAACGAGTTATGATTCAGCTTTCGCGTAACAGCATAAGAGGTGATGGTGATGATGATCAACATCTGCAAGGCTGATCTTTTTCAGCAGGCGTGGGTAGCTGCAGAAAACTTCCATGCCTTCCGTAGAGCAATGACAAAACAAGGCTTCCGGACCTCCATGAACAGTCGCTCGAAGGTGAGAGTCTTTAATCTGCTGCTGCAGCTGCCTGAGTTGGTGGCCTGGGAGTGTTCCAGCTGTGTTAAAATAACCATCCAGCTGCAACAGTGGCCATGCAAACCGCACGCACACTTTCCACACACTCGGAGTCAAACAGCCGTCTTCTCTTCACTTTTTCTTGCTAAAAACTTGTACAGCAGATTTTGTTGGTCCTGTGGGCTCCTTCACCCACACACAGTTGCCATCTGGATCATGTGCATGTGCTGTGGCAGCTGCTCCTAAGAGGTGCATTATGCTTCAGGGTTTTGGTTCATTTTTCAGGAGTTACATGAAAGAGAAAAGGGATCGTGTGCAAAAGAAGCTGTGAAGCAACAAGTGGTGCAAAAAGTTCTGTGAGCTCAAGAACAAAATCAATGCTTGGCTCGAGGAAATCTGCAGGAACAACATATGTCAATAATACCTGGATTACTGCACTTGTGAGATCTTTAATTACTTATTAGGTGATTTCCTATTAGCTAAAGCTAATCTGAACTAATCCTAATTCTGTCTTTAAAGCCAAACACAAATCTTAACTTTAACACAAGCCAGGACGTCATAAAGAAATAAGGTCATCTCCAATTATTTACAGCAGTAAATGGCTCTTTATGATTTCAGTTCATGTTTGCAGTCCAGTCACAGGATCCCCCCCTCAGCCCGCCAAACATTACCCGCTCTCACCACAGCGTGGGGACAGACAGCTAACGGTGAAGCGTCCCCTCTTCACTGATGCGTTCGCGTACCGCTTGTAAATTCCATGTTTGCTCTCCCGGCTGATCAATAACGTTGAAACTAAAGAGTAATAACACAGGTTTTGTGCATTTCATGTATGCAGCTTGTTCAGACGCTGTGTTTGCTACAGCGAGCAGAGGGCCAATCTGTTTACAACTTTGCACATGTTTTTTCTGTCTTGATGAAATTTTAGTCAGTGAAAATATGTTGATAAAATAAGAGCAATTAATCAGTGAGCAAAATAAATCGGTGTATGATTTGAGAAAGTGTTTCTTGTTTTTCTGCTGATCTGAAAGTCTTTGGATTGTATAGGAAAAAACCCCAATATACACAGTAAAGAACATGCAGGGAGACATTAAAACCTCACAAAGTGACCACGGAGCTCACACAAGCATAGATGTCCTTGCTTTAAAGCAACATGTTTCTCCAATTCAAATTACTTTGCCTAAATTAGGAGGTTCTTGATTTATAATTCTTGGACCCATAATTTAGCCCCGGAGCTTATACCTGTGTGCCTTAATAACGGGTTAATAAATGCATGCACTTACTCATCTTCTTAATCGCTTTTCCCAAATGATGGCCACTGGGGGTATTCCAGTCCACCACATGGCACACACACAGAGACACACACAATCACACGGTCATTCACACCAGTGGAGAAATTAGTGTTAACAGTGGACGTCATCAGTGTGTTTTTGGACCCCACGGAGGGGGCCTCACCTGGGTGTCAACCCCAGGTAAGAGTCAGAGCGCTGATCACCTTGCTGAAGTCACAATGTCTTCTTATCACATCTTCAGTAACCAAAACTCCTTGGTTACGTCTTATTCCTGCAGAACCAAATGGCCAGTGGGAATGGTAGGCAAATAAAGAGTTATAATGATTAGAAACAAACAAAAAGATAATATAAATGAAGTTTTTTGAGTCTATAGGTTTTGTTTTTAATTACTCGGGCTAATAGATAAACAATAAGCAAGAGGTGATTAACTTTGTTATCAGTCGTGACTCCAAAGTTTGAGCACCGATGGAGTTTCTCTTCTTTTTCCGAGTTGGGTGTTGTAAATTCCGACGTTCCCAGCGCGACATAAATCCAGCACATGACCGAGCATTAGCTCAGCAGAGGGAGAGAGAGAGAAGGAAGGAGGGAGAGAAGCTAAACAGGTGGTCTGAAAACACAGCAAACAATGTCGTCCGGCGGGGAGAAGCGGGCTGAGCTTTAGTCCTCGCTTCTGTAGAGGAATACCAGGACAGCCTCGGAGCCCAAACAACTTCAGACATCAACAACAACAACAACAACAACCTCCATGCTTCTTTTCGCTTCTCACCAGGATTTTCCCTCCTCCGCCTCTCGGTTTTGCCCCGAATCTGGGGGAGATCTCGGATACTGAGCCATGAAAGTCACGGTGTGTTTTGGCAGGACCCGGGTGGTGGTGCCGTGTGGAGATGGGAATATCAAAGTCCACACACTCATCCAGCAGGCTGTCATGAGATACAAGAAAGCGATCGCCAAGGTGAGTGGCGGTTACTTTTTTTGGTTTTCCTTTGCGGCTTTTGTTTTCCTGGAAACAACGTTGCTACGTCCGAGGGGGAGCTCTGCAGGCAATATGGCGCAAACTTAACACTCATGCATGAAATTGGAAAATAGGACACATTCATTTTTCTGTTTTTTTTTAGGTCTCATTTTTGCCGTTCGCTCGTGTGAGACGCGTGCTGCGTGCGCGTAACCCCCGTGTGTTGCTGCTTTCAAAGAAAGGCGCACCGCCATTGTGGCTCTTGTGTTTGTAAACCCACAAAACTTCCTCCGGGAGAGCCGCAGCATCCAAGTGGTGCAACCTCGAAGGGCGACGAAGAGTTTCCTGACAAATTCGTGCGCTTTTTTTTTTTTTTTTTTTTTTAGGAGGGGGAGCAAACTGAGCTGCCGCGAGTGGAAGTCTCTCCAAAAGTTGCCAGCAGAGATTAGCCTCTTAGCAAGTTAGCAAGTCTGCAGAAGTGGGGCTGCAGTGTGATGCCCTCAGCGCAAATCAGTGCCAATTAACTACTGGAACTCCTGCTAACTTCGTGCAGATATAGTTGTAATGCATTTTCGGGAGCAGGGGCCAGATTTGCGTCCTTGTCAGGGTGTGAATGGGGGCCTGAGATAGGAACCACACAGTCTGTGCCAGCGTTCAGGGGACTCGGGGAAAGGTCTGTAACACTGACCTCGTTACTTTTTGTGGGATAATGTGAAGATGAATGCAGGATTGGAGAAGGGTTTCTGCAGCCCTTTGCTGCATGGCTGTGCATGCAGGTCCTGCAGGATGCAGGGGGGAGCTGCAGAGCCCAGGCTCCAGCTGACTGGTGGACATGCATGGACCAGAGACATAAATCTCTTCGGTAAAAGAAAAGAAAACCCTCTTAAAGTAAGGCTGGCTGCAGCCCAAGATAACCTTGCAACCTGCGATGAGTGCAAGGTCCTCCTGTAAGATGAGATAAGAGAAGGCTGGGGCTGCAGGTGAAGATTGTACTTGCCTCAAGCAGAGATTCTAGTTTACACGATCTGTTGCATTTTGATTTTTAATTGAAATATTGATGTGAAACAATTTAAAATATGTAATCGCTGTGACTTGATGCTCCGATGCACCTTTTTGCAAAACCAAAGTATTATCAAGTCCAAAGCGAGAATTTCTGATCTGAGTGCTGCGTTCATCTCTTTTACCATCCTTTGCTCAGGTACAAAATTTTTTAAGCAGCCCTTCAGGTTGCATGAATTATTAAAGCCACGTCCCTCTCCGTGCTAACTTTATGCTGGTTCCTCTCTGCCGTAATGATAGTGACCTAGAAGTCATACCATATCCTCCTCCCCTTCTGAATAATTCAGTGTGAGCAGACAGGAGAGAGGAGAGGAACAACTCGCTGCTGGTACCGAGAGGCAGACTGAAACTCTTGCTCCACTCTGTGCAACTTTCCTTGGTTGTCGTGTCCCTAAATGGTGACACATGGGGAATACGAGCCCTTCATAGTATTGTGCCCAAAAAAGTTTCTCACAACTCATGTGTGTCTGTAACGTGCAATGAAGAAAAGATGGAGCCAATAAATAAACTGGAAGAGCCAATCAGCATTCAGGTTAAAGGAGTCGTCTCATCGTTTTAGCATTTTCAGCATCCTAACTAAAGTGAAAGTTATTCAGATTTTTTCTCTGAAAAGTTTGCAAAAGTATCCTTTTTTGTTTTCTGGACACTTTGACTTCGTATGAATGTCAGTATGATGAAACCTTTGCAGACCCGATCAGACGTGTCTTCATTCGGACGGTCCCAGACGTGCAAGGCCCCGTCTGAATGGAGACAATTTTAGTGTCCTCAGAAGGTTTTTAAATAACATGAGTAATTGTTCATCCACCACCCATTGTCATTTCTTCTGTCATCTGTGCTTGTGGCTTCAGTCCCACCCTTCAGCTCTGTGTTTATGACCAGCAGGTCTCTGAGGAAGTCTTTTAGGCCTGGATGTTATGTTGAAGATCACAGCTTTATTTTTCCTGTCTGCCCGCCTTAATAAGAGGACCATATTTAGGTTGGGTGTTCTCCAGCGTAACAGTTTGTGTGGACCTTCTTGTAACTTCCTCTGTCATTAGAGAGGAATGTTTCCTGTTAAGAAAAAATTACTCCACTTCTTTGAGCCTGAAGTCATCTCAGACTGGTGGAACTAGAAAGATGTGGCTGTGGGCATGAGGAAGTCTGCCTGGACCTCCGATTCGCCCAACTCGGCGAGAAGAAAAATGGTGCCAGATTATCCTCCCCTGCTCTTTTCCCCCCGCAGATTGTCGCTAATCTTCCCCCATTTAACTGTGAGTGCAGCAAGCGCTTTAAATGACACCCTTGGATGGAAAACTGTCTGGAGGCTGAGCGCTCCAAACCCCCAGATGACGTTAGCACTGGCGTTGTAGAGAACTGTTGAGATTTAGACACTTTCGGAGCATTTCTAAAGCTCAGGACCTTTCCATGTGGTGTCTGGATTGTTCCATTAACAGCTGCATACCACTCATTTCTATCAGCAGTTTCACAATGATGATGTTTCCTGTTAAGGACTTTAGGCTATTGTGTACACATTCAACTGTTGATGCAGACAGATACAACATGACCTTGACCTGCATTGGACAATAGAAACAGGTGCAAGCCTTTGGTGTGCGTGTGTGTGAAGAAGAACCACTAAAAAAACCAAACCATCTATAAAACAACTCCAATGTGTCATTCTGCCTTAATGTGATCCTGATGTCATGTCCATGTGCTGTGCCGTGCTTGAGCATATTACACATTCATTACACAAATGACTGTTTTTAATTAGTGTGCAACCGCCTTTGATGGCGGACGGGGCCCAGAGATACGCACGAGTGCCCGCTGTGGGAGAGTTAAAGTGCTGCTCTGGTGGTCATATTCCTACGGAATAAAACTTTTGCCACTAGAAATGTGCAGCAACTTCAAAGAGAGAAGCTCGAGCTTCTACCGTTCCCTCCAAGCAAGGGACACGAGTGCCTGAAATGGCACCTTAAAGCCATCGTGACAGAGGACCACAGAGGGATGAAGTCGCATGTCTGTGTGTGCACAGAGCCCTCCTGGTGATGACAAGGTTTCGATACTCGCCATCACAACTTGAACTGCGTGTCTGCAAGAGTCTAAAGATGTGTATCGTAGAACATACATAATGATATAACATTATCATGAACAACAGCAAGAATCTACATCGATGTCAGTCATGTTACAACACTGTTTTATCTGCCAATTTGTTTGTCTTTTCTCTGTTTGGACACTCTGTAGAAATGTAAAGTCTGCAAAGCTGTGCTCTTTGCATTTGCATAATGAGTTTTTGGTTGCTAACTTATTAGTTGTACAAGGATTTTATTCACTGGTGCTTACCACTGGTTATAAATGTATAAAAGATCAAAGATAAAATGTTCCTACAACTTTCAACTCTGTTCTTACTGACCAGTAACAGGCCCATGGAATATAACTGGCCTGTGCTTGTCAGCAGCATTCATGTGGTTTTTTTCATAAACAACAAAATAAAGCAGTAATAAAGCATCGCAAATTTTTTCAACATAAGGCTTCTCGTCTGAAGCCGGCCTCTTTGCCAGTCTCTTGGTGTGGCTCTAATTTGTGGCTTGTTTCAACATATTTAGTTTTTTTTTTTTTTCTGCTTTTCTGTCCCGCTTGGAAAATTAGCTCCACAGCCACAACCTTCATGTGGTTTGCACGTTCTTTGCTCGCACATAAGTCAGACTTATTTTCCCTGCAGCTTCAGTGCAAGAATTGCGTTCATGAAGTAGTCGTGAGGGGATTTCCAAAGTAGTCCGAATGTTTTAAACCATTTCAACAGTAGTTGTATTTTAGTGTGATTTGGGTGTGTTTATGCCGAGCCTACTTTTAGCTTTTCATCTGAACACACCAATGGTTACTTTATTTCTCTATCCTATTAAAACAGTCGCCTAAGTTAGTGTTTGTGAATGATGCCACCTCGTTCAAAGTACTAAAGTCAAAAGGCTTTCCATGCAATAGTTGAACCAAGTTCGTCAGTGAGGTCAGCTTCGGACTAATTTTAGCCTTAATAAAGTAACGTGAAGGTGTGAACAGGCGCAGTCGATGTACCTCTTGTCAGGTCGTGAGCAGTAATAATTTTACAGTTGGTCTGTTTGATCCTCGTGTCACCCGGCTGTACCAGCCAGGGGTTCCTGCTTCCAAAACGAGCACAGTGCAGGATTAAAAGCTTCGCTGATGATCCCCGGGCCGCTGACTTTGCCCTTGACCAAGCTACTGTGAAAAATGTCCTAAAACATGACCCGGCACAGCTTTTTCATTTCCTAAAGGAGTCTGCTGAAGGCACGTGAGATCGAAACCTGTTCAGACTTCCTTTGAGAATGAGCAAGGCATAAAATTGTCCCAATATGTTGTTTTTTTATCCATATATGCTTGCCAATGGTTGCAGTGCTGCTCTCATTTGCCAAGTCTTCACAAGTAACAGTGAACTGGAGAATTTTGCACTGAAGCATTGACGCAAATTCTCTACTGATTTATATAAGTTCAGAACCCCAAGAGCTTGAATCTGTCCTGACAGAAGAAGAGGGGGTGGTCACGTCCTAAAGTTCCCTCCAACCTAAGGAATTTAAATAATTTTCAGTGTTTTAGAGCCAAATTAACAAAGACCCGCCGCCTCCAGGTCAGTATTTTCAGTGTAAACCTTTGGCAGGTCTGAGAACGTAATTTTATTCTCATGTAAACTGCAATTTTTTTGTATTTTACTTTACAAGTAGGGCAGTTGGGCTCCATCTGTTTGGCCAAAAATACAGAGAGCATGGAAACACAATTCATCATTGCTGTCAGTCACTTTGATGCTGTGATAATGAGGAAATTTGCAGTGTGATGTGCAGCCCTACTAAACTGGTTTCCAGGCCACTCAGGACTTGCACATATACAGCAGGGATTCAGTCTGAATTGGTGAACAACCAAACAGAACTGTAAAAAACCCTCACTTGCACAAGGAGAACATGGCTGTTAAGAAAAGGCCTGGGATGTGCAATATAACCTTCTTTAAAGTGACAGTGCAAACAAAACAGTACAACCTCCCTGTAAAATCTTGACCCTTGTCTCTCAATATTTCTGCTTACTTACCGTTGAGCTATTTGCCCAAGTGAGATGTCATCCTTATCTGTGTTTGACATCTCGATGCTGATGAAAAAATAATGAAAAATGCCACTTTTGTCATTTGCCAGCGGGACTTTTTCCCCAGGAGGACAGTAAACGTGGCACTGAGCCATTAACACAGCGGAGCAGCTGTTTGGGCTGAAAGAGACAGAAAGGGAGTGATGTGAAGTGGGAGCCTGTAAAAAAACGCTGAGCCCAACATGGGTTCTTTTAACGGTGGGAACGCTGGTGCAGTCGTTTGAAGTTCATTTACATTACACAAGTTAAGCTCGTGCTGTTATCCCTAAATGTTTACTGTGATAGTTGATGATGTTACACTCGCGCAAATAGTGGGTGATGTGAGAAACCTGTTGAGTATCAAGTCATGAGTACACTGACAGAAGACTAAACAAAACTCCTACAAGTTCAGACTTTCACTCAGCTAATGAAACTTTTATACCGGAGTCAATGCTCTGTGAAGAGTCTGGTGGGGAACTCCACTGTGTGGGATGTGTGGTTAAGCAGATCTGATCATAAATTGACTTGTGTTTGGTGATTCCAGCAGTGTGTTTCCGCTTCCTACCTCTGTACAGATGTGCTGTTGTGCACAGGTGTGGTCCTTTTCAAATGCAGTGAATGCAGCAGTGTTGCACTGTGGCGTCACAGTGTGAAGGTCTTTGTCACGCACTCGTAGGAGCCATTTCCGAGCGTAAACTTGAGTCTGAGCTCTTGAGCTTTCCCAAACATGTTTTCATGTCGTTAACGCTTCCATTGGAAACGAGAGAAATCCGGAATACATGTGTTCATGTCATTGTTTCAAGAGAAAACAGTGAATTCAACTGTAACTTTTGTCAACCACAAAAAAAAGTTCACTCTCACATTCCATGAAACCATAGATGATTTAAAAAGAGACTGCAATATGTATTTTTTGCTCATGTCGCTGAGCACTTATCATGACATTTTGTAATTTGAATTAATGGCATGACTCAGCTATGTAATACAAAAGCTGATATGAGAGAAAGCCTCCACCGACATTGGCACAGTGTGGACATCGTTGGTTTCTGTATCCAGCTGCATCGCCCCTTTCCATCGACAAACAACTTTCACACCTATTTGACGGGATGTTTGGCAGGTACACAGAGTGATCACTGTATAGAAGATCTGATCAGAAGTTCTCTCCTAAGTTGCTTTTCAGCCTCAGACGTTTATTTCCCAATGTCCTTATCTTCCTGTACATCCACGTATGCCCTTGAGGAGTGTCTGTCCAAAAACGTGTGAGTAATCCTCATTCCAGCAGGGTAAGGATTATCACATTATGCTCCTCTCAGGCTCTTCAGGGATATCTGCAAATAATGTGGCTCAAACACTTTGTCGGGAGACAACATTAATGCACAAGTGCCCCTGCAGGCAGTATGATCTAAGTTAACAGGGTTGGTCATTAGATTGTTTGAAATTATCTTATACGAACCAAACATGCATTGCATGTATTGATCAGATATTTTCTGTCAGCAAAGACTCATTGATAGCTGTATTCAAGGCACGTGTTTGAAAAGATGCTTAAACATTGTGTGTTTAATCCCTTTTCCAAAAGATCCATTTCGAGATTTTTATTGAGAAAAAGGCCCAAGAGGTGAAACGTTAAAGCTTATCTCTAAAATGATATGTTGTGAACTTTTAACCTGGAAAGAGGAGTAGGGGGTCGAATAGGAGTCCAGCCTTATTGACACAGAGAGCTTGAAGATTACAGGGTTCTATGAAAACGGATTACTCAAACACGAGCTCGGGTTCAGTCGGACAAGTGGTCTGAAGTCGGCCAAATGTGTCACTGCCCCCCACTCTCGAAGCCCCCTCCAGGCAGAAGTAGGCCAGGCGCAGACTGACGGCATCCAATTATGGGTTATGGATGCTTGAGAAATTATCACCAGCACATGAAGTTCCCTTAATGAGTGCTTACATCACAGGGTGGTGTTTTGAGGTCAAGTCACTTTTTCCTCCCGTTTAGTCCAGCTCTAGAATTTCTTCCATAAACAGACAAAGCGCTCGATGTAAACTCGCCAGGGGGGGAAGAGCTGAGAAGCCTGTAAGAAAAAGTATTATCTGCTCTGCTGCGATGTGGTGGCTCAACGGACTGTTTAGGAAAGATTTCCAGCACTCGAAGAAGAGCGATCGTGTGTGAGGCGGAGAAAGCTTTCTCGAGAATAAAGTTATTATTGAGGCTGACTGCAGTTAACTGTACTATTTAGGATAATTTGACCTTTAAAAAGCTCAAACAATTTGGACATTAGGTGCAAATCTATTTTTGAAGCAGAGCTGCGTTTGTTTTCGAAGAAAGTTCTCCCGTGTCCCCAGTTTTCAAACCTATAAAACCACGAAACATCTGGCGTGGAATGGAAACTCATAGACTCATGTTATTCAAGTTATTAGCAACTTGAGTGATTGCTTACAGAACAGTTTCATTGGCTGCATTGAGAACACTGAGTTGTATTCAGCTTTGTGCTGCCTTTTTTTTTTTTGGGAACCTTATTGAAGTTTGCCGAGTTGAATTTACTCAGGAGTTCTGTGGTTTGAGCCTCAGCAACACTCGGATAGTCTCAACTGATAGTTATACTAAGCTAGCCAAGCATAACTGGGTAGTCATCAACTTTCTCCCATAATAAACACAGAGGTTATTACATAGCACAGACATTGTCTCCAAGAGTACAACCGAACAATGTTCTCTTTGGACCTGGAAGTCTTCTGGACCCTCGACCCCCCCCCATTTCCCTCCCACCTTTACGTAACACCATGAAATAGAGAGAAACTTTTACCTTTCTTTTTTCCTGGAGTGATAAAACACAATCCAACTCGTTAAACCTTTTGGACTTTGCTTCATTGTACAGTTTGAGGTTACATGAGCTTGCTTTTCTTTTTCAATCTAAATAGGGAGACATCTTCTCTCCCTTCATCCCATCCTGTCAATGGGTAACTTTAACTACACATACCAGGCTGCGACAGTAAAGGCCTGAAGAGCAGTCAAGGATTTCATTACATTTTTTCAAGGGTCTACAGTAATGCTAATGAGGGCGGGCACAAGTATTGTTTTTTCGCTTTTCCCATCTTGATGTCTTTGAGGTCAGGGGCTTTGAACCAGCATCCTTCTGGTCACAAGTACATATGTACACGCTGACAAACGTAGGCAACTTCAAGTCACCGGTTAACCAAAGAGGCTTGTCTTTGTATTGTACAAATCAGGGCCACCCAGAGAAAAGCTGGACAAGCAAGCTTTAAGAAAACATGTGTGTGACATACAGAAAGGTCCACGAGGGTCTTTTCAAGTGTATCAACGAGAACAATATGTGAGCCACAGTAGTACTGATCTGGCCACGGCTTCCTTATATCTGCACATGGTATGAATCGGTCTGAGCCACAGTGTCAGATTGATGAAAAATGAATGTGCGCTTGTTCTCAACAAGCAGACCAGCCTCGCTCACAAGGCTGAGTGCCCCTTGTCTATCCAGCGGACAGACACCGACTGAAATGTCAAGGACTTGCTGTGTGTCGAGGGCCTCACACAGGGAGACGATTGTCCCTTAGGAATGTCAGGACTCTGAGCAAACAGCTTCACAGCTCAAATATACTGTATTCCCCACTGCTGCCTGACATGGGCTGAAATTCATACCAAAGTACACTTCCTTTTCTCGAGAAGCTGTGGCTTTTCTGGAGGTCTCGGTAGAGTCTCTTTGCAGGCGTCAAATTTTAATCCGTTTGCCTCCTCATAAGTGAGTCCATTGTTCTCAGCCAGCTGTTAATTGCACAGCAGCTAAGCGAGAAACCTGGTAGTATTGTGATGCAAACGGGTGAAAAACAAAAGCTCAACACTCCGAACTGCCTCGCGTGTTCTCCATGGAAACCCAAGTGCAGGTCCGGCACCGGAGTCGTCCAGCTTTTTGGGAGCCTGGTGATAATCAGAGACGAGCGTGAGGCTTAGCCGGGACACAGAAAAACCACATACTGCTCAGAGGAATGAAGCGCCCACATTAGCATAGCCCAAATGATTTATGAGTGTAGATTAATGATGTCCCGTGAAATTGAATTCAGTACTTAGGCTGATGAGGCTTTGTCTGCTAAATATAGGACAGGCCAAGTGAGAGCGCTGCCTTTGACAAACGATTATTGGCCTTTGGGCAGCGCGCAGGCACGAGGGGCCTTGAACTTCCCCTCTTTATCTGTGCGACGCCTCTCCCCGCTGTCCACTGGGGTGTCTCCTTCAGTGTACTTAACAAGGAGGATGGATGGAGTGGTTGTCAGCTGACCTGACAACATCTTGCAGTCCATTAGATAATTTTAAACCCATTTTGAGCAATTAGTCCCGAAGATCTGAATCAGTCGGCCTGCTGGTGGCGATTGCTCCGACATTTCTATTAGCTGGAGATTTCCGCCGTCTGTTTCATGCGATTGTGTGCATTTCGTCTATCTTGTTATTTTCTTATCTTTGCTCCAGTTCACCAGTTTTATAAATTCAGATGAATTCCAGTGTTCAGTTCTATTGTTTGAAAGTTTTCATTGGCTTTGAGTGTCCTTCTCATAACCAACATTTGGCACAAACATGCACAGAAGGCGATTTTCTGCAGATTTTCTGTGCTCGATGATTGGTGTTGTTGAGGAGAGCTGGAAGCGAGAGCCATCGTTACACATCCAATGCCATTTTAACATGTCTATATTTGCCTTGGAAGTTTGAATGACAGACCGAGTTTTTTTAGTTTCTGACAGATGAAAGAGAGTCTTTGACTCATTGCCACCCCTACGATCTGATGATCCGAAGCCTTCAATTTCCCCTGGGTGTGTTTTTGACATATCTGGCCTGCACTTGTCAGAATGCAATCTGCACATTGATTTAAGATTCACTATTCATGCAGAGAGTCATTTATACATCAGAAAATTTGGCCTTTGCAGTACTTCTTAATTCCTGGTTGAACAGTAGTTTTACAAGCTTTTCCCAAAAGATAATAGGTTGAAATCTTACTTGCTTTGATGATATAATCCATGTATTTGAGTTGCAAATTCAATTCTTCTGGGTGAGCTACAAAGCCATACTCTTTATATATTTCACTGTATGTTCTGCACTTAGATACAATTTGACCTTCATCTAAAAAGTAGCTCTTTGCAACTTTACAGGGCTTTCCACAAGCTTCCACTTGGCTCAACTCTATTCGGTCTCTAAGGTATTTGTTTAATGGCTGGTACCTGCTGCCAAACACTTTTTACTCAGTACCTACTCAGTCAGGGTTCAAAAGCAAGAAAGATTGCTAGAAGTCTGATGCAACTTGAAACATTTGGGTGTTACTAGTTATCCTTTCCCTCAAGTTGATGCTGATGTATGCACATTAAATCAAAACCCGTTGAGCTTCACACCGAAAACAACTTTAACAGCTTTTATTAACTGCCAGTCACGGTAAACATTCAATCATCATATTGGAAAATGCTCTGAAGTTGTTGTGATTGAGTGATATGCAGAGTTTAATTCCTGTGTATGATTTGCATAGAAGCTTTATTTTTCCCAGATTCAAACGGTGAAGGATGTCTGTGAGACATCGCTGCAGCCCAACAGGAAAGACTGCTTCTGAGCAACCTGCTGATGATGCAAGAGTTAGTGTATCGCTGTCGTGTGTGTGTGTGTGTGTGTGTGTGTGTGTGTGTGTGTGTGTGTGTGTGTGTGTGTGTGTGTGTGTGTGTGT
>JASSRZ010000042.1:5704896-5718731 GCA_032164315.1 Malacoctenus gilli | reverse complement strand
TGTGTGTGTGTGTGTGTGTGTGTGTGTGTGTGTGTGTGTGTGTGTGTGTGTGTGTGTGTGTGTGTGTGTGTTTGAACTTACCCCCGAGAGCCTGTTCCGCTCACCAGGGAGCCTGTCCAGCAAGCTATAAAACGCCACAGCTCTCAGGCTAAATGTGGCTCAAATGAAGGTTTAATGTGCTGGAAAAACTGGTATCAGTGAGTACGTGTGTGTCCGTGTTAATGGATTATGTGGGTTTCTCTGTGCCTTTCCCGATGACCACACATGCACACACGAGCACTTATTTTCATTATGGCATCGCTCATGTGAACTTCAGTGTATGTATTTAAAAAGTGTGGCTTTGTTAGCTTGTTGTCTGGATGGCTGCTCGCCGACACATCTTACATTGTGGTTGCTTAGACAAATGTGTCAGTTTCCTATCAGCGGGGAAATTCAATGACGCAGACACCACAAAGTTTTAGTTCAGCAGCTCAGCTCGTTCTGTCTGCACCATCAGACTGTCTGGTGGCTTTTCTAATTGGATTGTAGCCTTTTCAAACAAATCCAACATTTCTTTCCTCACATATGTATCTTTTTCCAAAACAAATCTGTTGAATTGGTCCTCCACAGACACTAAGGGAAATACTGTATGTCTGGACTGCGTCTTGGAGCAGACAGGCTGAGGTGAAATCGTGATTCTCTTTGAGCTATAAGAGTAACTCTGGCTTGAATTCAAGAAACGGTTCACGGCGCTGACGAGTTGAAAGCAAAGTGAAACGGATAAACCCTGACGTGATATGACTTTTTTCCCCGATGTTCAAAGGAGACTTCAACACAGTCCCGTTTATATCTTCAGCATTTCACTTGCACATATTTTCTAAAAGTTAAACTATCTGGAGTCTGTTTTTGATCAGCTGGTTTCTTTGCCACAGGGTGTTTGGTCAGTATTTCGTAGAAAATGAGGCTTTTTCTGCTGTTGGGAACATGTAAATAAACACGGAAGAACTGTGGCGGTATCTTAAAGATACTTCAGCGGGTGAGCGTCCCTGTTGGTTTTGAATGTGGGTCGTGTTTGATGCGCCATTGTTGGGGTTGAAGCCTCCACGTTTATCAGTCATGTCACAACCATTGGATCGGGTAGATCCCGCCCTCTGAATCGGGAAACGTTGGGTAGATTATTCATTTTTCTTCAAGGCTAACTGATGTCAGCTGCACACATACGCAGGCCTGCTGGGAGTGTCGGAGGGATGGCACGAGTCTCATCTCCAATCTAATAAAGGGACTCAGTAGAGGCTGGAATTAAATCAGGGCTGTGCGGGAGGGGAGCTTTTGAACCTGGAGCTGTGGAGTGAAAGCACAGAAGCATTTTGAGCAAAGACAGAATATGATTGGACGTAATGAGCTTCCTCGGTGTCGTAACATAAAACACTGAATCCAAATCGGCTTCGTCTTCCTTTGAACTGCACCTGTCGGCTTTGTGCGATCACGGTTGTGAGGGACCGACACGTCCTCGTAAGTGGATACACAAACGGCCTGTTGTTGTACTGCAACAGCGATCCTGCCCCCCTCTGATGAGACCAACTTCACTGGATTCTCTGTTTAAACAATAGCCTGGAGTTTGGAACATCCTGGCAACACTGTTCAGCATCATCACCCTTTACCTTCAGTCCATTTAATCAGGGATACTTTGACTTCAATCCATTAAACTCTCCCACCGGCTCCGAGGTAGTCATGGTGTTCGTCTTGGGAAGGACGAGTTTCAGAGCGAGAGTTTTGCTGTTATGTGTTGATACATGAAGGTTTTGAGAGTTTGGAATTACTTGCAAACTTCTGCGTAATTTCTTCCCCCTTGATTAAATTCAAAAAATCCCTCTGTATGAATCAACCCTGGAATAAATAAAACATGTCTCCTCCTGCTCCAAGAGCCCAGTCTTTTGACTTACCATGATATTATCGCCATCATTTTTGACGATCCATCATCTTGTGCTCTTTTTTCTTCTTCTCCTCCTCCAGTTGATAGCTGTATATGACGAACAGGATCCCCACCATGGAGGCGACGGCACCAGCGCCAGCTCCACGGGGACCCAGAGCCCCGACTTGTTTGCAGCAGACCTCAGCGCCGGCAGCGGGGCGTCGGCCTTTCAACCCTACCAGGCGGCCAGCGAGATCGAGGTCACGCCGTCAGCCCTGCGCACCAGTAAGTCCCCCGTCAGTTTTCATACGTGTGAATTATTGGTAAAGTGGGGCCATAATCTCCACTCACAGCCAGGAACTGAAAACGCCTCGGTGATTAATATTTGAGTTGCCGCCTCTGTCGCACCTCTCGTTGTCATGCTCGCTGGAGTCATATGTCAGCAACTACAGCAGTTTACAGGAACCCCAACAAATCACCTCATCACGGCCCGGCAGCCCGGCCCCGTTCATAAATTCTGTTAATTGGACAGGAGGCACCTTTTTGTTTAGCTTTTTTTCCCCCCCTTTCCCAGGCACAGATAGCCGTTTGATCCCCGGCCAAAGTGGCTAATTGGTTCTATTCGCTGCCTCTTAAATCAAATGTGACGCCGGGCCCGCTCACCTCTGCGGTTCCGCCGGCCAAGTCGCTTCTTCCACTGTAATTACTGCGAGTTCGGAAACTGACTCTTGTAGGTGATTTGTCAATTTAGATCACGCAAACCCTTTGGCGCACAACTGCAAACGTAAGCAAACACAGGTTTATATACATGGAGGCTAACACACACGCTGCCACTGTATGTGTTTTCTCAACTCTGTTTCGACGCGGGCTTTTGTGGCTCCGTATTCATCAAAGTGCTTGAAGTGTAATTCCACACTTGTGGGAAAGAAATTAGTTCAATGCCTATTAATCAACTGGAAATAATGAAAAATTATACTGGCTAGAGTGATGTACGTTAACGTACGGCTATAATTACATTCAGGCTGCATGAATTTATTTTGATTATCTGGCTGCAGGATTGTCAAAAACAATTAAATAAATGAACTCTCCCGCCCCTTTGCAAGTCGTGGCAGCTATTCGATATCGTTTGTGCTTTTTCACTGAAACATGTGACACGCTAGGACCAAATCCTGTGTTTTTTCACACCTCAGGGAAGTCAGGTGTGTCACATGTCCTCGGAAATTCTTTTTTTTGTACGGTTTCTCAAACTTTTCTATCTGGGTTCACTGTGACGACGGGCTCCTGCATGTCCAAAACACTTGTGGCAGGTTGTGAGTGAAGCTTTAGAGCTAGATGATGAATTTTAAAAGCAGTGAGTTTCCCAGAAATTGACCCAGCAGCTTATGTTACATAGTTGGGGAGCAAGAAATACAATCTTTGAGGAGAATAAATAATGATAAAATGTCGTAACAGACTCATAAATTGAACCAGATTATCTTGTCTCCCACCTAATTCCGAGATTTTCTATCCCATCTTAAGTGCTGCTTGTATGTTTTCCTGGTGAGTCCAAAGTTCAGGGTGAAATAAACCCAGGAAAGCACCCTGTGACGCTCCGTCTTCTTCAACTTTTATTGAAGGCAGCGTCAAAAAAAGTTTCTTTTTTGTTCCCAGCCTCCAAGTTGCATTTATGAGGATTTTAAGAGGTGTCACAGGGTGAGGAGACTTTCACTGCTCCACACAAATAACATGGACTTGAAGCAATTTCGGTCTCGGAGGCTTTTGGAGAAAAAATATTGGACGCTAAAAGCAGAATTTGGTCAATGCAGGTCGATGGGTGATGATTGAAGAGCTACTGTAAAGACGCCTCCTCCACTGCACTCAGAGATGAACTCCTTGGAGGATATTTAGTCTTCACTCTGAGCAAATGGTACTTTTAACTTGGCCCTCACAGAGCAGGCTTAGGTGCAATTCTTTCAGCTTCACGTCGCAAAACAGTCAAAAAAAATAAAAAAAGGCGCCCCTCTTTCTAAAATTAGCCATTTTAATTAGCACTAAAAGTCCCCCGCTGGTTAGCTTATCCACTAATGACCTGTGAAATGGCAGTGATTGACGCTGTAGACCCCAAATTTCCCTTTTCCTGTGTGTGCGTCTGTCTCTGTGACACGCGCACAAACGCGGTGTGCTTGAGGTCACTCCAGCCCTAATTGGATTTCTGGGTGAGATGCTGAACGTGAATTTTCAGTAAGAAATGGAAATTGCAGGCATAATCACACCTGCCAGTTACGTCCAATTTAACCGACTCCATAATAAATTCTAACCCCGCTTAATTGACGACTCGGAATCTCATCAGCTGAATTTTAATGGGTTTTAAGAGAAATGTCTGACATGGAGGGGAACCAGTTTGATTAATTTTTCTTTTTTTTTTCCCCCCCTTTATTTCACGAGCGCCTAACGAGAACAGCTTTCAATACGTGATTTATGTTCCAGATGAGAAGTGCTGGACTTTTTTTAATGTTTGCTTGTTTTTTGTCCCACAAATTATATGAAAAAAAAAAAAAAGCGATGATGTTTATTGGAAGGATGGATGTCTGTTTCTGAGCCTTTTTCCACTGGAACTTCTGCCGATAAGAGCGTTCTGATTAAAGGCTGCAATTTGTCATTTGTAACGATACATATTTCTTTTTATAATAAATACTGTCAAGCAACGGACTGAAGGCACGCCTTCATTATAGTCCTTAACCACACATGAGCTGCTGTTTTATTTTGTGCTGCTAATGTTCCGCTGTCACTTCATGCTGGAAGTTTTATACGCTTTCATTTGCACAGAAGCTTTAATTGTATGTTACTGAAGTTTTCTTTAAAAACCTGGTAATAACTACTATTAACCAGTAGTAGCTGTCTGCTATTTTCCTCACAGAGAGACAACAGTTAAAATTATCCCCGGTGACAAGTTCCTCCCATCTGCACGACTTTTCCGTACAGAACCTCTTGCTCTTCGCAAACAAATGCCCCAATCATTCAAATATATCAATAATATTCATATTTTCCTGCATAGTTATGGTTGAGAATTAAGAATGAAATCAGAAAGTACCAAAACTGAGTGATGTCTAGTGGAGAAAAAAAACAAAGATTTTAAGATGGATAGTTTTGTAATGTGCCGGTATTTTGTTGCGCACTGATCTGTGTGTTTGATCATCACCTGATAAAGTGTTTCTGAGTCGGTCAAAAGTTTTGTGTTCACATGAAACAAAAAACAAGTTAGTGTGTAATTACTTCTGCATGACTGTACATTCTGTGCTTGATTACTCTGAAATGAAAAGCTTGATGGGCTCCTCCATATCTCGTCGGTGTTCGGTGGGTTTTGTCCCTGAACTCGTTTGGAGTTTGATCACAGCCCATGAAGTCGACCTTTCACCAGGTGTCGTTCCCAAGCTGTTGCTCTGTGGTTAGAATAATTGTTTTCTGACAGAGCCAACGAAAGGTTAATGGCGGCAGCTGTGCTGTGACATCACAGTGACATTTAGGCTGAGTGATGAGGAGGTTTGATTCTCCTCCCTTAAAACCAACCGGGGCAACGTCGCACCATCTCCTTCTTCATAAGACAGATTTTTATCTGTGCACAATGGAAATATTATAAAACAGGATTTGTAGTTGAGTGCCACTGATGCACCTCTGGGAGTTGTAGTCATTGGTGCTACTGAGACCTGCTGTGAACACTTCTTCATGTTTTCTGGTTGGTTCAATAGTTTTTAGATGTGTTCTTAACCTTTTGGAATAATCAACACAAGTTTGAAACGAATGTGTTTTTGGGAGAATGAAATACAATGTTTACTTTGAGAAAAGCGTTTGAACAACTGCTTTCTTGGAAACAATAGTGTTTCCTAACTTGCAACGTTGTGAATAACTGGACAGCTTCCTGGTCTTTCCCAGTTACACGTTTGGTGGTAACTGGAACACAGTACTCGTCCTTTCCTGGACTGCCATTATCCAGAGTCGATGGCTTTCACAGCGAGATCGAGGTCTCACGCTCCGGGTGACCCGACATCATCACTCAGCCAAGTGCATGACTATATACACACACATCCACACAGATATGCACAAAGGCATATTTCCTCTTTCTCAACAGCTACTGTAGCTGTTGGCTCAGACCTTCCCAAACACATTCCCACTGTGTTTGTGCACAAGAAAACAGAAGTCACACTGAGGGGATCTCCTTAAGTTTGTGTAACTGCACACAGTCATTTGGACAGAGCTGGAGTTTATGATGTTGTCAGTCTTAATCGGAAAGTAAGCAAAGTAATACATCGACTCCCACTTACTCAAACACGCAGATGGACACGGTCAATCTTGTCATGCACTTACCCGTACGATTCTCACAGTTTCCATTCAGATTCAGCCTTTCTCTTAGAGCGCATGCTGCCGTGCAAAACATCGGACGCCGTGTAAACAGCCGAAGGTTCTTGTAAAGGACGTGGGAACGTGCCTCTCAATGTTGTTGTCCAAAGAAGACACTTAAGCTTTCCAAACACATTTAGTTTCCCTTTCATAATCCAGCCCGCCCGTGTGGTAGCAGACCCTGGATCAGCTCAGCAACATCATGTTATGTTCTGAAATATGTGGCAGATTTTGAGTGTCACGGGCTGCTGTGTGTTGTGAGCGTGGCCTTGTTGAAGTTGTTATTTGCAAGCTCTAATATGACTAATAAACAAAGGTGTAAGCAGTTCAAGCTGCCATCCTCTTGTAACAGCAATTTTGGGTACAAAACCTTGTTGTTGTTGAGACGTTACAAGTGTAGTGACAGTAGCCACCCTCCCGTTTTCCTCTTTCCCAGACATGCCCCTCCATGTGCGCCGCAGCAGCGATCCCGCCCTGACGATTAATAACGGGCCGTTCAGCGGCGGTGAATCCCGGATACAACCGGACGAAACCCCGTCAAGGAAAAACCCGACTCGATGGTCCACCACCGCTGGCTTCCTGAAAGCTCGCCATGCGTCCGGCACCAACAGCCTGGAAAGAAAGGTGAGAGGTCACAAGGACAGAAGTTAAGCTGCTTTCCATCAAAGTGAAAATTTGATGAGGAGAATCAAGAAACACTTTCATGTTGTCTGATAAAATGTATCGATTTGTCTTTATTCGCTAAAACTGGCTTTGTTTTGGATCTCTTGATGGTGTTTTTGCAAACAAACTACCAAACTTATCCATCGCCTCTACTTTTAAGTTTACATGCTGATCAGTCAATAAATTATGTTGGAGATTGTTGTACTTCTGCCTCTAATGAGCATGTTCCTTGGACCCCGCCGCAGGGTAAAGGTGTGGATACATACCGCAGCCTGCCGCGAGAAGCCGGCGGTTGGGCCAATCAGCGAGAGTTTCAGAGAGAGACGGCGCGGTCGTCGCTCAGCGCCAATCACCCCATGGTGGACCGCTGGCTGGAGAGACAGGAACAGGTAAGGCTGGGCTTTCAGACGCCAAGAAACGTGGACTTTTGCTTTGAAAGGTGAAGGTCTGAACAACTGAGGCGCTCTTTGTCGTTATTTACCTTCCGTTGATTCATAACGGGGAGTCGCATCATCACATGGATGTGATTAATTATCAAATGGAAATATATCCCTTAAATTTGGTCATATGCAAGAAAAAAGTGCTGCTATTAATGCAGTCTTGAGTCTTTTTCATGCTTTAAGTGAGCTGTCTGAAGCTCCTCACTGGAAATGACTGACAACGAAACAGGGAGTGTCTTTATGTCTTCACATCAAGCGTCCACTGGATACCTTCAGCTGTCCACCGTGCAGAGATTTACAGGCGGTCTGCCCATCAGCGCAAAGCTCTCTAAAAGCCCGCCTGATTGGCCCAGATCCAGTCGTCAGCCCTGCCCAGTTCTATCGCTCCCCTCGGCCCTCGGCGGAGAGGTTGGAAAGTGAAAAATTTAGATCATAAATCCTCTGTGACACATGAGTCACAGAGGGAGAAATAACCTAATGTTGATATAGTAAACGGCATCAGCCACACAAGAGTACATATGGTCCTGCTTAAATGGGAGTCTGGGTCGGGAAAGTCGTTCCCGCTGAGGGTCCCGCTTGCCAAAGTTGTGTAAGAATAGAATGATAAAATATGATAAGACATCATGAACCGTATGAATCATGCAGTTCATGGTCGTGTGGTTTATATCACAGGAAACTGGGACGGAGGATGGAGGCTCACAGACAAATGACCCTCAGCGGATTCTGTTTGTTAGTCTGACAGATTAATTCTGCTCAGGTTTAACGATGTGGGCTTTAATTGAAGTGTGACATTTGGATAATTACCTGGTTGAACACATGGAAGCTATGTTTTTCTTGTTGCTGGGACATCAAGTGTGTAATGTAGCGTGAACAGCAGCAGCTCACAGAAACGTACCAGATTTATGCCGCCGATAAAAGGCTGCAAAAAGTTTCTGGATGGAAACTTGATTTTTCCGATAAATACAGACGTCTCGCCCATTGTTACGCAACACCAAGCGGCTCCAGATATCAACGCCAATGGCACAAACCGATGGCGTTGTAGGGAGCGAGTGTGGTCACAGTGGAGGGTCAAAACTCAAGAGTTCTTCAGCTTTTTGAGAAATTGATTTGTCAGATGTTGTGTGTTGATTGTCTCCATCTGGGTTTGTGAGTCGGTTCTTTTCCAACTTATTTCGTGCACGACGATTTCTTTTTAATCCTTGGTGTGTTTCCTCTGAAATGAGTCCCATGAGTGATGGCTTTAGTGGTTTAGCTCTCCTTTAAAAGCACTATTTAGAGCAGGGGCCTCCAAAGTGTGAGGCAGCTGGAGCCCCTCGCTTGATCTTTTTTCCCGCTGTTCTGTCTTGACGACGGGTTTTCTTTTTTTTAAACAAAGTTAAGAAGTGGTGCCACTCCATCAATGCACTGCTGCATCTTGTCCCTCATCCCTCTTAAAACGGGTTTCAGTATGACGGAGGTTAAGTGGTGGAAGTCGCTGCAGGATGACGGAGTCAATATTAATGACCTGCGAAAGGCCATCTGCCTTCTTCACATGTGAGCACTTGAAGACACGCACGCACGCACGCACGCACACACACACACACACACACACACACACACACACACACACACACACTGATCCCCTGCCATCCGCTCGTCTGTCTGACCGCACAGTAGCAAAAACAGTTACAACAGTGTGTCTGTGTGTGTGTGTGTTCCTGTGTGTGTGGTTACAGCGTCTCTGTATGAAGTCGCTTGTTTGCAGGTTGTCATTTTGTTCGAGCCGGCGCCATAAGTGTCCAGGTTAGGCACGTTTGTACGTGTCACCGGACATGCTAATTTCTCTTGTTATTTAATCTCCATGGGTTGATGTCACAAAGGGAAGCCCAAAGATAAACCAGGGGTCTCGAGGGGGGTTTTTTGGGCCTGTTTTGCAGGAACTATCTCTGCTTGCTGTCACTGTTTTTTGTCACTTCGAGTTTCGGTCTGCTTGATCTGTTTGTTCCAGGAAAGATGTCGTAACTCTGCTGCATCAGGGAAAAAATCCTTTTGTTCCAGTTTTGATAATCAGATAAAAGAATAGTTGAGAGTCACCAGACTTCTGTTCGTACCACTGTGGATACAGAGAGGTTTTTTTTTGTGTGTTTTTGGTTTTGATTTTACAGATTTTGATTGTGCTTCCTCTTCTAAAGCCACCCATGTCTGTATTACGTCATTCTGGCATGAAAATTAAGACAGAAACAAAGGATAGCCCTCAGGTTTTATGTACAGAGAAGTACAAATGCGCATGAGTGGAAAAGTTGACAATTACTGCAGTTTTATTCTGACTTGTCCGCCACACGAATACAATCCATATAATCTATTTGCAGATGATACAATTCAAAATATTTCAGAATTTCATTGGATTGAAAAAACCAAACCTTGACTTTGCACTCTTGAAGTCATTGAATGAACAACAAAAACACACATTGTGCGAAGAATGATAGCAAGCAAAGATCATAGGAATCATTGGAATATTATAAAAATCAAGTGTTGCACATGTAAAGGCATAATTCAGTTTAACTTTTGTATTCTATTCAACTTTATGACAACAGTTCAATCGAAAGTTGAGATCCTTAAAAGTAAATCGTGCAGATATGGAGGATTTCATGCAATTTTAATGGCCTTGCAGCTTCTGTGTACCTTCTTGACGCCCTCCAACCATTAACCACAGCACCAAAAACATTCTCTCCATCCCACAAAAGACCGAGAAAGCCACTTTCCCCACAGCGTATGAAAGCTTTGTTAAGAGCATATAATAGGATGGTATGGCAAGGAAGAATAGCAAAGCCAGAATAGAATATGCAGTGATTTAATTAGAATAGAGCAGCTTGGTATGATGAATTAAGCAAAGCAATTTCCTCAAGTTAGTTTCATCTTATCTTCCCGGAATGAATAACACGGAACAGACGAGGAGAATTAGAATGGAGCGTCATACAATGGACTCGGACCTATTTTACTCGTGTGGAGAATTCAGCCTCTCTCATAACAAAAACGCACTGAACGGGGCATCGCCTCGCGCTGAAGTGAGCCAGATTGAATTGCACTGAAATGAATGAAACTGTCCTCCGTTCCGAAGTGGGTAATTGTGCGTGCCCGCAGCCGCGCCGGTGGCTCCCCCGACTCGCCGAGAAAACGCGGCCGCCGTCGTGTCGAGCCGCGTTCACTGCCTCCCTAAACTACCGGGACCCTTTTGGCAACAGGTAAAGGGGGTCGCCATGGCAACAGCGGGCCGTCAGTCGAGTGAGTATTAATGAGAGTGGGTTGGCGGCGCTGGGGCTGTGTATGTGTGCTGGGGGTGGAAAGAAGGCCTGCAATGCATTGCTGTCTGTCTACGTGCATTTATATGTAGATTTGTGCGTCATGAGAGCATCCATGCGTCCGTCTGGGCTCTATGTGTTCACTTATGTGTGTTTGTGTGAGTGTGTATTCTTGTTGAGTATGTGTGTTTTACTGTGAGTGTCTGTCAAATCGCAGCAGTTTTAGATTGGCTTTCAAATCAACCAATTAGGCAGAAAAGCTAGAAGCCAATGAGCCACCTGGACTGTCAGGAATAAACTCCAATGCACAATACGCGCGCGCGCGCACACACACACAAACACACACACACTCTCCCATACATTTATATGCGTTGAGTTAAAAGCTGAAAACTGCTGCCATTTGGTAGTTTTATTTTGAAGGCCCCACCAGTGTTTGGCTTCACTGTCATGTTTTTTCCTCATCAGACGTTGGACAGGAAGCTCTTGGCCCCTGAGGAGCACTTTTGGGGAGGGGGGGGACGATTGGGAACCACTGCGTTGACCCTTTTTTAATCTAAATCTGCGACAGGCCGTTGTCTAAACACTATTGATTTCTGTTATGGGGACCCCAGTGTCATCCCCTCAGGGACATGAGACCCCATGTGTCACTGTGCAATCAGGTTGACTCCACACCCAAAAGAAACAACAGAAACACACACACGAACAAAGGACAATTTCACGATTTATGTCTCTCCGTGTTTCATATAACAAGCTTCTTCCCCTTTCGGCATTGTAATACTGACGTACATGTGTAATAATATTCCCCATTGATACTAAAGTGCAAAATGATGTGTTAGCCTCGTAAACTGAAACCTTCCGGTTTGTTTTATATGCATGTCCAGACATACTCCCACCACTCTGAATGAAAACCTCTTGATGTTTGCGTCTTTTAAAGAGGGAAAAGAAACTAAAAACTCCAGAATTCACATAAAAACTGCTTTTATTTTCAAATGAATATTTGATAAGTGGGAGATGCTGGATTGTCAAAGGACAGCTGTGGGCTTGTTTCTGTATGTGTGTGTATACATATATATACACACACACACATATACAGAATTTATATATATATTTTTTTTTTTTTTTTTGCCCGGAGGCTTTTCCCCGAGGTCTGACAACACCTCTATTCCTGATACCTGAAGCTGCAGTCAGCGAGCATTAACTCAGGAAAACCTGATCCCTCCCCTGACTGCGTTTCACACCCACAGCACGTAGTACTCACAGTGATGTACTACGTGCAAACGATGGCAACTCCACCTCGCCTTTCTGAATCGTTAAAGTCCTCGATGACTAATTAGCCTGCTGAAGTTATCTTTAGAGGCTGATGGATGCCGAAGGTGGTTTACTGTTACCCTCAAGAATGCACGATTACCTTCAGTTAACTGGTGCATCACCAGCTGGTTTTAACTCACTTAGGCGAACAATGAAAAATAGTGACTATGTGATTCAATTCCAGTTGTTGTGCGTGGAATCTGAAGTACGTGCTTGCACACCTGGTTACTAGTTCCAATCCGGTTTTGCTACAAATTTAATTGATGCAGTTAAGATTAACTAGCAATCAATTTGTTTTTGGCCAAAGATTTTCTTTTTGAAAACACATGTTTTTACACAAAATGATGAAATAAATGTCCGTATGTGACTGTCGTGTTGCCTGCAGTGTTTCCATGACAAGAAAATGTGGTTTGAGCTGCATAGGAAAGATTTCCACAGTAAGATTGGAGAGTGGAGAGGTTGAAACTGACTCTCCTGCTAATTGATGGATATCTATTGGATGACAATCGTGCTTTTGTGTGTGAGAGGATCTTTGCTGCAGCGCCTTGGTTCTCATCGCAGGGCAGAGCAGGTTAATATATGTGCATAGATAAGCTGTGCTTTTCTGGACTCTTCTTGGCACTGTGCGGATGTCTCCCGGTGGGAGTGCTGCCCCACCTACTTTTCTGATGGCTGCTCGGATGTGTCGCTGTTTTTGTCTCGTGTCTTTTGCATAGATTTTAATGGCAATGCGAGGACAATTCTCTCGTTATTTCATACAAGATGACTCATGAGGACGCACAATGTCACCTCAAAAGACACTGTTGTGGACGGTAGACGTTTTCTTCAAGACATTGACAGAATCTGTGATCACTTTGATAGGTCAAGAACACACAAAGGGAGTAAACACTGCAAAAACGTATCGATCCTTTTTAGCCATAAAAATTCCCTCCAAAATACCAATATTGACTGACTCCAGCTTGCAGGTTTGGTGCAAATTTCATGTGAATATTTCATCATAATTATTTTGCACTCCATCATTGGTGAAAAGGAGCTCTGATTATGAATTTTAAAGATATAAACGTGTGATATTGCCCCCAAATTGCACATCTGAAATGAAGCATTCATCAGACTGGATGTAAATTTTCCTATGTCGGATTTCCTCCAAACTCAATGACGAGAACTTCCTGAAGTTCAGACTTTGCGGTACTTTTTCAGGGGGAAAAAACCCTCAAATTTCTTTGCTTAGCATTCAGTGTATGATGCTGTGAACACACACACTCGTTTTTGCATGTGTGTGAGTTTGTGGTGCTGCCGCTGCACGTCCCCGGCCATTAGGCTGCTGCTGAAGGGGGCCACGTTATCTTTCATGGTGGGACGGAGGCTTGGCGCAGCTCACTGGGGACATCGTTACACAGACACCCTGACGGCAGCTTGGTCCACTTACATGGCTGTGAAGGAATGTTAAGGCTCCAGTCTGCAGGTGTGCAGCTCAGTCGCACACAACAAGTAACATGTTACAACACACATGCACGCACACGCACATGCGCGCGCGCACACACACACACACACACACACACACACACACACACACACACACACATAGTGACACACAGCCGCTGGCAGGAGATTCTGATAAAAGAAAAGTCACACAAGGCAAACCTTCACTCTCACGCACACACACACGCGCACGTGCACACATAACCATGATGCACTTGTGTATGTATGTACACAAACATCCGAAAAACAACACCAAATTGCATGTTTATGCAGCAGACAAATCTCTGGAAGCACACACACACATTTCTCACATTCCTTGCTAATAAGCCTCCGTGTGTGTGTGTGTGTGTGTGTGTGTGTGTGTGTGTGTGTGTGTGTGTGTGTGTGTGTGTGTGTGTGTGT
>JASSRZ010000042.1:5684267-5697810 GCA_032164315.1 Malacoctenus gilli | reverse complement strand
TGTGTGTGTGTGTGTGTGTGTGTGTGTGTGTGTGTGTGTGTGTGTGTGTGTGTGTGTGTGTGTGTGTGTGTTGCTTCACCGCTGAAGAAATTGAGCACATTTTTTTGTTGCCTCTTCCTGAAAGGGGTCACACACTCACTGACCCAAAAGCTATTAGTGACTGTTTTTTTCCCCTCTTCATTTGGGAAGAAAAAAACCAACCCGTGTGTGAGATTGTGTAGGTTTGTGGTCGTAATAGCTGCCTGGCCTTAAATCATAGAAGCACATTCTCTGCAAACAGCAAATGCCAGAAAAGCTGTCAGTGGTAACAAGCTTAGCAGCTCTCTGACGTAATGGCCACCACAGCACTGGATCATCACCTTGAACGTGTGAAGAGTCGATCCATGAATGAATGCAACACTTGAGAGACATTGACCCCCCCCCCCAGACAACAACTCTCTCGTAGTTGAATTTTTCGGAGCTATCGTTCACTTGCATCTGTCTCCCTCCTTCAGGCACAGATGGTGTGTGGTGGTTCTCAGCTTGCAGGTTAAAGGTTAAGACTAATTTATAGTCTCTGGTTCAGTGTTTCATCCGGTAGTGGACATATGGAGCTCTGCTGGAGTGGACACAGTTACCAGTTAACAATGATGAATCTCTGGATGAGTGTTGATGTGAGGCCTCTGCTGTTCTGTTTTTAAGACCCCTGCTGATGGCGGTCTCTCAGAAAGAAAACTCTTTATAATATCGTTCACATGTTTATTACTTTGTTTTGAAAAATACTGGTCAGACATTTTGACTGATTTTTTATGTAATATGTATTGACTGGCAGCATTCTAATGGGGCAAATGGCCCATTAACTTCCTGTTAGCCACCATTGCTAATGTTGACTTCCTGTTCCTCCTCAAAATCAAAGGTTAGTTCATCACTGGATCTCTTCCTTCAGTCACGGACTTTACATTTTAAAGATATTATCACATTTTAGTATTAGTACAATTACTATTATGTGAAAGTACATAGAATTGTTATGACTCAAAATCTACCTCGTTCCTCCTCATCCAAAAATAGACTTTGACTTAATTGGCAACGCCAACAGTCAACCTGACAAGACATCAGTTTTTTCTCGCCGCCGTATTGGATCAGATCTCTCCCCACCAACTCCTTCTCTGAGCTTGTCACTGTGAAGGGCAGCCTCCCCATCAAACCCTCAAACTTTTCAAAGCCCAACTCTGGAGAAGAGATCATCCATATTTAAACACGTCTGGATTTAAAAATTCAGCAGCGTTTGAAAGAAATGATTGGATCGGCGTGTGGCAGCACAAATGGCTGTAAATACTGCCGTTACCGACTTTAGACGCCATCGCTTATTGTCACATCTAACATTCATTCAACGGCAGGATGTTCACATTAGGTGCAGAGGTAATTTTGTCAGCTGGCTGTTTTGCTTTGCTGCCATAAGTGCTGCCGCCTCTGCATGCACGCCCGTGCGTCTGCATGCACGCGTCCACTGGAGTTTGCCGGGGACAGTGTGGTCAGAGTGGCAGGAAAGGGGAGCAGGCAACACTTCATTAAAGTGCAGCATTACTTCACTCACTCTGCCTCCAGTGCATGCGCACACATACACACTAGGCGCAGACCACTTCATTTACTCTGAGAGATAGAAAGGACAGGCCCCAATGGATTCACCTATTAATCTTTAATGAGCCCCCGGGCCTGAAAACTGCCCGCCTGCCTCTGCCTCTCAACATCCAGGAAACAAACAATGACTCGGCTGGAAAACACATCGGCCGCCCGTCCTCGTACCTGCCTCCCTGCCTCCCTGCCTCCTTGCCTGTCTGCCTGTCTGCCTGCGAGCCATTAACCCCCCAACTCGCCTCTGAATTATTAATGTGGCTATCCATCTTTCTTCTCGCTCCTGCCCACTCCCAGGAACGGGAATGGGCGACGCCTCCACGGCGCGGTTGGGAAAGCGTGCCGATGCCTTTTTTTTTTTTCTTTTTTCTTCCAAGTGTCTCCAGTTGGGCTCTCGAGGCAGAGGAGAAGGTTGATTGTTCCATCTGTCAGTCAGGCTGCTCGCGTCAGCTCGGGTTGCTGCTGATGTTTGCTTGAAAATGCAAACGGGTTTTATTCTCTAAACAGACGACACTGTGTTTTACCATACAGGTACAAGAGAACAGGATGCTTCTGAAATAAAGGCAGCTCAGTTGCGAACTTGAACTACTCATATTACAGCAGAATGAGTGAAAGGCTGTTTGACCTCTCCAGCTGATGCTCGAACTCCGTTGCTGACATTAGAAGTTACATTTGCTTTACAGTAGATTTTGGGCTGTCCCAAAAGATCCACAATGTAGGGAAAAACCCTGCAATATGCAGCTGTGTTGTTGAGTATGAGTTTCAGTTTATAAGGTGAAGTCTTTGGCAGGAAGGACAGCAAAAACAGGCCTCCCTCTTTTTTTCTTTGATTTTGAGCTTTTTCCAAGCACACATATGCTAAAACAACAACAGTCTTATTTTTGCCAGGCTAGTTTTTTCTCTAAATTAACAATATAAAGTCTGCTGAATTCATTGGAGATTAACATCAAGCAACCAAACTGAGCTCCTCGTATGATTTAGCGTATCAAAAACATGAAAGATAGCATTGTCTGACAGTCTGGATGAGGCTTGAGCCCCAAATTGTTGATGTTTTATGTATTACGATCATATTACATCAAGTTCTTTGGCAATTTCTCTCTTGCAAGTTGAGTTCCTATAATATTAAGAACCCAGCTGGAACGCCCGCGAGCTGCACTCATCAAACACTTCATTTAAATCACGGCTTTGTTCGTCAGATTTTCCTTCCTTCTGTCTCACTTTCCCCACCTTTTTTTTGGGTCTTTTAGCTCATTTAGCTTTGTGCTCCACCACACGTGCACACACAGATGTGCACGTCGCCTCTGTCTGGCTTGGGAATAGTATCGCCGGCGTGCAGCCGTGGTCCTGGGAGATGGTGCTCGCTGAAATAAAAGGACGCTCGCGATGAATGCAGATCTCATTCGGTTCCTCCTCAGATAGCGACTCGTCTCCGTCTGATGTCCCTCCTGCCTCCTTCCTTCATCTCCTGATGAATATTTAGCAGCGTCGGATGTCTTCCCGTAGTGCTTTGAGTTGTAATTGTTTGGCCGCTTGCTGGACTTTCTCCGGCTCCTGTGGAGTGCTCCTCATTCTGAGGGAATCACACGCTCACAACTTTTACTAAAGTCGGTTGTTTACTGATTCAGGAAAGGCTCTCGAAGAGTCATGCGTCATTCGAGTCAGTGCCAGTCTGTAGAGACTCCCTGAAGGATCCTCCAGTCTCTTCCGAAGAAAAGGCTTCTGTCAAAGAGAAGCTCCAATGATTTGTCCTTGAATAACCTTCGAGATCATCAATGGATACGCTGCCAAACTTGATATGTATAGCAGGAAACAGTAGGTGTAGTGTTCGGATCCCTGTGGAGGAGTGTTGCACTGAGCTGAGAAATGTTAAGCAGCTTCAGTGAAGAGGATTTAAGTCCAGCAACGAGTGTGGTCCCCCGAGAAAAGCTGAAACTATGCAAAGAGCTACTTTGTGTTGTTTCCTTGGAGTCTGAAATGGTTAACATATGTAGTGCCAGTTTTTGACGCCAGATGGTGTCGTCAGTCATTCAGCATCCAGCCTTTTATCCACAACAGAAGCAGGAACCAAAAATTGTCATTTGAATTAATTCAGCTGCTTTTTGCAAATAACAGCAATGTGAGACGAGGCGATGCTCAGATCTCAATATTGAGCCCTCATGTTTTTAATCTGCAACATTTTTCAGCGATATTTCCTCTTTTCACTCGTCCTTTTATAAAAATGCTGCTAGTCAGATTCATTGTGTTTCTTCTCAGCGTGACACTCGGCACACAGAGCCAGCAGGAGACGTCTCCGAAATTAAAAGGCGGCAGTCAAAAGTCCTTGTACACACTTTCACACACACATGCTCGCGCTCGCACACTGCCCTGTAGCTGCATGTCCTCCAGGCACCCAAAGTGTCATGGCAACCGTACGGCAGCCACGGTAACGCCAGGCTCATTTTCATACTGATGAGACCAGTTGCTGGGGAGGCCTGTTGTTGCCGCCGCCGCCGTCGACGCAGCCGCCACCGCCGCCGCTCGCCCGTCTCTCCTCTCGAGTGTCGCCCTGAAATTTTAATGACCTTCGCTCTCAGCTTCTCATTTTTCTCCTGCTCGCTGCCGTGTGTGTTTGTGTGTACATGTCACGAGTTGCTGCACCATTCAAACAGACTCGCACCGAGTCTTCATAGACAATAGACAAAGAGACAATGAAGGCAACTTAGTTTTTAAGACCTGCGGCATGTATTTTTACACATCTGGAAGGCCTCCTCCTCCCCTGGTCTGCTCCTCATGGCGGCGTCAGGTTTGCTACTTTCCAGCTGGTTACCATTAGAACGTCGTTACTGTGTGGAAAGTGCTAACAGGAACAGACTAATCCTGAGCAGTTTTGCTTGAAAAACCTTAATCTTATGCATCAACATTTCCTAAGTTTTCAAGAGAATTCGAGAAACCTCCAGACGTTTTCACATAACTTGACGACGTGTTCTCGATGCAGCTGATTCTTTTCCCTCAATCCTGTTGAAACGTAAGTTGGAATTGATGCAGACTGAAACTTCAGAAGCTGTTTGGACGGAGTTCAGTTAGTCGTCTGACACGGGCTCAGTCAAGAGCGCGGTCCGTCATGGAGACATCTGGATCGTCCTGATTCGGCACGAGGAAAACATGGTTGTGTCATCATCACATCAACATCGATGTTTTTCGTGAAGCGTGGACGCGGCGTCTGACTGTCGGCCACTTGGTTAGCCGGCAGGGAAAACTGGGAAGACATCTTACGCCTTGTCATCATGCATGAACATCCAGTCAGGCTGGATTGTGTGATGCCAGTCATCATGTGGCGATCAGTGAACGCTTTGGACCAATCTGCTGTCAAATTCTCTGCGTAATAGCAGCTTAGTGAAGTTTCATCGGACAGTTTTGTGTGTAAAGGGTCTAAATTGACCAGAGTGTTTCCTATCGTGAAACAGATGTTGGCTTCTACAGGAGGTTTTGACGTCCCTCATGAATTCTCTTCTTTTGTCTTCAGGAGGACGAAGCCAGAGAGGAAGAGAACGGGAGGATCGAGCCGGTTGGCCGAGCGGACTCGTGTCTGGACCACACCCCCGTGAGATCACTCGAGTAAGTCAGCCGCCTCACTGAAGGTTACCGGCAAAAAAAAAAAAAAAAAATTCAAAAGAGCAACGCTTCTGCTCTTCTCAGTCATGAAAGATTTTTTACATTGGCAGTTATTTTCCTATTTTAATATTCAGACGTGGTTTCCCTTTGCCTTACTTTTGTGAACCTTTATGTAGTTCAATTGTGCAATCTCAGAATTAAAAAATGAAAATGGCTTGTGGCTTTTCCCCAAAAAATGGAAACCGTTGCAGAGCTGGTGTCTCTCATTTTAGTGCTCACTGAGCTGACTCTACATGTGCTTTATATAAAACTGTTCTATCGAGGTATTAACAACCGCAGTATTATTCACTGATCCGTCTAACCCACTGTGAGCAATGACAACAAGTGTGTCATGTGTCGCATTTGTGTGAATTTTAGCTGGTGTGTTGCTGCTCCCTGTTTCATCGCAAGGTCCCGTGATGAAGAGCATCAAGAATTTAGAGCATGTTCCTCAGAATTGATTGATGCAACTTCTGCCGTACCTCATTATTGCAAATTGTCACTGACCCACATGGTGCTGGCAGCGAATGTGTCACGGCAGCGCTTCACGCATCGAGCTAATTAACAGGACGTGTCTGTTTGGGGAAGATAATTAAAAGTAATGCACGCAGGAAAATTGCACCCAAAGTATTCTTGTTGTTACAGTAGTGCTGCTGTAATCCCATATCTCAGTGAGTTACCCAGCGAGTACATGCGATGGCAAAATGGAAAAAGTGAGGGGATGACACTTGAGTTTTGTTTTTTATGTGATTCATCTGTTTCATCTGAAAGTACACGCGGGTAAATCTGCTTCCCCCTCTGTTCCCGGCACATCATCAGCTCTTAAAAGCCAGTACAAGCGGCTCTGTACGGGTGTCCAGGTTTGTTTGTGGAAAATCTCATTTTCAAGCCCGCTTTACTGATTTACATAATTCTCCTTTGCGCGAGCGAAATGATCCTCGTCTTGCCATCAGAGCTCTCCCACGCGCGGACCTGTTCGGCTTCCCGTTATTAACAGCTGTGTTTTGTTTTGTTATTTTGCTCTGTTGCATGCTTCCAGTTTAATATGCAGGTATGGTATTATTATTATTCCTCTGATTTCCCAGAGACTCCGGCTTCTCCCGCCTCTCACTTGTCAACAAGGGGCCCATTTTCCCCGAGCTAATCATAGCCATTGTGTCAAAGCTGCGTGCGGATTCAATGTGGCATCTTGTAAAATGGGCCATTGCATCGCTGTTTTACTGGCAGACAGACGGCCTCTGGAAGGAAAATAGCTCCAACTCTGCTTATGAAGGGTCAAAAGATATCATTGAAGATAATTATCGACATGGAGGTTATTTACTGCCTGGGGCCCTGTCAGGAATTCGATTTGTCTGTGTTTAAGTAAAAAAAAAACCTGTAGCATCAGATTTTTGTTCCAGCTTTGTGTCTGTTCTACACATCAACACTTCAGATGAGTTTGTGCCTTCCTGGAGAAGGGCTCCTTCTCTCCGCCTCCGTCTCTTTGAACAACTGTTTGTTTGCGGTGCTTTTTCCTCCTCACGTCCTCGCGCGAGGCGAGGGACATCAGTCACGCTTAAAAAATGCAACACATAAGCTGGAATTATGCTTGAGCGCAGATGCACACGCTCGCTCTCTGTGTCGCCGCGCAGACTGCAGTGTGGCGGCTAATCGGAGGTCACGGAGGCTCTCCGAGGAGACGAGACGCGCGTCTCTCCCCGATCCCAACGTGTTGTGTGAACCTCGAGCCAGCTGATGTGTTGATGCAGCATCCTGTCAGGATTTTGTCACCTTTTTTTTCGACTAAGTTCGGCTCCTGATTTAGCAGCTGAAACTGAAATACTTGGTTGAGTGATTTCCTCATCACTCGTGGTTCCCGAACACTATGCTTCATTGAGTCTTATCTCCGATTGACCTGTAAAGAAGCTTTGGACCCTTTGTTCAACTTTTTATTGGTCAAAACTTGCAGTGAATCAAGCCTTCCCACTCTCACCTACATGAAACAGCACAAGCTTTCAAAATAAGCGAGATTTCTCAAGTTCTCCTCTCAATTCTGTAAAACGTCTTATTGTAGTCCCCCCCCCCCCACACACACACACACAGCCTTGTTTGGGAACCACCGGTGTGTATGTTTGTGTCTGAAATTAGTGTTTTTTTCCCCCAAGTGTCACTTTGATAACTTTGTTTAAACCTGTAGCTTACCAGACACACACAAAAGGTTCTCTCCACATAAACAGACCATTAAAAGCTGCTCGTATGTAAATATGCTCGAGCTGCACCGTGTCAGTGAAAGGCCAGCAGTTCTTTTTACACTTCACAGGCGTTACTACGTTTATCGAGCAAGTATTGGCTGCATTTCTTCGTGATAAAGGTCCCGTTCTGATAAATTTAAACCAATCCCTTTGCCAACAAATCGATGGAAATCTTCAACCTTTAATCTTTATCATAGACACTTTACAAATAAGGTGTCGGTTAAAACTTGTGTTCTTTGGGGTGTGCGAGTACCTTCTGTGTTCTCCCTGACATGTTTGTATTTAAGTCGAGAATTGCTCTCTTTATTTTACTGTTGTTTTCTTTCTCCCCCGCCACTCTTTATTTCTTTTCAGTTATGGATTTGCATCATTGTATTTCTTTATTTCATTGCCTTATTTTCTTTCCTACCCACATGGTGTCACCCCTCTCTACTCCTCACCACTCCCGCCCCTCACCCACCCCTCCGTCTCCCGTCTCGGCCGTCCATCACCGTCTCCCAGAGACATTGTCAAACTGGTGGAGGTGTCAAACGACGGCGGGCCCCTGGGAATCCACGTGGTGCCTTTCAGTGGCAGGGACCGCAGGTAAAAGAAAAGCATCCAGAGCCCAGATGCAGGGAGCATTTCAAAATAAAAGGCAAAACAAGAGTACAGGAGAGAACTTGGCTCATATGATTTATGGTTTATTTTTTCCTTGGCAGTTTCCAAAAGTCTTCAAAAATTTTTTATTTTGAGACAAATTCGACATTCCTCTTTAGTTATTATGCAATGTTTTGTACTCACAAACCCACGTTCGTGTGTTCCCACACACACACACACACACACACACACACACACACACACACACACACACACACACACCACACACACACACACACACACACACACTAAGTTTCCTATGTTAGCATCATGAAGCCATTTGCCAGTTTCCAGTGATCAATCATGGTTGTTTAGAGTTTGCAGGTGACCGTCATATTTCTCCGTGTGACAGCTGTCGCATCAGCTTTACATTGTACAAAGAACACACTGAGCAGCGCACGAGACGCTTACATCTATGCTACACCATTAAAAGCACACATGGAACAGAGCTGTGAAGGAATTACAGGAATTTCACATCTGGTTTAAATGCAGCCAGTGAAGCAGTTCTGGGAGGTTGTGATTTGAGCGGGACCACAAAGGGCCCAAAAAACCATCCTGGTTTCATTGCATCAGCGTGAAAAAATGCACAAAACAAAGTTTCTTCCAGTTGGAGGTGACTCCGCTACGCAGTGTGATGCTAAAGAACCGAATTGTTTCCTTCTCTACGATTGCGACCATCATTGCAGCCAGCTGTCATCGCACCAGTGCCCCAACTTTCCGCTCTGGCTCCGCCCCGAGTCTCCCAAATATCATCACCGACCTCAAACTCTCCGTTCAACTTTATTGAAAATCAAAATCAGATCACTTTTCTCGCCGCCCGACCTAATCAACCTAAAAGCGCATTTACACTGCGCTTTTCTTTTATCGAGGAAATGTCAGTTTGGGCGTTCCACCCAAGATTAAGATGCCCGAGCTTTCATCAGAGAAATTGCCCCTCCACAGCAAATCACATTGTGTTCTCGCTCCAATTCAATCAGTGGAATTGTCTCTGAACTTTCTCAACTCCTGAACTTCTCTGCCCTCTCTGTAATCACATTCCCATTCATATTGAATTATAAGCCCCGGGCGAGGGCGAGTATTAAAGCTTAAAAATCAACCAGATTTACCTGGGCGACACTCGCTTGTGCTACCTCCCAAAAAGCTTTTATACACACCGCTACGCGCTCTATAGCGGAGAGGACTCGATTAGGTTTGTGCCGTCTTCCCCAGCCCGTGGTTGATTCTCGTCTCTCACACTCCGAGCTGTAATCCGTGAAGAAGCACCCTTTCAGGTGAGGTTAGCCCCCCTCGCCGCGGCTGTACGGCGAAGGTCTAAGCCAGTTTGCCACACCAGATTATTGAGCGACAACCGTTGCAGCTCAGCATGGCTCAAGGGCTCGAAGGCGATAGAGCGGCTTCCTCTCCGGCTCGACTCCTGTCGGGACCTAATGGGGCTCCTTCTCGTCACTCTCTGAACCCACTTTGTGTGTTATGTGCTCAAGTGATAGAAACTGGGCATCAACCTCAGAGGAGTTTTGGTGGAGTGTCTGAATGCAGAGATTGGAAAGGAATTGAACCCCCCTCACCCTATAAAGCAGTTCAGTGGGATGTGGCGAGTGTTTTTCCCGATACTTGATGAAAGGAAAGTTAACTCTTCAGTCAAAGAAGTGGTCTGTGGTTGGACGATTGTCAAAGAGATTTCCAATGACTTCCAGAAGATTAAGTGTGTGTTCGATCATAATCTTCCCTCAGCCTCATCAAGAGGCCATAAAACACCTTGGTTAGAAAGAGTCGATACCTAAAGGAGCTGCTCATTGACTCCCAAAAGTTTTGAATCCAATCACATTTTGGAGAAGCAAAATTTATCTTGTTTTTTAATTGTCAGACTTGTGGAATAAAGCAAAAACGTGTGTCATGAATCATATCCATCGCTTCCCTTCATGAGGCTGTTGGTCTCGCATTACATCCTCTTGACGTGACCTTTCAAACGTTTCAGGACTCTTGGCTTGTTGGTCAAGCGTCTGGAGCGCGGAGGGAAGGCCGAGGCGCAGGCCCTCTTCCAGGAGAACGACTGCATCGTGCGAATCAATAACGGAGACCTGCGAAACATCCGATTCGAACAGTAAGACCGCAAGCTCGACTTGAGCCCGAGCAGCCGCCCCTGCTGCGGAGCTCCGGTGGTCCCTGGACATTCTCTGTGATTGGCTTAGTTTTCGGACCCTCTTTGTGACACCCTGGGTGTTAAACCATCCTTTGAGCCTGTTCTCCTCTAGCTTCCCTCTCCCCGCCGCCTCCCCCCTGCTCTCCTGCCAGCGTTCGGGCTCCTCTGCAGCCTGTCCTCGTGCTAAGCTAACCTTTTCCCTATTTAACTCCTGTAGGTCGCAGCCTCAATTGCTGAAGCGGTGCCTGCAATTCCCCCAGCTTTTATTCCCTCCTGAGTTTCAGTAACACCTCCACAGGACTCCCACTCCTGCACCTTTCTCTTCTCCTCTGCTGGAAGTAATGGGAATGAGCCTCCAACCATTCTCATGTCTCATGCTTCTTTACCCCTGTCTAACCACTACCACCCGCCCCCTCTTTACCAGATCCCCCCGTATGATGCATGCCTACCTCGGTGTGTTCTACATTCTGTCACTTGCAATATTAACGAATGCAGATACGGATACAAGTGTCTGATTTTCCTCCGCTTGCATAAACGTGTACTAAACGCACGCATGCTCTCTATTCTAGTACCTAATTTCAAAGGGCTTTACATTATGCAAGAAAAACTGTCAATGCAAAGTACCACCCACACAAGACCATGTGCAGGTGCATCGTGATGCATTGGCTCACTGAGATTTAACAGGCTGGCCTTTAAATTATACACAGAAAGACTCTCATGTACCTGGAATGTTTTCAGGCTGCACACATAATTTCCTCTTGTTTCTCATTAGTTGCCTTTACAGCCAATATCACAGGAGCTAATGAGGCCGATCCTCTGCAGAATTTTGTCTCTTTTTGAAAAAACACTATGAGTAGATTGACCAAAAAGTCACTCTGTGAACTTTGGAAGTTATAGTGGAGGGTGTCTCACCTCGCCCTGCTGCTGGAGCCAGAAGTTATGTGACTGACTGGAATAGTCTTTCCATACATAGTTTTGCTTCAAGTGCGTCGTTGTCACAGTTGCCCCCTTTTATTTTTTAACAGTATTTTTATAAGGGGGCAGATTACATCTCGACTGGCACTCGAGCCGGCCTGAAATCGTAAAGATGCCGTGACGAGACGATCCTCCTCAGGGGAAGGTCGTTAGCGTCTGGGAAAAAGAGGCCTGGAATTTTGCTGAGAAATCCGTCCAAGTCTTAGCTGTTAATCAGGGTGGGGTGGAGGGGGCACGGGGAGGGGCGGGGGGGGGCAATAGAAATTCTGGGGCCCCGCCGTTTTCCGTTCAGCTGTCAGGAGGGGAGGCCTCGGCCAGAGCCGCGCTCCAAAGTCTACTTTATTGAAACAGGTGGTGCTAACAAGGCACTGCTTTTACAGGGTGCTGACAGCCGACATGAATTTCATTCACACCTACTGTACACCAGCTTCCTCCGAAGGGGGTTTAAAAGAGGATTTTCTGCAAACTCTCCGACGGTTCGAGGCCTCCTTCATCTGCAGCCAAATGAGGGGATTATGAGATGAAGCTGTCGGAGAGGGTTGAGTCTCCTTTTTGAGCTGCTCACACTGGCAATAAGTATTAATTAACATGTCACAATGTTCAGGTGGGCGAGGATGGCGTTTTATAAATAGTCCGGGTATGTCTGCGTCAATGGGAAGTATTGGGTAGGTGGATGATTTGGCAAGTTTGCCCAGCCCACCATCTCTGTATGGGATGGTTGACAGACCACAGGATGCGAGGTGGAAGCTGGTCCGACAATTGACTCTCTCACTCTCTCCTCTTCTCTCTGCCTCCTTCCCAGAGCTCAGAATATGTTCCGGCAAGCCATGCGCTCGCCAGTGATCATGTTCCACGTGGTGCCGTCCTCCATGAAGGCCCACTACGAGCAGCTGTCCCAGGCCGAGAGGAACCCCGCATACGCGTCGGGCCGCTTCAGCCCCGACTCGCTGACGGGCAGCACAGTGTCTGGCATCGACCACACGCCACAGAGGATGTCCCGGCACGGGTCTCAGTCGCACCCACACTCGCACCAGCACCCGCACTCGCACCCTCATTCCCATCCTCACCCTGACCAAGCGGACGGCTACCCGCCGATGACTCACCCCGCGGTCTCTGCCGCCAAGCCTCCGATGGGCAACACCAACTCACCACAGAGGGCGATGAGCACCTCCACGACGCCGGGGTATACGAAGAAAGTTGGCAGGAGGCTCAACATCCAACTCAAGAAAGGTGAAGTGAAATACAAAAAATACAAAAAAAAACCCTCTACGCAGACATGTAGAGTAGCCATTCTGAGACTGGACTGAGCTGAATGTGCCCCATGAACGAAAAAAAATTATTATCCTAAAGGACAGTTTTATTTGAAAGTTAAAAGCTTTCTTTTTCAAATTAAAAGCTTCAAATTCCAAACTTGTCAGAAAAATAAAGGCCCATCGAATCTTTTGGGAAACAACCTGTATAAACTTTATTTTATGTGATTGTCTGTTGACACTTCAGAACAAGAGAAATGTTATTTTCGGAAAAATAATTTATTCTGGGAAGAAAAACTCCTCAGTCCCTGCATGATGTATTATATCATTTTGTTTCTGAAGTATCGTCTGTTTATTTCCAGAAGGTCTGTGAAAGTCTCTCTCCGTGCTTTGCATTCCTCTGGCTCGCCCAAAGAAACGACAGCGCCGTTATGTATTTTCCTCCCCTTAAAATTTCAACTGAACACATAAAAAAAAAACCCCAAGCAATTTCTTCATCCCTCGCACTTCAAAAACAAGTATTGGAACAGTTTGTTGAGAAGCGGTACAAACACAGAAGCATGCAAAATGTGAACAATGATGTAACAGGCTTAGAAAAAACATCCAGAGTTCATCACCACGACGTGAGAAGTGAACAGCGGGCGATAAAAGCCGAACAGACTCTGGCAGATGGAAATGCGGAGAGACAGGCGACATGAGGCATAAAAACTTTGGGGGGGGGGGGTCTCTTTGGTGTGGGCTTTGACTGACGGCTGGCACAGGTGGCGCCCACCTCTGCCAACAGGATTCCAGGTGCCGGTGCCAGGTCTGGGGGCCCGGAGAGCGCTCCCCCCCCCTCCTTTTTTTGTTTTCGCTAAGTGGCGGCCGGTCCCTTCGCTCTGTCAAGAAAACCACTGACAGGGCTGCACCATATGCCCGTCGAAGTTTCCCCCCCCCCCGAACCTGTTCCTCTTCCTGTGTGGCTGGATTCAAGCCAGAACACAGAACATGGAAACGCTCAGCTGCTTGGTGCATCCTGACTTGGAGGCATTTCCACTTCTTCTGTTGTGCCCCACCCCCGTCCCTTT
>JASSRZ010000042.1:5665755-5684167 GCA_032164315.1 Malacoctenus gilli | reverse complement strand
CCCCCCCCCCCCCCCCCCCGTCCCTTTCTCATGTGCCAGCATGGTTACAGTACCCGGGACCGTGTGCATACAGTAGGAGATCTGCTGTGTTCACAGTGGAAGATGTTATCTCCACTCATTCCCACCTTTTGTTTGCTGTTGTCAGAGCCGACACTTGCAGGGATTACAGGCGTCTCCCGAGAGACCCTTTTGCCCGTCTGCTTCGTTTCGAGTGCCGACTTAAGCCTGCGGCTCCGAACGTAGATTAAACTCCCGCATTGTTTATGTGCTCGAATCAGGCGCCAGTCTCCTCGCAAATCCCGGGGAGTATCAAAATCAATCACGGCGTCCTATTCGGCGCAGGAAATTGCTTAGGTATGTCTTAATCAAGCTAATGGGACTTTTAAAGATCCTCCTCCCTGTTTAAAGCCAGGAACTCTACAGGCATTTACCGGCGAGCGTTAACGCCGCGCCTCGGCTGCCTGTGGGAAGTTGATTGGCTCATCAATGTGGGGGATTAGGAGGAGGATGTGAAACAAGGATGGCTAAGTGTTGCTGCTATTCTTTTGCATCAGCTCAGTCAGACAGGCAGCGAGGATTAAGGCCGGAGCTCTGATACAGCACGGAGGCTCATTATTGCCCGCTATATTAACTTTCTTTTGGATAGTCTGGAAAACAACACCATTTGAAGCTGCTCCTTTTCAAAGCTTTCTTGGGGGGGAAAGAGTCAGTTGATCCAGTGCAACAACTGCCTTTCTTGGTGCATTCAGCCTCCCTTGGAGACACAAAAGCATCTATTTTCTAAATGTTTGCTGGGAAGCAGACAAACAACGTAAGAAGCGAGACAAGTCTCAAAGGAAGTTGCAACGACTGTGGTGAATTCCTGAAATGAGAGGGCAGCCAAAAAGTATTAAGTGCTCGCTTCCGGTACTGAAGGCTGTACAGGATATACTGAGTATATACTGAGAGAACAGGTTGTTTTTCAGTGTCAAGCTTTCATTTCACCTTGAAAGTATGATAAGTCTGCAGGTTCAACTCTTTAACTGGAACAGTGTAATTGCATGCAATTATTGTACGGTTCAAAACTTTTCCTCAACTTGTTATTTATAATACTTTAATGGTCACAATTTTTCTTTATAAATTTCCTTGATGTCTGTGCTGACAGAGTACATTTTTTGCCATGTTTTTATCTTTACTCAGTGTCATAATAGGAAGTAATTTGTTTGTGAGCGTTATGGATAACAGGCTATGATGTTTCTAATGATTTATAATCATACACTCCTAATGGGATGCGGGCAAAATTGCACCCGCCCACATAAACAGAGATTAATAAGCACACATAGATCAGTAACATCTAGCTTGGGGATGCTGCAAAGAGCAGGTCACCAGAAAGGCAGGAGTGATCAGTGGGTTTGATCTGAAAAGGCAGGAGGAGGGTCTCGTCTAGTGGTTCCCAACCTGGGGTCTGAGTGACTTTGGGAGGGCGCCAGAGGTCACAGAGGGCCCAAAAGCTTCTCCTGTCCTGCTGCTGTCAAATTTAGAAGCGCACATCCTTGACGTATTTCTTGCCCTGCAGGCCCCGAGGGACTCGGCTTCAGCATCACATCTCGGGACGTTCCCATCGGAGGCTCGGCACCCATCTATGTGAAGAACATCCTACCTCGGGGGGCTGCCATCCAAGATGGCCGCCTCAAGGCAGGCGACAGGCTGCTGGAGGTGAGAGAGTGAAACATGCATTAACAGGAGTCAAATGGAAAGATCCATCCATTCAGCCCTCCGTCAATCCATTTTTCATCCCTCTATTATCCCATTATGCATCTGTCTCTCCAGCGATCCCTTTCCTTCATACTCCTGTTATCCATCCATCCCACCTGATATCATTCATTGTTCCCTCCATCCATCCATCCATCCCTCTCTCCCTTCTTCAATCAAACTCACTGTCTGTTGGAGTCGAAACAAAATTCAAGATTTTGTGCTTCCTCTAATGAAATTAAGCAACATGTTTTCACCGTGTGTCGACACAAACGGAGCAGCTTTTGTGTCATCTTGCACAGCAAATATTTGCATAAAGGATTGCAAAGTGAAGCTTTGAATTCGTGGGTTCGTTCCACAAAACTTTGAATCCTTTTGTTTTTTAAAGATTATGGCAGAGCGACGGATTAAACTTCACAATGAAGCTTGATGAAAATGTGGAGGTTTGATGTTTCAAGCATGGCGCCCAAACTGTGAAGAAATGTAAAGACGATCCCTTCCTGATGAGGGGGGTAATCCTGTTTGTGTGGCCCCTGTTCAGGTGAACGGCGTGGACTTGAACGGGCGGACCCAGGAGGAGGTGGTGTCGTTGCTCAGAGCGACACCAATGGGCGGGGCCGTCGGGCTGCTGGTTCTTCGACAGGAGGATGCTTTCCTACCCCGGGAAGTGGTGCGTCTGTCACTCGCTCCGTCACTCCTCCACCCTGTCAGCATGATACATTTCACATCATGACACATACATGCGCTCCAGCTTTCCCATCCAATGCATGGATAAGTATAGATTGTGTGTGTGTCTGTGTGTATGTATGTGTGGTTGTGCTGTCACGTTGTGCTGTTTAATCCCCGCAGTGTGTCGCCCGTGTTGTCTTCTCATTTCCTGGGCTAACACAACACGCTAGCCGAGCATGCAGATTGATTGTCCCGCTCCGTCGCCGCACTCCTCTCTATTATCAAGCTGTGGCGAGCCTCCGAGGGAACCTGTAGCGTTCTGACTTTCCTCTTTTATCTCCTTCGCCCTCTCCTTTCCTTCCACTTTGTCTTCAGTCTTCCTTTATCTGTCAACCCCCTCGCCTGCCGCTCCTTTCGCTCTCATTGGCCGGCTCCCTTTGTTAGGTAACCTTCCCCGTCTCCCTCCGTTTTCTCCCGTCTCCCTCGCCGTGTTTTGCCTCCGAGCTGACTTGCGAGATTGATGGATGCGGGGCTGAACAGACAGACGCGGGGCAGGTAGTAGGCAGCGAGTGAAAAACACACTTGGCTTGAATATCAATCAGGAAGCTCTCCGGCACATCGCGCTCCACAAACGGCCGTCGCGTCCCTCCGTGCGAGCTGCTGTTGTCGCTCAGTCTGGGCAGGCGCCACTCACAAGTTGTAACCTCAATGAGTCGTGTGTGGTGATTCTAATGTGTTGCGCTTTTGTCACAGCCGTTCTGGCGTTCCTCAAGGTCGTGTTTTTACACGATGCCAGATGTTCTGCTTAATCATCTGAGCGAGAAAACACCGTTTGATGTACGGCACGTCTGCGCTAACCTCAAAGTTGTTTAAGGAGTGAGCTCATAATGGGCAAAACAAGGCAACACACACTTGTGGTGTTGTTTTTCTTTTAATTTGAGGGAAGAGAGAACAGTGGAGGTTTAAATCAACTCGTTGTTTACTCCCCAACAGCAGTCGATGGTGCTCCGCTATCCCTCCAGCTTTGCTCGCTGGCCTCAACACACACCTTATTGAGCACTTACCTGACTTATAACCCAAGACAGCCTTAAATCCGTCCTCTGCTGTCATAAAAATGATGTCTTCTCTGAGCCACCAGAGCTATTAGAGGCACACAAAGCCATTCGCCAGAGAGCAGTGTCAATCAAACGGCTGATTGGTGGGAATGATCACAGCCAGAGATGCAGATGAGGCTATTGGCTGGTTGTCGCCACAGGCGAAGTTAGATGAGACGGATGGCGGCGCTGGTCGATACTCATCTTTAGATTAAAGCAGGGCTTTAAGTCGGGCTGACTCTGCGCAGTGGGTAGTTAGATGGGAGGATTTATTTGAACTGTGGTTATCAGCAGCAGAGGGCAGAAGACCCGGGGTGGCACCGCAGGGAGACCAGGTCCAGAACGGAAAGAGCAGCGCCGGTCACGACTTCGTGTCGTCTCGGGGGCTTTACAGGTCGTAGAGACAGAAATGAGACAGAAACTTAAAGCTTGTGTCACCAGAAACACAAACTGTCAGATTGTCATTAGAAAGAAAACCTAACAACATGGCACTTTGCAAACATTCGACAAAAACACAGAGTCGCATGTAAAGTAAAACATCCAACTTAGCGTACGAAGGCACACAGTGAATTTCATATTTAGTGGCTGATAAAACAAAAAAATAAAGTTCCCCACAAAAAATAAATACATAACAAATTTTGCCATTTTTCTTCGTCCAAATAAAAAATGGCCGTTTCTAAGATTCATACATTAAACCTAATGTTGTGTAATAAAACAAATGCATGAGGCAGCTGTTGCGTTATTGCTCGCACAGACGCTCTCAAGCAGGAACAAAGCAAGAGCTCCTTTTATCTTTGAGATTTTCAGAAAGCCGCGTGATTCATTTTCATTATTATGGCCAATATTTTATTGAATATGAGCATCTTTCCTGAGCTCCATGACAGCTGGAGCGTAGGAAGACACGAATTAGTGAGACTATAGATTGTGTAATTCATCAGAGTACAACTGTCAAAGGTTGCTGATAAGAAAAGCGGAGTGACCCCTTTAAAGGCGGCGCGTCCTTGTAAGCACTTATCTCCCATCCCGAGCTTGCATTTTTTAGCCTGAGCTAAGCGCTAACCAGCAACAGCTGCCTGCCAGTCTGCTGAGATCCATCATTTTCATGTCCTGCATGCTCATTTACCCATCACACCGCTTCGCACCTCCACAAACTCCCCTTTTGCTCAGCTGTGCCTGTAATCAAATTGCCACTGTTTTGTTTTTGTTGTTGGGTGGTAGCTGGTGTGGCTTGTTCACTTGTGTTTCACTTCCCCCTTCGTCCTCTAGAACGCTGAACCCCAGGCGCAATGCCCCAGAGATTTGGTAAGACTCCACCCCAACACTGGCCCGACATTAAACCCACTTCCCATGACTGCCTCTGGCTTCTCCTCCTGCTCCTATATTCCCCCTTTGCGTGGATGTTATTTATCTCTGTGAGGAAGAACAATAAAAAGTAATCCCCCGGTTGGGTTTGAAACAGTAGCTGTTGCTGGAGCCTCGGCTCCACTAGTCAACTAACTGGTTAATCAAAGTGCCAGCCATTAGCCATGCGTTGAGCCGCTCACACTAATTTTAATCTCCAACCAGAGTTGCTCTGACAAATCACAATTTCATGGTTCATCAGTGTGCACTGCTCAGGCTGCGCTGCGGTGTAATTTGCTCCGTCACTCCCTCCCTCAGAGCTGTGTTTGCCGGTGAAGGTGGAGGCACAGGGGAGTTTGCCTTTATTCAGTGTGCTGTGGATCAGGCTGTCAGTCTGGCCTTCTCCACTGCACGCGCACTCCGGAATGTGAGGCGAATAACAAACAGCCTGATGGGTTTCGCGTTATCCGGAATGGATGCAGACAGCTACCTGCGTCTGGATCAGCGTCAAGCGTGCGCAGGCAGTTTGACAGCTGTAATCTGTGGCACCCTCCGTGACAGAGACAAACAGAAAATAGTCTGAACTTAAAGCAGCTACTGAATAAAGAAAGAAGTCATAAAGTACAAACACTTACTTTAATTAGGTAGTTTTCCAGGCTTTCAATTTTTTAATGATATATAATTTTCACTAAGAATTCACTTTCAGAACTTTTTGCTTTCTTGTTAACATAGTTTTGCATAAAAAAAATACACAAAAAGCAGTCAAACTGCAATAAAAAAATTTTTTTTTCTCTTCCATGCTTTTATGTTTTCTGCACGCTAACAAATTTGGGCCAATCAGATGGAGTTTAATTATCTTTGATGTGCAATAACCTTTTAACTTGCTTCTAAGGTATTTTGTAAAGAAACTTGTAAAAACCTAACTCTCCGTGTCGAATTAAGAAATTGCATTTGTACTGTAAAAGTGAAATGGTTTTGAAACTTGCCTGTAAAATTAGAAATTTTCTCCAAATCTCAGCATTGCAACTCATCAGTCATTACATTTCGATGTCATCTCTACTGTAGAAATGGGGCAGCGGGTAAAGCGCTGGAACAGGCGTGTACTCGAATAAAAATTGACTCTTTCCTTCTCTGCTACTAAGTGCTCGTCATCCTGTGATGGTACCCTGCAGAAGTTTACCTTCTGTGACTAATCAGCCCTCATCAGGCTGTTACAGTACATCCAGCAGCTACAGTCTGGTTTCCATGGCGTTCCTCGTCACATATCACCCCTAAAAGGCTCTCCTCGGCTGCAGCCCTTAAAAGCTCATCTCACTTTTACTGCCGATATTAAAAAGCGATTCACATTTCCATAACTCCCCGTTTACACACCCAACCTGAGCTGTAATTTACCCGGCCGCAGACTCTGCGTCTTCACATCTGGCCCTCCTACCTCCAGGTTACATCTGGCCAAGCGCAGGTAATTGGCTACGGTTTTTCTGTGCGTGGCACATTAGGAGCGTAATTGGCCAGTTAATTTGATTGGCAGCTGCACGTGCCAGCTGCGCCGATCAACCTGGCGTTGAAGGGAAGTTGCGGCAGGACCTTGATGGTTTTCGCAGGTGCTGCCTGAGAAGAGATGCGGTCGAGTTTATCACACTGACAGGACAAAGTAACACAACTTATATTTGTCAGTCAGATCCATCTGGCATCATTCAGATGGCAAAAAGCAGGCCAGGGTTCGATGTCTGCTTGTCAGTTCTGTTGCTCGGTTTTTGGCAATAACTTACTGTCTTTGTGCCATGCCTTTCAAAATAAAGCTATGCTTTGAAATAAAATGTAACAAATTTAAGTACCAAAGTAAAAGACTGGAATCTCTCATAGGAGTTGCATACAAGAAAATATTTGGGTTTGAGAGCAGCTCATAAAAAAGCAAATAATAGTCTAATAATAAATGAATAAATTCCTAAAATAAATTTCCTGACTGTGAATGTGCCTTGAAGAATAAATAACAAAAAGTAAACAAAAAGAGAATGAAAATAAACAGCTTTTCCAAAAAAATAAATAAATAAAAGGAGGTGAAATAATAGAAATATTAAATGAGACCTCAAAACTCAGGGAAGGAATAAAAAAGAGCATTATTAAAGTGGGAATTAAATAAAAGATATTTCTGGCGGAGGCTGAATCTGTGACCTTTATTATTATGGAAAACTTGGCGCAGGCCTGAGGTCTGAGTCTGCGTTCAAAGGAAAGGATCCTATAAAGCAAAGCCAGCTGGAATCAAAATGTTAAAAGCTCAGTTATTACCAAATATTGTTGACTGTACGATTCAGACTTTATAAAAGTTTGTCTTTCTCGTATTCAAACTGTAAGTGCCTCCCAAAATCAATGAGCCCATCTGAAACACAAAGCCAGACAGGTTGGGCGGAGCGCGCCTCGGTCAGCCTGTCTCCACCCGGCCCCGTTGCGTCTCCTGCCTTCTCCGAACGTTCGGACGAGGCTCTCATCTCCTCACCCTTTCCTGGAACATCAACCGCCATAATGGATTCAGCGCCTTTCAGATGTTATCTGCTGTCAGGCGCCTCATTTTAAACATCTCGCCACCGATAACAACAACAACAGTAGCAGCAGCACAGGCCCAGTTAAAGGTGCAGAGCTGGAGAAGCAAAGGGAACTTTTTGATATACTTTCAGTATATATTCAAAGGTAAAAGGCTGATATTTATTCGTTTTTGTGTTTTTAATGCTGAGCTCAGATGAAGGATCAAGGTCTGCAAAATGCTTTTGAGCAGTTTTGTATTTAGAAAACTGAGGTGAAGCCGAAGTTCAAACTCAAAAGCTGTAAAACCTTCTTGTCACATACTTTAAAAAGTTGGGTGAAAGTTTCTTTTGCATTTGGATATATGTGAACTTGAGCTCAAACAAATAACTACGTGTTCGACTATAAACACAGAACAAAAAGCAACACATTCTGTGGTTTGGAGCAGGTTTAACTTCTCTCACAGAGCTTATCTATGTTATTAATGTTATAAAACAACAGGAAAACAACAAGACCCAAACAGCACACATTTAGCTCTTAGACCTGCAGGCCTGCCAACACTCCAGCTGAGGTTTTTTTGATGTTGGTATGACATGACTCATCCTGTGAGAGCGAGCTCTGTCGAGGGTTACACAGCAGACAAAATGCAGCTAGTGAAGTGGAAAAAAGCACTCCTTGAAATTGGTCCAATGAACAAAAAATGACCTCCTTTTTATTTTCTCTTTCTCTTTTTTGGGCTCTATAAAGGCGGTCGTTAATTGAAAGTACACTGTTGTCTGTTGGGTAGCTCCATCCTGAACCTTTTCTTAATGCAGAGTGGAAGCAACATAAATTGCGGAGCATTTAGGAAGGCTAATGTCTAATTTTTTCTGTCCAGAGATTCTCTGCCTTCATCTTCAGCCTGACATTGACATTTTGCCACGCTGGCCTTTATCTAGGAAGTTCGTCCAATCAGACTCCAGTCATCATGTGTTGCCATGGTCACGAAAATCTGCCCTACAGCCTCAACAATATAAATGCCTGTAGCTTTAAAGTAAACAAAACTGTAGCATGAACCAATCAGATTTTTAGCATCAGCAGCTTCAGCTAAAAGCTCTTGAGTAACTTCAACCTGACGTGTTATTCGTCCGTGTTAAATGTGTTGTTTCTTGAGTCACGTTGTCACTGTGGACTTATTTTGAGTTGGCCAGCTCAGGTGGGACATCATTGAAGGCCTCAGTAATGACATTTTCACTTGTCCGTCCATGATGCATCTCACCCCCCCCCATCACCCCCCTTCCTCACTTACATCCTGTCCTGACTGTTGACCCGTGAGTGATTGTTTCCACTTCAGAGGCTCTCGTTTCTAACCTGTTGACTTTGATTGCCCCTCCCCTGTTTAGCAACCGAGGCAACCTGTGACTGTCGGGAAACCCCATTGGCTCTCCGAGGTAACTGCTACATGACATCATCGTTCGGGGCTGTTATGTCGAATGGGGTGTGTGTGTGTGTGCGTGCGTGCATGTGTGTGTGTAGTGAAGGCAAATGAGACACTTTGGGTGGCTGCACAAATAGACTGGGAGTCATTTAAGCAATTCATTGGTTTGCCAATGAGCTGTAAAAACAAAACACTTTGTTGGAGGTTTTGTCTCCGTCTTTCTCAGCCGCCTCGATTTCCATCGCGTGGCTTTTGTTCACGCCATTGTCACATCTCCTCATCGCTTTATTTCGCTGCACCCCCCCCCCCTTTCCTCTCTTTCTGCCGCTCGCACTTAAGACGCACTTTGAGAGCTGAATCCTCCTCCCTTGCACCTGGCTCCCCACAATGGAGTGCTGATCAAAGGCATCCGTCTTTACATGCCTCCCCTCTGATAGTTCCATAATGGGCCCATAACGTGAACATTCAGCTCTATTGTTTACGCCATTAGTCACACAGGCTTATGGAAAATTACTGCGATGCTATATTGAAAAGCCATCAGCAGGAGCGGCAGTAATGCGGCAGCTCCGGCGTGCCAAGATGCTATCTATCACATACGCGCGCGTGTGTTTCCTCTCCTCCGTGCACATAAAGCTGTTACAAAAACAGTAATCCGCCTGCACGTTTCAGCGTAATGATGCGGGATTTCTCTATAGCGGGAGTTAGCGCGTAGCATAGCCGGATGTTAGCGCTGTTCATGACCAAGCATAAATGTTGTTGCCACACTTTGGCTAATTACGTCCCCCTGCAGGTCTGCAGATGTGGTGGCTTTGTGCGGGAGAGGCACGAGAGGACAGTTTCCGGGCGATAGCTCAGACATGCGACGCATCGGAGCTGCTGCACAGCTTCAGCTCATTCGCCTCCACACAATGTAACAAGGTCAATGTGCGAAAATGATCATCGCACAACGAATGTCAGTGCTTGAAGCGCCAAAGCCGAGCACCATGTTTTGACACTGCATAACGTGTCTTAATTACTTGCACTAATCACAACAAAAGATGGAGCTGAATTGTTTTCACTCCGCGCATCGCAACAGATTCCTTTATTTTTGCAAATATATCAGATTTGCGGCTTTGGCGGCAGAGTTTATGCAGATTTTTATCGAAACCTCCCGCTGCTTGACTTATATTTCCAACTTGCGCTATATAATTGCTCGGTTCATAATTCATGATTTATTAATGTTTGGAGAATACACAGCATCTCGAGTTTTCATCTCCAGATTAGTCCCCCACTGTGGTAGGAGCGATCGGTAAAATTATTCACAAAAGGTTTTTTTTAAAGGGAAGTCTAATCCGTCTCCGTGACATCATCATTATTTATGGTTCGGAGCAAAAGAAAAAGCCAAAGCCGCATCGACTCGTGTAATGCTTACATCACGTCGACAAATCAAACGCAGTCGAATATTTGCCGCCGCGTTTCCGTCTCGTGCAGCGTGAAGCGCGGCTTTTTCCCCGTGAGGTGGCCGGTTATCGGCGCTGTCCGCCTGATGGCCTGCATCAACATAAATCTCCCGCCCGCCCGTCAGAAAGGCAGCGCCAAGGACAAGAGTCGGCTCCCATTCACAGAACAAAAGGAGAAAAGAGTGAGACGTATAAAAACTCTATTCAAGGCTTAACTTAATTAAGCCTGACTTGGTTAAGATCGCACAAGTGAGTTTTTTGTAAGCAACCTTGCAACAGATTGAATTGAAGTAGAATTTTTGCTTGATGTTTATCGATACATAGACCATCTCTGGCTTTTAAGATGAGGGGGCTACAGACAATCAAGGAGGGGTCCTATTTTCAGCCTCGGATAAACACCAGCTCTGTGTTTCTATCATGAGCACAACGAGAAATCACCGGTGGAGTTACACAACTTTGTATCATTATTGCCACCATACAGTCGCCGCTGTGATTAATGATTGCAGCGCTGTGGCGGCGCGCTCACTGCCATTTTCTGTGTTGCGTCGTGGCCCGGTGGTGACACGTACGAGTCAATCAGAGAGGGCCGTTCCACCGGCGAGCCGGCTCTCCGGCTTAATTAAAGTGATGTTTCAAACTGCCACCTGGCCCATATATACCCACACACACACACACACACACACACACACACACACACACACACATACAAACACACACACACGTGAGACACACCACCACCCTGACTGCATGCTACACACACACACACACACACTCAAACTTGCAATTTACAGCTAAACCCACTTCACTGCAGGACTTTCCTACATTGCAAACTCAAAAACGCACGGGCCATATGGCGCGCTTCACACAAACACACAACACCTCGGATGCACACGCCGCTCGCTCGCACATAAGTACACTCGCACACTGGCGCATGCATACGCGGAGTGACTGGGAGCAGCTGCTGGTGTAATTGCTCGGGGTTGGATGAGGTTATAAACAGTTTCTAGTGGGCAAGAGCGAGAGGGGAAGAGATAGAACGAGGGCAGCTGATTAGCTTTGGACAGCGAGCAAGAAGTGTGCGTTTTTAATGGGTTCCTCCTCTAAACGCCGCGGTTGTCATGTGTCGAATGGCGGTGACACATAATGCATTTCCACCTATACACATACCTGCTTTCCTTATCTATCTGTGACTCGCTCACTCTGTCACACGTTCACACACACACACACACCTGCCGTCTCGTCTTCCTCCACGCTGCGCCAGTCTCACTGCCGTCGATCGCACAGGTATTTGATATTCATGGTCTATCAGCATGGAGCTACAGCGAGAGAAGAGAAATGGAGGGGAGGAGGAGGAACAAGCTGAAGCCGTGAATGTAGGTAGAAAATGGGGGGGGGGCAAGAAGAGGGGAACTGAGAAGTGGAGAAACGATGAAGATGGAGAGAAAAAGCGAGAGAGTGTTGGGGTTTTTTTGCTCTGGTGCAGGAAAATGAATGATCACAGTACAAACGGCTGCAGACCGAAAAAGTAAGAAGGTGCTCCAACGTATTTTCGGTGACTTGGCGAGAGACGGATGATGTAAATGTAGTGATAGAAGGCAAAGGGAGGAACAGGCAGAGAGTATGAATAAGCAGAGATAGATTGTGCTACAGTAGGCAGCCAACAATGGTCTCCACGCCCGACTTCTCTCGACCAATTACACCCTTCACTGCCTCCTTTTCACCTCCCTCCCTCCCTCCCTCCCTCCCCCCCTCCCCTCTCTCTCTCACTCTCTCTGTATAATCATCACCTCCCTAGTCCCCCCTCCCCGAGCCACTTTCCCAGATGCCATCAAATCGACAGGTTTGTATGAACCTGAGCTACACAGCTAATCGTTTCAAGCGGAGGAGACGATGTTTGGTGAAGGAGGGGAAGAAGGAAGTGAGGGAAAAAGGCGCCAATTGTGTGTAAACAGGTGCATTTTCCTGCAGCCGAAGTTTGCCTGCAGGTCTACTTAAGATCGCGGCAGGTTCAGGTGTTTCAGCAGCTGTGGGTACCGAGCCGAGTGCCAGTCGGATTTGGAGTTTTCCGGAAGCTCCGCGTGGCACAATGAGCGCTTGAATGCGGAGCGAAAACAAAGGATGAGATTATAATCGGGAGAAGGTGAATGATAGGAAACGGCTACAACAAGACGGGCCAGGTTCGAAAGGGGACATGGAACAAAAGAATAGTAAATATGCAGAAGAGAGAGAGTCGAGGAGAGAAAAAAGACGAGTGTGGTATGAAGGGACGGGTCAAAAAAAAAGGTGGACGGTAGAGAAAGTAAAAGCAGAGAGAGAGAGAGCGTGAGTGAGTGAGAGATACAGACGTACAGTGAGAGAGGTGGCGGTGCCTGTCTCCTTTTGTGTTCCACTTGGATTCATCCCTTTCTGTCGGCCTTTCATTCACACTCCCGCGCTCGCTCCACTCTGTCATTGTCACGCCCGCGCTCCCGCTCCCTCCGCCGCTCCCTCCACCCCCTTTTTCTTTTTCGGCTCCTCGCCTTTTCACCTCCGCTCCATTCGTCTCCAGACCGTGGCTCCTCACCCTCCCTCACCTTCATTCAGCTCCTCTTACTTCGTCCTTTCTTTCCCTTCCTTCTGCACCTGCATTTTATTTATTCTCCCCCTCTCTCCTGTCCATAAGATCCTTCCAAATCCCTGACAAAAGGCTGAAGGGGCAATATCTAAAAGCAAGCCTGAGCAATTTAAGATAACTTCCCTTTGAGATTAAGTTAACAAGTAAATGAAATTTTCTGGGCTCTACTCGCCTGTACACTGACTCTGTGACTCTAAGTGTAGCTGTTGGACATCACTGTACATGTTTGGCCTTCTATTACCCGGAAGGGATGAGTAACAAAGTAAAAGTGTCTTTTTTTTCTTCACAGACGCAGTTGTCTTTTTTCTGTGTGTCACTTGCTGTTTCATTAGCAACAGGCCCACTGACATCTGTGCACCCAAGGTCTTAAAATGAAAGACCGGTCAATCCCAATGGTGGAGGATTGTTGTGTCTGGACCGCAGCAACAGTTACGCTGATAAAAATCTATCTTAAGGAGGCCCTGAGACGATGGCTGCTCTGAGGTCATCAAAATTCCTTCAGTAGACCAAGGAACTGCCCGATGCGTTTATTTTGAAGGCTCTTGCTGCCCTGTTTTGTGTCACAATATTGTTTTTGGCAAACAACGATCGGGGAGAGGGCCTACAGCCTGTTTTTGAGGCAGTTTTGCAGAACTCCAAGGAAAAAAAATAAGTTCGGGAGTGACTCATTCAGACACGACTGCGTTGAACCTGAAGTGAAATCTCGTCTGTTTCACAGATTGTTTTGTTGCTGCTCATTGTTGTGCTCTCCTGTTCTGACCATCAGCAGTTCAGGATTTGGCAGACGATTGTCACTTTTTAATTAGCCTTGAATTTAATTTGAATTTGACTTGACTCTCGAACATAATTGAATTCCTGTTGCCTTTATTATTTCCTAATGCATCCAGTAAATTGTTTCTGATTTAAAATTGGCGGATGCCTCGTTTTCCCTTTTTGCCCTCATGTATTCCAGGTAACATTCGCTTGTCTCCCTGAACCATGTCGACATCCTGACAGTGTTCTCATGTCCTTTATCTCCTTCTTTCCTCCTTCCTGCCCCCCTCCCTCTCCCTCCCCTCACTCCATCCTCATTTTTTCCCTTCTCTTCCTCTTCCTCCTCCTCCTCCTCCTCCTCCTCTCCCTCCATCCCTCTTTCTCTCCCCTTCATCATTCCACCCAGAGTAATTCCATCTCTCTCCCAGCAAACAAAGGGAGCTAATGACATGCTGACACCGAGCCCGATGATTGAATTCATTAGGCGTGCGCAATAATTGCCAGGCGCGAGCGTGCACGCACCCATCTATTCAGAGGACAGCTGTCAAATAACAAGCAAGAGAGAATAGCTTTTTATTGTTGAGCTGGAGGAGAGCGGGAGAATGAATATAGAGAAAGAGTGAGAGGAGCACCTGTTGTGGAGGGAAAGAGAGGGAGCGGGAACACTCAGCATGTCAATTAGGCTGCTGTGTTCGTGCAGGGTTACTGGGAGTTTTGCAGCCTTTTTTTTGACGCACTTGGCATCATGATTCAGGTGTATTTTTTCCGTTACGCTGTGTATATGCTTCTTTCCAGTACTCTCGAGTACTTCCAGATATGTTGGGAATGCGTTAGAGTAGCTGGAACGGACTGGGTGTTGTCTGCCTTTGCCCGGTTGGAGTTACGATAGGTTGCAGCACCCGCCGCGACCCTCAGATGGAAAAAGCGGGCTGGAATATGAATGAGTGAATGACGGAGCGGCAGTTCTCGGCTCCCTTAGTTTGGAGAACAAACAAACTGCCACAAAAGCAGCAGCTTTCAAAATAAAACTAAGTGCAGAGAACAAGGTGAATATTGTAATGGAAATAAAGGGTACAATTAGCATGGCTAGGCTAGTCTATGTAGCCAAATAGTTAGTTGCTTAGCTGAAAGAGCTGCGAGCTGTGGCAGACTAGTGCTAGACGGCGGTAGAAGCAAAAAATTGCCCAGAAAGTTATGCTGGATTGAGATGAATTTAATGCTGTGACCAGCAATAATCATTTTGCATCTTTGTGTGAAATAATGTGTCATATGTGGATCCCGGGAAAGAGTCAGATTATCACTTTTAGCCTGAACAATTTCCCACGTCATGCTCCGTTTCCGTCTCTTCTACCTGGACGGGTTCAATCAACTCCTACTCCTGAAAGTCTGAGCGCACTTCCCAGTCCGGCTCTGATGAGATCCAAATGATCCTTACAAAGTTTGCGGCCCCTCCCACTGTGTGAGGGGCATCGATGGGCCTGCGCCTTGATGAGAGAACACAAGTCCCTGCCCTTGTATATTAAGTACTCGATTTAGCACTTATGAGCACAAGCCTGTTTTAAAACTAATACATCTGATGTAGTTAATGAGCTCGTGCTCTGATTTATCTCTCCGCTATCTACCCGGCTGCAATTTATATGCAAGTACTTTTCATTAACCTCAAGTGGCCAAATGAATGTCCTTTTTAACTCTTGTCCTTCGGGTAACAGAAGGAAGCTCAGTGAGAGCGTGGCAGCGGCTGAAGTGGCTTTTCCTGTTATTGCTTTAGGCTGGAATAATTGTCTGAATATTTTTGCTTTGTATTTCTAAAGGCTCATATGAGTATTCCAGTGCATTAAAATGCAAGTCTTTCTCCGTGGACCCTGCGGATTTTGACTCGCGCTTTTTCAGTCGCTTGCTGGAATACATGTACAGTTTCTTGAGTCTGTTTGATGCCGTGTTCTTGGAAGTTTGTATTCTCAACTTGCCTCTCTTTGGTGTCTGTCCTCATTCGCTCCCTCCCACAGAAGACGGAGGAAGACGAGCTGGTCCTGACTCCGGATGGCACCAGAGAGTTCCTGACCTTCGAGATCCCCCTCAGCGACTCGGGCTCGGCGGGTTTAGGCGTCAGCGTCAAAGGCAACCGCTCCAAGGAAAACCACGCAGACCTTGGCATCTTCGTCAAATCCATCATAAATGGAGGAGCAGCCTGCAAGGTAAAATATGTCCTGCGTGAATAATGCAGACGTGAGCGGAAATCTCAAGGAACTGGCAGGACTGTTGTTTTTTTCATCCCTTTTAAAAAACAAGTTTTTGGGTAGAATGAACAATTTCTTTGCTCAATCAGATCATTTCATTGAGGATTGTAAACTACAGTCACGCCGGGTGCGTTGTTACATTATTTACGCAGACCGTGTTCTGCATGCATCAGTGAGTAGGATCTAATCCCATCACGCACCAACCGAAATTCGAGAGGAAATCATTTTTCTGTGAATTTATCTGCACTTTTAATACTTTGAATGGTAAAATTGTTCATTTTCTTTTATATTACTCAACTTCCAGACAGTTTACACTGTGAATCACATTCGAGGTGTTACCATAATGAACAGCAGAGAGCTGTGGATTACTTTTGGTTGGATGTGTGCAGGCCAGCAGGAGCACACAAAGACGAGACCTTAAAAAATGACCTAACGGGATCGTTTTTTTCCAATTGTTTGACCTTAAAACAGGATAAAAAGGAGCTGAATGTCTGCTTCAGATGATAAAGCTTTTGCTGTCATAAGAGCACAAAGTGCTCCCCTTTCTGTGCCTGTCTGTGCTGCTGCAGTCAATTTCCATAGTCCTTCAACTTGATTGTTTTTCATACAAACAAGCTTGTGTTGACAGCCCATAATAACGGACTTAAAAGCACTCCTCTCGGGTCGACGTGAGACCATGACTAGAAACGAGATACACTCTGCGAGAGAGCGAGAACGTGCATGGGAATAAAATTGAGGTCATATTTGAGTTAAAAGTGTGGCTGTTTTTGTTTACCACATCGTCTCCACTGCTGAGAAAAAACTAAATAAAGCCTTGGCTCGTTGAAGGTTTGAAACCAACAAAAAAAAATTAAATCCCTATCTTGTTTACCGAAAGGACGGACGGCTACGAGTGAATGACCAGTTGATCGCTGTCAATGGGGAGTCGCTGCTGGGCAAAACCAACCAAGACGCCATGGAGACGCTGCGCAAGTCCATGTCGACCGAAGGCAACAAGCGCGGGATGATCCAGCTCATCGTGGCCAGAAGAGTGGCCAAGAGGAGCGAGGTGAGGACAAAGGGCCTTCCATGGACTATCTGAAATTCAACAATGTTGGATGATAACAAACTGAAAGGCTGACACATAGTTAGCCGAAAGAGGGAAAGTTGTAACCATTGCTCCGATATTTGAGGTCATTTTTCATAGAAAGAGAAAAGATGAGATGTCAATACATGTGGGGTGAAAGGAACAGTCAGGATCATAGAGTCATGCTTTATAATAGAGACGACTGCAGAGCCTTCATCAAAGTCTGTGGTCTTCCTCTTTGATCTCTGCTTTGTATAACTTTACAGTGAAGCCAAATCCTGACCTAAACCGACTCGCATAAACACACAGCTGCCTCCAGCCTCAGGGCCCTTCCTTGTGAGGGATTAAGGTTCTCTGACCCTGATTTACTACGTCAGCTTTTATTTATCACAGCACATGTAAACATACCGTAGGATTATTTTACTTACTCTGATGCGTTTTTGTTGGAGCAGCTCTGAGCTTTCACACATTGACCTGTCAGAGTTGGAGGTTTTTTGGGGGGGGGGGGGCATGGATGCGAAGCGAGCCCTCCAAGTTTTTCCCTCTCCTCGATGTCGTGTTCCAACATCCTCTGAACACCTTGGCCTGTCGCTTGCTGCAGCGCTGGGTCTGAGGTCTGAGCTCGTGCGCAGACCGGCACGGTGTGTCTGTGAGCGAGCGTGCGTGTCCCCGCGTGCGCACGTACGCCTCCGGCACTGCCTGGCTTCCCTGCTCTGCTCCTTTTCCAACCTGGTGTGTCAGAGTTTTGATTTCCCCTCGGCCCGCCTGGTAATTGAAAGCAGAGGCTAAGCCTGGAGGTGTGTTTTGTTCTTGCGCGGACGTGCGTTTGCCCACAACTGCTGTTTGTGTCCGTGCATGTGGGGAAGTGTGTTGTTTGTGCATTTGTGCGTCCAAGTTATGCATGTATGCATTTATTTACCAGGATATTCTGATGTTTGTTCGGTGAGATACTGCGAGCGTGCGTGGCTTCTCCACGTGCGCGCCTATTGCGGGCATGTCGAGGCGGCGAGACTTCACAGCGAGCATGTTGGATGAATAAAAGCCCAGGGAGTTTTGTCAATCTTTGCTTCACATGCCGAGCTGCAGGCACTGCCTGAGGCTGTCCAAGTGTCTGGCTATTGAGAAGAAATAGTGTCCACGACATGGGGAAAAACAAGACGAGGAAAACAGTGTAATGCACTCCAACTACATCCATAGAAATCCCATATCGGGTGGATAGAGATTGCTTTAACCTCATAACCAGCTGTCAGTCAAGTTTAGTTGCAAGCTTATTAAAACCCCAGTAGGGGGGGGGGGGGGGTTGGGTTTGGGGGTGGGGGGGGCTCATTTTTATCATTTTCAGACATAAATGCTGTGAAATCCTGTATTTTCCTTCGTGCCCTCCCGTGACAGCCAATCTCAAATCAATCTCACATGTTTGTCGCTGCATAAATCCAAAGCTCAACTGCTTCCCTTCCTTCTTCCCCCGTCCGTTCGTCGCAGCACCCCCGCGGACGCGTGGGGGGGGGGGGGGGGGGGGGGGGGGGGGGGGGGG
>JASSRZ010000042.1:5632245-5643752 GCA_032164315.1 Malacoctenus gilli | reverse complement strand
TCTCTCTCTCTCTCTCTCTCTCTCTCTGTCTCTCTGTCTCTCTCTCTCTCTCTCTCTCTCTCTCTCTCTCTCTCTCTGATCATGGCTTGGACTCCGAAGCAGCACCCAGTCTGTTAGCTTGGCATGTGCAAAGACGGTCGTTGCCCAGAAATGTGAGTGCTGCACTAATTTTGCAGTTGTTCTGCTGTGTGTGTTCCTGTCATGACTAAAGTGAACAAGCCTGAACTAGAAGAATGACAAAAAAAGAAGAAAAACTGTCGGGTGACGCACTTCACCTTGTAGTACCCCAAGAGCCTCAGTTTCGTGAGGCTCCAACTGGACGACATTGATGATACATTCTTGCTTTACTTCCTTTTGCCTAAAATTGTGGTTCAGATCCGTATTCGTTCCTGTGGGACCGTGTCATACAAATCATACAATCATAAGGAATATTTCAAAAGTGGCAAAAAGGGTTGAAATTTTGTTACTATTGGCGCGTTGCTTTGCTCTCTGTGGACTTGATTGTGAAGCAGCGCGCCCTCAAACAGTTGCCAGTCGACCTGCTTTCACTTTCTGTGCTCCTGAACAGAACGGCAGCAGCACGCAGGTGGTCCGTCCAATAGAATCAACTGAATCCCTGACATTTTCCGGTGATCTTTTCACACCGCAGAAACCCGTCACAGCCTCTTTATCGACGGGCGCGGCACTCACTGTTAGGGCGGGGCTAACTGTGCCTGGAATATGAGATTATTAGATGCCCCGGTGTCACAGTTAATACTCTGTCTCCTCTTCAAAGTTTTCCCATTTGGTCATAAATCTTGATGTGCTGTTTGTGTATCTGTGTGTGTCTGTGTCAGTGTGTGTGTGCAGGGGGGGGGCTCCTGGTGTTTTTTTTTAACGGGCTGTTAATGAAAGTTAGTGGCGTGGAGAAAGAAAGTGTCAAGCGTCTCTCGTCTTGATCGATCACTCCCGCTCTCTGCATTAACGGCGAGCTGTCACTCCGAGCATTTCAGGCAGCCGCAGTTAAATTAATCAGGTAATGGACCTTAGTACCCGCCCGCCTCTTCCAGCTGCGACCCACCCCCCACTCCTCGCGGTTCCTATCTCCTTGTTCTCTGCAGTTTATCTTTCACACTCTGTGCCTTCAGCATCTGTTGTCGTTAGCAGATTTCTTCCTGTCATGACTTTCAAGGAATGATGAAAAGATGGAGGTGATGAAGTTCCAGCCGCCATCCAAATGTATTGACACCTTAGGACATGTGACTTGAATAGACTTTGGATTTCCACATGCTACCAAGTTTGTGTCATCACAATTTCAATTTGTATTTTGTTATGTTTTAGACTTTTGCATTTCTGCAATTGTGTTGTAGCTTTTGTGTTTGTGTGTCCAACTGTTTGGTAATGTAATTTCTCTTTACCCTGCTGTGACTGTCCGCAGCTAACTTATCTCTGGTGTGCTTGTTGCATTGTGTTGACCATTTTTGGCCAACTGTATTATTTCTGTCTTTTGTTCTCGTCCTTTTTCACCGAGATGTAAATTTGCCTCATTTTGTATTTCGTCCATTTCTTTTTGTTTAGTTCCACCGTTTCTACCCCTTATGTGTTGCTGTTGTCTTGTTTCCTTGTTCTCTTTCACAGACACACACACACACACACACACACACACACACACACACACACACACACACACACACACACACACACTCATTGCTGGGATTTATCTGCAGCCTAATTTGCTCGTTTCGTCCATTCTTCAAGTGTCTCATTGATTTGCTTCATTGTTTTCAGTTCTCCTTCGTTTATATTGATTTTCTATGTAAACAGCACATCCTTCTCCTTCATTAGTTTTTTTTTCCTTCAACCGTTATTCAGGTGATTCCAGCCGTTTCTCTGTAATCCCTGAATATGGCTTCACTTTTGGGCTTCTAACCCCTTCGATTCATTCATCTCCGCAGCAGCTTTTCGCAAACGTTTCTCTGAAACTCGTCTTTGTCGTTTAGTTTTCGCTCTAAATGTTTCAGTCAATGAGTTTCTCTTGTGCGCGTTCATTTTTCCCCCTCTCGTTCGCCGTCTCCTGCCTCTTTCATTACCACACACACACCTCTTTAGTTCCTCCCGCCGTTGTCTCTTTCGAAGTCGTAGATACTCTCTGCGGACCAATTTCCTTGTGAATAATCACGGCGGTTCATTGTGGAAGCGAGCGGGGTGCCAAAGTCATTTCTTCAACAGGCTGCAGCTTTATACCGAGTCAATCAAGCTGAAATATCTCTGCAATGGCTCCTATTTTGTGAAGCGTCACTCCCTCCCTATGAATATAATTACTGCGATGGGCCGCATCTACGCCGACCCCCCCTCCAACCCTCCCTCCAACCCCTGCCTCAACTTTAAATGAACCAAATTGGGTTTGAAGTTGTGAGGAGTTTTTTTTTTCAAAGGGCCTCGTCTGAGGGGTTTGATCAGCTGTTAAGCTGCGTCTGTGGTGTGTTTTTGTGAAAACATGTTGAGCAGCATCAGAGGAGTCGAAGCTTTTGTTGAGTCTTTGTCGACCACCTCCCAAAATGCTGTTCTTACAGTCACACTCCACAGCAGGAGAGTTGAATTCATTAAAATTCAGGGACCAAGTACAGACGAATTTAAAGTTAAGTGAGACGAAACTTTGAAATAATCGCATGAGGATGTTTTCCATTCATTCATTCATCTTCTTCACCTTCTTGGGGGTGGAGAGGGGCTCTGATGAGTCCATACTAGTACTGTAGCTGCTGCTGTCCTTTTCCTGTTTGAACTGACACGTCAGTGCATAATTCACATTGACGTATCTCTTGAAGACGTCAATACCGAGCCTTAATTTTCAGCCTGTACGGGTTTTATAAAAGAAGGTATGGAGACATGTTTCAGCAGGCCATTACTGCCCTGTAAACTGAATGTTTGACGCCTGTTCAGTTCAGTGCTGTCTCATTAATTCGGACAGCAGGTGACACTGTGCGTGTTTTTCCCGTTCCAGGTTTGGGAAGCACCGCAAGGACGAGCGGCTGGGGGACAAGATGGACCGCAAAGGCTCCAGCAAGTGGAGGCCCGAGGAGACGCAGGTGTCGGACGAGGAGACGATGAGGATGAGGATGGAGCAGGAGAGGTGAGGCAAACCTTAGCGACTGCTCAATGTTCCGAGTGTCAGATTCACGAGAGGGTCCCACGTATCCATGACGAGGTGGGGGCTTCTATAGTGCAGCTTTGAGTGGATCAAGTCTGCAGATTCATTTATTATTTACAGCAGTTACACGCTGTGAGAACATGTTGGAATTAAGTGTCAATGAAAGCTTTGGGTCTGTTTTATGGCGTAATTGAGCTGACTTGCCATGAAGGCCTTTCCCGCCTCTCCAAAGCGATCGACCACACTCTGCCAAGCTCCCGCTGGATCAGGGAAGCATCGTTAAAAGGCTCGATGCCCTTTGAAATCCCAACAATAAAGCATCAAACCAAAAGCAGGAAAAGCACTGGAAACCATGCAGGATATTTTGTACCTGAGTCACTGTTTTAACTGGTGGTTGGACTTGCTCCTCCCGCTTACCTGGTCTGAATCCAGGAAGAGCTTTTGATTGGGTATCTGGCAGGAATCAGAACAAAGGGATCCCCTTTTCTGCCTTTTATGGCGCCAATCAAAGGCGTATTTAAAGCTTTGTAAACTCTTTGGTGTAATAACAGTGTAATCGTGTGACCAGCCAAAACCAAACAGATCCAAGATGGCGAGTGGGTTTTTCTCTCTCTCTCTCTCTCTCTCTCTCTCTTCACCAAACTAAATGTCAAATGGGCACTGTGCCAGCTTTTTTGGGGTGGCAGTTTATAAATGCCAAGGCCATTACAGCCCCTGCCAGCTAATTAATTCCCATGCTCTTGGTGTAGGGCAGGAGTCATTACTCCCCACGGTCGCTCGTTATGAAAATTTGGTTTGTATTCTTTCTTCGCGCCTGCGGAGCAGATAGTCCAATAATACGATAATGGCCCAGTCTTTATTTTTAATTGGCGTAAGGTTAACGCAAATGCCACGTCAGACGATTGGGTTGTTGGCGTCGGGTATCGTTAAAAGTTCAGACTGGTCCTTTCGTATGTTAATCCGATCTATGGCTTCTCCGCTATTTCCTGTTCTCAAATGTCACGCTGGCGTGCGTTCGCGAGTCGCGAGTTTCACACAGTTTGGTCCACGGAAATTGATTCAGGATTACTTCAGGCAGTTGGAGTACGTACACACACAACGGTGGTGCTACGTTAATGTACCTATAGCGAACTGCAAGCCATTGTCTGGGCTGAATTTAAATGGAGTTGCTCGCACGGTTTTCTTCCAGTGTTCAAATGTGAATGAGTGGTGAGTGGGGTAGGACCGAAAGTTGTATTTTCAGACGAAAACGGCGATTTTACAGCGAATTTGCACATCGATGCACTTGGTAACAATATACTTGTTTCTCCTGTTGGATGACATCTTGATGTCTTTGCGTTTCTGGCTGTTGGAACGCACGGATGTGGTCGTCTCTACATTGAGTTTGCTTCCACAGTCGTTGGTTGTTGAATTTGAGCTTCCTGACCAGCCTGGTGTCAGACTTCTTGATTGCCTACACTCACCCCCCCCCCCCTCTCCGAAGCACCCCTTAAACAAAACTCTCAAGTAGTATTAAAGCAAGTGACAATGTCAATTTGCGTGTTTCTTCAGGATTGTTGTCTGAGAAACCCGCTGGTGGGTTTTTCAATTATTTCTTGCGGAGTTGTGAGGGCGGCGAAGAGCTTCGGAGGAGATGTGGAACAAAAAAGCCAAATTAAACTCGCTTGTTTCTCGCACCCGCAGAGCCTGAAATATCTCGAGACTGTCTGGCAGTTGTCCTTAAGTCGATGCATTAATTATTTTGTTCAGCAGTGGGTGTTTGACTCACTCCAACCAAGCGTGGCCGCGGCCTAAGCAGCCCGAAAGCACGAGCGCGCCTCTCGTTTATATTTAACCGTGTGCTGAAATCTACCGATCCTGACGGCGGGGGATCTCAGCGAGCGCGAGGAAGACTTTTGGCTGCTTTGGTGTTAAACAACAATCCCGTTAGCTGTTTTGCAGGGCTGCTCTCCCAAGGAGAGCCGGGAGCTTTGGCACCTCGCTGCAGAGCGTATTGATCGACCACTGCCAGGGGCGACGGTTAATCCAGCTGTGATTGACTAGATAGATGGATTTCCTCACAGGTTTAAGTCGGGGGTCTCGGAGGGGGAGCGGGCCCGGGCCAGACGGATGAATCCAGAACGACAGATGAGAGAGGGCCTGATGGCATGAAAATAGTTTGAATAGCAGGTGAATAAAGACAAAACATTCTCTCATCAACGCACAGTCTGTGTGTAGGATTGTTTAACAAGGCTTAAATCAGAATAAGCATCAGTGACAACAGTTTAGCTTTCCACATATATTTTCAAGCCAATTTAACTAAACAAATAATAAATTATAAAATTATTAATGATAATATTTAGCACATTTTCTATGTTTCAATTATCTTTATCCAAACTTTTTCAACCCCTCAAAATGAGCCATTCAAAGCTTTTTTCCCCACTTTATTGAGCTTTTTTTGGCTGAATCTGCCTGAAATCCTGAAGTTTCAGTGACTGTTTGAAGGAGTAATCAAGTATCCAAAGGTGGCAGTTCTGTTTCGTGCAACAGCCAAACGGACAGTTTGCTGTACATGAAGCTGTTTGTCTGGGTGAACTTCACCTGACCTGACAGTCTGGCCTCCCCTCAAGCGTTACGTTTCTGATCTTCTGTGTTGTTTGGCACAGATTGGACGATATCGCTGAAAAAAGGAGCATGTGACTCCGTAATGCTTCTGGCGGCGACTTGACAGGCCTGTTTGAACTGGCGGGTTTCAGACCGTATTCCACCTCAGATCAACTTTGAAAGCGTTTCAAACTGGCCCGAGTATCCGGGCGCTGATTCATGAAACAATTGCGAGCGCCCGTGTTATCAGTCCAGGGTGACTTGGAGCAGCCCCCTTATCCTGCTCAGACCCTCTCACTTGCTGTACTTCCTGCCTTTCACTGCAGCCTGTCACTTGTGTCAGCATTACAGCCACCAGGGCCGTTTATTACGTCGTGAGTACAATGGCACATAATGGACCATTGTTCTGGCTCGATGTGGTAGAAAGGTCACTCGTCACATACATTTCTTCCGTCCTCGTGTCCCATCCCGGCGTTTCTATACCTTTCACCGGCCGTCTCTCCCCCCTCGTGCTGCGGCACTCTCCCCTCGTTAGACTCCTGGATCTCGTCTCACCGCTCGTGTAGCCGTCATGCTCAGCGCATTGTCATCACTCATCAAGGTTAATAGTGAGAAAGAAAACATGGTTTTCCTTGTGTGTGTATTCTGGGACTCGAGGGGGGGATGATTAGACCCAAGTGTGGTTTTTCCTTCAGGGCCCATTTTGGTTGACTGTGTTTGGGCAGCATGGTGAGCAGCGCGGCCGGTTGAGGGGCCCCTCGTTTTGCTCGTTACACGAAAGAGTTTGGCTGTCAGCGGTTTCTGTCTCTGACTGAACATTTCCACAGTGATGATGGAGAACTGAAAGCTTGTCGGTGATTCGGAGGACCTGCTCACTTTGGGCAGATCTTGTCAGGGTTTTGCGCGAAGCCGTGGACATGTTTGGGTAGATTAACATTGCAGCAATGTCAGAATTACTCATTTTGATCAAACTAACAAAACATGTGTACAAGTACGACACAAACATACTCCATGTGCAATTTGACAAAGGTTTCCTTCAAAATCTTGTGTTAACTTAAACATTGGGACATTAATAACCTTTTAATGGTTTAGAAAATATTTTAAATATGATACTAACTCACGATTTGAAATGACTTTGCTGCAAAAGGCAAAACCCTAAATGTGATAAATAAGTGTGAAGCCAGGAACAAATATTTCACCGAAGGTTTTGACGAAAAGAAGACTGATTCAGTGACTTTTTGTTCCACCTCAGATTGCAGGTAGTAATAAAAAAAAAACGTGGATTTTCTCTTTTAAAAATAGCTTTTGTGCATTCGCTGAGGTTTTCGGGGTTGGAACCGAAAAGTGAAATAAGAGTAATTTCTGCTGCAGAAATTGCTGGAACCACTTAGAGCTTTTGATCAAATTGAGGGTCTTTAAAGTGCTCATTAAGCAATTTGTGAACGTTCTATTAGGTTCTGGTAATTTTTATTGAGTTTGTTTTTTTATAGAGTTTTTTAAAGTTTGCTCTGCACCAAAAATGGCCGAAAGTTATTGTATCATTGAAAGTTTTACAGTGACACAGTCCAGTCCTTCAGCTCTTCCGAGTGAAGATGGCCTCCTTTCTCACACAAGCACTGATCCCAGGCTGTATCCTTCCTCACTTAGTACGTGGCCCTGTTGACCCTATCCGCTGCCTTGTTATGGAAAGGGACTGCACGAGTGGGGGGGGCGGCACTGGATTGGTATGTCTGGCCTTATCTTATCAGCCACTGTGCTTGTGTATGCAATCAGTTGCTGCTCCCACTCCTACTGCTGCTGCTGCTGCTGCTGCTGCGGCTGCTTTCTGTGATGGAAAACACGGCTTTTCCTCCGGGTTTAAAGATAGATTCCTCAAGGGCCTCCGCGCTTCCTTCTGCACTGTTAGATAATTGCTGAGTCCACAAATAGGAGAGACAGGGCGTGCAAATCTGCAAGCTTTCATCTGACATTAGTAAAGTTGCCGTTGTAGGTGTGAGTTCTGTTTGTGAGAGCGCTCCCTCCTGTCCGCATGCAACGGGGAGTCGTTAGGACCATCAACTTCATTAACCATGTTTTTTATTTTCAGCCGTAAACCATTCCCGCCACCCCCCCCCTCTTTATTCTACTTTTAAGCCACATTTTATACTCTCCAATGGGGAGCCTTCCTTTATTAGACTTATTGTTTCATTATGCACAGCATGCAAATTTTCAAGAGGAAGCTTTTCACATTTTAGCCCGCTGAGTTTTCCGCAAAGTCGCACCCCCTGCCTCGCCTCCACCCGCTGCTGTCCCATTCGTTTTCCCACCGCCATTAAAGAGGGGGCCTGCAGAAAAGAGAGCAGTACGATAATTGGTAGTTGTAAAGCTCTGATAATTGGCAAGGCTGTAATTACGGGGCTGCGCGATAGGTAGTCCCCCTGCTGTAGAAAATGGTGTTGCCAGTTATTCACAAGATAATGGCCTGAAGAGAAAGAGCGAGCGTGCGTGTGATTTCCGTGTGTGTGCGTTTGAGGAGTTGTGCTTTTGACAGGAAAATGTCAGAGGTGTGTGTGTGTGTGTCTGTGTCTGTGTCTGTGTGTGTTGTTGAGGAAGAGGAAAAGCAAGTTAGCTGTACATTAGCTGCACTCTGTGAATACAAAGTGCTTCCCCCCTTTATCAGATATTATGGGAGTGAGGCTCTATTATGCATTGTTTATGGTATTATTCCAGGAGGGAAGAAGTATAAATAATAGACTGCACATTGCTGCTCTCGCCTCAATAATACAAAGTAAAAAAGGGACAATAAAGAGTCAGCAGATGTTGCTGGGGTTTGTCTGGGGTGCTGCGAATGTGACAGCTGAGATTTACAGTGTCTCTCATCGCCAGTCTATTTATGTGCGTCTACTGCCAATATATGCTACAAGGCTGTGTCAACAGTAATGCTTTAGCTTACAGTATGGGAGCAGGCAAGACTTGACTCGCACTTTGTCTTGTACAATATGTTTTATCGTCACTTTCTCCTTTAAATCTTTGCTGCCAAGAAATTTTTTTTTTCACAGTTATTTTGTGTTTTTGTTTCCAGACTGCAGGCCAGTGATTGGCCAGGTCGTGTTGTCGGTAGTCGTGACAGAAACTCCAACGAAAACAAACATTTTCTATTCCTTCGGGTTCATCTGATGGATTGAATTTTAAGTTAAAGTGGCCTCAGACCTCAGTGGTAATTGTAGCTCAGTGTAATGATGTCTTGTCTGCCTCTCTTGGCTTTATTACAACACATAATTAAAAAAAACTACCCTCGCTTCCCAGAAAGCTTGTCCAAACAACAAAATATACTGTTTACAGTAATATATCTCCAGTTTTTCATCTAAATGTCATTTGTTTTTCTTTTTTTTCCCCAGAAATGAATACATTTTTCCTCCTGTGTTGTTGAGTTGACTTGAAAATTGGCTTTTATTTCATGTTTAATCACTTCTCGGAAGTCTTGGCAGAGCGAAAATGTTCCCAAATCAGCCCAGTTACATAAATGCATCGTAACTCTCATCACAGCTGACAGAATCCAATGAAGTTCCGGCAAGACCGGTGTTTATCGTGTTCGGCTGAAAAAGATGAATCAAAAGAGCGGGCTGTTTTGAGCATCAGCGTGTTCTCCATCTTCACCTGTCAGGATCCAAGCCAAGACCAGGGAGCTGCGGGAGCGTCAGGCCCGCGAGCGCGACTACGCCGAGATCCTGGACATGAGCCGCACGCCGGAGAGGTCGTCGGAGGAGGAGCACCCGTACGCGGGCATCAACGCGCTCAACAGCTCGGTGGACAGCGGGCACAGCCGGCCCCACAGCCCGCGGGACGATCACCCCCACATCCACGGGCACCACCAGCACCAGCACTCCGACACCGTCTACACGCAAGTCAGCAAGGCCCGGAACGAGCGACCTCCGTCTGCAGACAGGTAGGGGGTGTTCCTCCGCCTCGGTTTCCTCCGCGGTAATTACGCTGTAATGCTCCCGACGGCCACTGGGGTCCCGATGCAGGTTGAAGGGCTGCCAATCAGTTCGGCGACCTTTTTTTTCCTTCTCACCTCCGCCGGTTCAAATAGTCCGTCATGGTATTTCAGGAAAAGGTCTGTCCGGGCCTGATTCCCTCCACCCCCCCACCCCCCCCGTTAACTACGAGGCAGCGGCGTTATTGCTTAGAGGAGGCAGGCCGGCGATCACACCTGGAGCAGGAAATAATCACAGCAACAGAAGGCGGGCGGTAAATGTCAGCTCGCCGACTGCTCGACACTGTGTGCCGCTCTCAGGGGGATGTGGGATTGCTCGGGAGGGGGGAAGGGTGCAGGCAGAACCCTTTGAATATCTGTCCGTCTTCCTCCTTTGTCTCCTCTGACCTTTCTGTTCATCATTGTTCTGTCTCTCTGATTTGAGCACACATCGTTTTTCAGTTTTTAATTAATCCGAATGCCGGCACGACGCTCTCGGCTCTTGCAGATCACGCTGCTTTCTTTCTTTTTTTAAAGACTTTTCCCTGGAGAAACTCGAGCTCCAGACTTCTGCGAGCTTGATTGACAGCTGTCAGTCCTTTGAAAAGAATCGTCGTGGCCCAAACATATCTTGTTTTTTTTCCCCCATCCCTGTCTCTCTCTTACATTGATGTCCAGCCAACCAAGTGATACGCTCAGATTTCCTGCATGGCCAGAAGCAAAGTCCACTGCTGTGAAAGCTAGACTGTCGTCCTTTTCCCCTCCTGCATCATGTCAGCAGCAGTGTTGCAGGCCCCGCATTGACCCCCCCCCCCCCACACACACACACACCGATCCCCCCTCCGATCAATGAAGGCACAGATGGATTTTGGGGAAACTTGAAACCATTGGAGGGAATGTGCAGCGTGGCAGAAACGCTGCCTGCGCAGCGCGAGCACATCCTCAGCCCAACGAGCGGGTTCGTCTCGAGTCGCGTTGGCTTTTTTCACGCATCCCCAGATGGCCTCGGCAGCCTGCGTCTACTTCTTCGACAGCGCCGCAGCTCGTATCGATTCATAATTCATCGCGCTGCTGTTGTTGCTACACGTTTGCAGCTACTTTCCTCTTTTTCTCTCTCTCTCTTTTCTGATCCCTGGCGTTAAGCTGTGCTGATGCACAGCAGAAGATAACATACGAGCACCCAAGATATGCAGCTTATTTAATTAGTTAACAGAATTGACTTGTGATTTAAAATCCACTTATTGTCTTTTTAAAATTTGCTTTTTTGCTCATTTGCCATGAAAGTAATCTCTTTGGCCCGCTCTGGAGGCTGCTGTGATTATTCAAGCTGCATACATCACAGAGAGGTGCCTGCTTTTGCACCCTCTAATCAACAGATTAGTACTGAAACTGTTTTAATGAGGTTTCACCCATTTCAAGAGAAAAAATGATTGTAGTCACCAGTTATCAATGAGAAATTCAGCGTAATGTTGAGTCTCACCATTGTTTTGCGGGTTGAAGGTTGAAACATCATGCTCACGGTTCACTGAGATGCTTGATTGCTGAACTGTGAGGTATGCTAAAGCAGCAGGCAACGCTTAGCTGCATGGAAACACTTTGAGCAAGCTTAAAAGCCTTCACTGGTTGTTTTAATGGATCAGCTGCCATGCTTTTGTCCTGGCCACATGACCATCACGTCATCAGCCGGCCATTGTTTAGCTGGTGATTGGCTCGGCTTCTGTTTGGACCAGGAAGTCACAGGAGGAAGCAGATGTGCAATAAATATGTAGATGTGTGTGTGTGTGTGTGTGTGTGTGTGTGTGTGTGTGTGTGTGTGTGTGTGTGTGTGTGTGTGTGTGTGTG
>JASSRZ010000042.1:5616569-5631222 GCA_032164315.1 Malacoctenus gilli | reverse complement strand
CACACACACACACACACACACACACACACACACACACACACACACACACACACACACACACACACACTCTCACACACTCACTTCTCCCACATATTAGATTTCATTCCCAGATCTACGAGAAAGAAGAAAAAATAAACCCCCTGAGAGAGAGTCAGCAGGCGCGCTTCCTGTTTCCTGTCTGCCCCCTACTGAACAGGAAGTGAATTAGACCCCGGCCGTGGCAAGAGCAGGAGGGGAGGGCGTCTCGCTCGACGCCGGGAGTGTTTGTTATTGTGGGATTCAAATGGCAGCAAGGAGTGATACCGGAGCTTAAGGATTGTGGAGATTCGATCAAAGCAATAACATGTCCATAGAAACTGAGAGCGAAGGAAAATGTTATTTCTCTCCTACACTAACACTTTGCTTTTAAAAGGACAGGCGTGCCACGATAAGTCCAAATGTAAATGGTTTTAGATTTCTGAAGCGCTCGCTGTGCGCAGAGTGTGGCTGTGTGTTGGATTTGTTTCTTTCCTCCTGTTCAACCCAGGAAATTGTCTCGCTCTGCTCAACAGAAGCAGAGTTATCTGCCATCATTTCTGCTCTGCCCATTATAGGCCTCCAATCAGACCTTTCTGAGGCCTTCACAGTTGGATAGGACTTTATGTGTAGTCCTTTTGTGACCGCTGCCATGTTGTGACTGTCACAAGATGATGCTTCATAAAGAAAGGACAGAAGGCCCAAACAGGGCTTGAGCTTCAGTATATTGCATAATGTTGAAATGAACGAGTGGATCAGTGCCGCAGTGAAAGGAACTGAATCTTATGACTTCCTGCAATAAAACAGCTCAAGCTGATCAGAGATTGTCGATTAAAAGTAACAAACAAGCAATCACTAAGTTCAGAAAAGTTCGGATAACCCAGCAAATACACGGATTGTGAAAGCAGAACGTTGGACGAACAAAGTGTTTGTCTTCCGACACAAATCCTGCCGTCGCTACAAATGACACTCCTCATCAGCATTGTCTTCTGGAGCCTGCTGTCCAGATTTCTCGCAGCCAAACAGCAAAACCGGTGTCTAAATGAGAGAAGCAGAATCCCCTTCTGCCCCTGTGGTCCCTCACTTCCTCCAGGGGCTCTGAAGAGTACAATCGCCCTCCGTAGCACCACTGTTTTTGGCAGTCTGAAAGGGAAACGCATAAAACAAAAAACCCAACATGCAGCTGCATAAATATCCAGTGGAGTTCATTTTTAATTGCCTGCTTTTTTCTCAAACACAGCACTGTCAGATTTTTCAATTTAGCAGCGGTTCAAAAACAAGTTCAGCTCCGTAAGCTCCGGGGAAAAGTCGGAGCGGTTCCTCTGCTTTCGGTGGCGCGACCATGTGGACCGTGGGTCTCGTCCGGTCTGCTGCAACACGACTGAAACAACACGCGGGCCCCGAACGTTCACTTGAAAAGATCAGAGGCGCGCCTCTGCGATGTTGTCCTGTTTATGTTCAGGGCCGCAAATTTTAACAAGACAGTAAATTGGGAGTGTGTTTGGTTTGTTGCGTGGGCGGCACGGTGTAGTATCAGGTTGGGAACATTCTCCAGTTTTTCTGTTTTGGCTGACGACCAAATTGCGTAACGTTTCTGCTGGGACACTGCTGCTCTTTCTTCTCTCTCTTCTCCACCAGCCAAGCAAAATATTTTCTCCGTAGCTCGGCGGACAGCTCTACCCCAATATTTTCTCACTCTTACAGCTACGAAAATACTCCTTATTGAAGGTGCATATTTTTGGCATCTGTTGAGACAAATACTGTAAATTATGTCGCAGGAAAAGAAGACAAATTCAGACTGATGTGTGACCGCTTCTTCTGACATTTTTTCTTCAATGTTTGTTGCTTCTAATAAGCCGAATTCTCGCGAAAACACATGTTGGTTAGCATGTTAGCGATTAGCTTTATTAGCCCTCCCTGGTTGCATTTTCACACGGTGGTGTCGCGAGAGCGGGAGCACACGAGGAGCCAAGTGAATTAGCCAGCATTGTTTTATTCCCCGTCTCCCGACAGCGAGCGCCGGGGAGGCTCCGGGGGATTTCGCCGTGATTTGATTTCCCCGCGTTTTCCCGAGGAGGCAGCGCTCCTTATTGAATCGACTCCATTACATTTCATCTCCGCCGGGGGAATATGGGGGCCTCGCAGGGAGGGTGAAGCGAGCGCGGGCTCACCAGGAACAGCAGACAAACAAACAGACACCAGCCGCCCTGTAGCTTTTTCGTCGGCTGATAAGTTGGGAGAAGGCGCATGCCGGCGTGCACGCATTTACTCTTGACATCATGTATGCTGTGTGTACTTGTTTGGTTGTGTGTCCCTGTGCTGGTGTTGCTTCTTGCTATGTTTAGATGCAGGTGCCCCTTTGTGTCTGTTTGCTTTGTCCGTGAGCACACTGGGGGGGGATTTAGGAGAGTGAAGGTGACAAGTCAAAGGTGTGTGTGTGTGTGTGTGTGTGTGTGTGTGTGTGTGTGTGTGTGTGTGTGTGTGTGTGTGTGTGTGTGTGTGTCACAGAGGATCGTAGCAGGTGTGCAGCAGCATGCAGTGAATACAAAGCTCCTGCCTCACTTTAAGAAGTATTCCTGGTGATGCTGAAGTGAAACCAGGACTAGAATAACCAGAGATGTGGCCCCACTGTGGGAGCCTGTCTGAGCATACATGACAGCTTCGCTGGCTTTCTCCTGCGGCTCAGGAGACACAGCCTGCACTGGGTTTGGTTTATACATGCAGCATAAATTTATTCTATAACATCCGAGAATTTAACTTGAAAAAATCCACCAATAAAACCAAAATTTTCACAGTTTATTCACTCTTAGAATTTTAAATGGTAGGTGTTCGGAACCTTTTTTGTTCAATGATGATGAAAGTACAGCAGCTGTAACTCAGTCACCCCAGAGTTTGGTTGATTTGGACCAAACCAGAAGAGCACTTTTCGACTCAACCTGAGTCTTCTCAGCTTGTAGGGTTTTCCATTACGTAATCGTACCTCCTCTGCTGGACTTTCTACAATGTGAAGTTGAGTTCAGAGCATGACATTGACTGACTGCTCACCACTGATTGCTCAATCTACATTGCGACAATCTTTACCTGGAATGAAGCACACAGTTAAAGAAGCCTCTTGGCCATTTATAAACCAAAATCATGATTCACAGACTTGTTGCAAAACAGTAGGTGCTCCTGTTGTATCCTGTTTGACGGGAACCAAAAGAGGAGGAGGGGAAAAAAAACGCCTTTCGTTCTCATTATCCCCCATAATCCACTTACCAACAGACACGGAGCATGTTGTTTATTTCACTCCCGTTTCTGTAATCCCACACATCTGACCTTAAAGCGTTTTCTCAATCTGTTTATCTCTTCTGTTCACAGTAACAGTCGTCTGCCTCGTCTGACTGCTTGCTGATTATCACATGCTTTACTCTGGTATCCTGGTTAACTTCTGGTCATGGTGGACTGGCCGTGTTACAGGGTTTTTATGAAATCTCGTTAAATCACATAATAGGCTGTAAATGTTTTATTTTCATTTTTGAGCGTTCAAACCCTCCTGTGAAAGTTGAGTCGCATGTAAAAGGGGAAAAAAAGGGCTGTGAAGTTGGAAAAGTGTTTTGCTCACTTTCCTGCTGCCAGATCAACCTGGAGCAGCAGGGAAACTCGCAGCTGTGACTTTCCCCCCTTTTATTGAAGGGAATTTTATTGAAAACACAGGAGAAATCAAGCCTGGTCGCATTTCCGCGCCTCAGCTGCTGCAGTCTCTGGCGTGCGACGTGCCAATAGACGCATAGACAAAATGTTGGCTTTCGCTGGCGTACAAAATCTGAATGCGTGTTCTCGCCGCTCGCTGAGCAGAACAGGATGTCTTACTACAGCTTGGGGGGGGGCGTCTCTGCTCGGGGGTCATCGTGAACTGCATGAAATTGTCACCGCACAAACGCCGCGCGCTGACGGGAACGGGGACAGAATTTTGAGCGGCTGCCACCGTCAATGGCCTCCGGTGAGAGACGTACAGATAACGCGGACGTGCTTGAACCTTTGCACCTGAGAAAAAACTCATCCCCATCAGCAGAAGGTGGCCGAGAACATTCGTGATTTTAATCTGCAAAACAACAAAGTGCCTCAGAGATTCGTCACATATATGCAAACGTCTCTTCCACCCGAAGCTTGAATTTTATTCATTTAGAGGAATTGGATATGGGAAGTTTTCCTCTTTTTGCATGACTGAGCGCTGGAATTTATTTCTAACCAAAGTTTTTATCAAAAAACGATGTTCGAAAAAAAGTTTGAAAACATTTATTTTCATCACAGGTCCTGAAATGTGATTTTGTCTCAGAGCTTTTGTGAATTCAAGGGGAGATAAATAAATAAAGAAGACTGCGGGAAGTGGCTTTATTGATATTGTGCTTCAGGGAGCGAAAATTCCCTAACAAAGCTGCAATTAATGAAACGACCACAAATCAATTTATATGCCGTCAACCTGGGGGTTCACACTCGTTCCCCCCTTTCAGTCTTCAGTTTGTGGTTTCCCGTCACGCCTCAGTTTATGATTTCGCCGATCATGGCACTATCCGGAGTTTTGTGGGGACTCATGATGCAGACGGATGCATTTATACTGCAATGCTTCTAATATGGCCACACCAATGTTCATTTGTCATTGAAGGGAGCAGTCACCTTCTGATGACTGATTATTTGAGAGGGCAGTTAATTCAATAATTGGTAATTGTGGGTCATTTTGGTGGTGACAAGCATAATAATCGCTAATAATCGCAATAAAGCTGGTTTCAACTGGAAAGAGGTACAAAGAGAAAACTTCAGAAGCCCCTGCTTTTAAATCAAGTTCAATAAAGTGTCAGCTTCAAATACAGTATTTGATTTTCCTGATCTTGCTTGGATAACGGCTTTCATTGAACTCCAACACCTGAAATCGCAACAAGAGCGTTTCTTGAAAGGTTGAGGTTTCATGATTAATTCCTCTAAATGCAGCACTTCCCTGGCTGCATTGTCCAAACATGCCACTCCATCGCAACCTACCCCCCCCCCCCCAGTATGTCGGCAGAGGGAATGTAAACTCACACACGGTACAAAGCACTGATGACAAGGCGGGTTTTATTTGCGCTGCTCACACCTGCTGTTTTGTCAGCTCGACATTCAATTAGGAATAATTTCTAATGGCTTCCTAGAATCACACCTCGCATACAAACCATCACATATCAGGGCAGAGTGTGAGGTGATATTTAAGGCAGGTTTTCTCGGCCATCTGCTCCGAGACAGTCGAGACGGGTACATTGTGCGTGAGGAGGGACAGCCGGGTCCTCTCCCACTCCTGTTGCATGGATGGGGGCCAAGATCTAAAGGGGCTCGGTACTGTACGCGCTGCCCCCGAGGGAGGGGGGGGGGTGAGCGCATGTAGGAGGGAGAGAACGGCTCGGTGGGTTTTTAGGGGTCTTTGGGTTGCTCTTGGACTGGAACAAGCGCTTTCGGGGTGAACGCAACATTTCCACGGAGCCGTTCGTCTGTTTTGGATAAACAGAATCAACATGGAGTTGGAAATAAAAGCTGCCAGCGTGTGTTGCTGTTCGTCTCTCTGTCGATAGGAAGAGGCGTAAACCCACACGAGCGTTCTCATGCCATGAATCTAAGCAGTCAAGCCAAACTCTGTTTTTTTAATAGTTTTTCTACAAATCTCCACGGTCTTGTTAGCCTAGCTTGTTAAAAAACAACTCGTTTTAAACAGCTTTCAGGACACAAGGTGGGTTCGACTCGGCTCGAATCCACTGAGGGCCTCTAAATCAAAACTAATACACACAGTCACAAGTGTGACCGTCAAGTCTTTCGGGCATACAACTTTTCAATATAGTTTAATGAATTTAGTCTCTTGGACAAACTTTCTTTATTTAGTTAGCAGACAAATATTTAAACAGCGTAAATACGTATTTGCTCGCTGCCTTCTCACACACTCGTCCCTCTTTTAGCGAGGCCTTTCAAGCATGTTATTGCTTTTTCTGTGCATTGTTCAGACGGATTAGTTCTCATGTTTATACAGCCAGCCCCCAGCGTAAGCTTGACTGTAACTTTCAGCACAAATGAATGTCGTTGCCATCGATCCAGCCCCCCCACCCCCCACCCCCCTTCTTCTTGTTGAAATATTCAACACTTCTGTGATCCACACATTGGAAAGAAAGCCAGTTTTGCTGTTTGTTAATCGAATGGAGCTCGAATTAAAGAACATCTGGCTGGAAGAAAATAATGATACGATTCCCCGTCTGCGTTGTTGATCGATGCAGAGAGTAGGATTATGTTTATGCGATTGGGGGGGGGGTGGTAGGAGCTCAGGGGTCTCCAAATATTTTAATAGCAGGCAACCTGCTGCGAGTGCACTAAACGCTGCCACCCTCTGAGTCTTAATCAGAGGCCGAATTAAGTGTTTGATCTCCGCGGCATGAATATGTGCGTTAATCCAAGATTAGGCTGTTGTCGAAATAATTATGGCAGCGAGGTTCCAAACTCAAATTGTTCCTGTCAAAGGGAAATATTCTCACAAGTGGGATGTTTAAAAAAAAGACTCTCCCTCACATTTCGAGGCCATGTGATGTTTTACCTTTGAGCCTCCTTTCATCCTGCATCTTTGCCTGCTTCCTTTGAGACACATCTTTAACCCGCTCCCTTCATACTATTGGTTTCGAGTCGCTCTGATTAAAGCAGGAGTGTCAAACGTTCGACCCGGAGGCCAAAAGCCGTCTCACCTGAGGGTGAAACTCTGCCATTGTGAGGATGCCGAAAGGTTGATAGATTATTTATGTTGACAGATGAATAAATGAAGTCACTGTCTTTTAATGCCACCAAAACCAAGCGATGGTGCTCGTTGCTAAGGCTTTTTTTGAGCCTGTAACTTTATCCGATTCCTCTCCATTTGTGAGTAATGTCTCTCGCAAGGCCGCAGACGCAGGGTAAAGCCCTGTGGGACGCTGGGAGGTATTAGACTGAACAACAGAAAGCAAGCAGTGATTAGTGTGGAAAGTGCAGCGCGCGCACACACACACACACACACACACACACACATACACATAGCGGGAGATTAGAGGAGAACAGCAGGTCAGCAGCTTCCAAATGACGGCAACAGCGAAGCATTGTTCGTATGTTTGACTTTTAACTTTCCGCAGCCGTGTTTCTTCAGCCGTGTTCCTTCTGCATGTCTGTACATGTGTGCATGCGTGTGCGGTCAGGGACAGCGCGGAGGACCATCTCCACCCAGTATTGACCATGTCTGATAGCCCGATGATGTCATTCTCTCCATTTTGGAGCCAGACTGACTGTCGGTTTACTTAAAGACTGTCAGTTTTCTGGCCTTTTTAAGCATCACGCAACAAGACTTCCCTCCCTTTAAAATCATAGATTTCTATGCTTCTCCTTCTTTTTATGTACTTTTAACTTAGGAAAATAATCAGAAAAGCTCGTATGCCATTGCGTTGGGGTCCAGGCCTTTGGGGAGACCCTCATGGGCTGACAAATGTCATACCTCGGTGTTGATAAGCCTCCCCACCTGCACTTGTATGATAACCTTCTCTTATTTGATAAATTACTAAAAAATATATATTAATTTTTATTTATTTATTAGAATAAACAGAAGAATTTTACTGTCCCTTGATCGATTTCAATTGTGCTTTGCTCTTGCACAAGTTCTTTTTTTAGTACGCCGGATTTGAAATGTAAAAGCCTGCTGCCGGTCACAAAAGACCTGGAAACAGTGGAGCTATTAACGCCACCGACGTCTCGGTGAAATCCACTTAAGGTATTTAATATTCATCAGATCAAAAGAATTTGCCAACATCCCTAATAGCACTCGCAGAGAGCTTAACTGCATCTGGGCCCGGCTCTGACAGTATGCTGCATATTAGCGGGGCGGTAATGGTGCGCGGCTCCCAAGATGCATTCTGCTTTATCTCCTGCTGGGAGTGGGATTCAGCCTGTCGCAGGGGGAGGAGGATCGGGGGGGTAGCGGGGATATAAGTTGTGTGTGTAGGGAGGGGGGCTCTGAGCCATTTGGGTGTAAGCAGGAGAGCTGTGTGTGGGGCTAAGAGCTCGGTCTGACCCTAAAAGGCTGTTGACCCACATTTGGTGTCATGGTCGGTACTCTGCATCCCTCCGCTGCCCGACTGCAATCCCAGCTGGCTGTGTGCGTGTTTGACTTTCATGTATTATGTAGGTGCAGAGTTATTCAGGAATCAATAATTCTGTCGTTACTTTCGCGCCTTTTTGTGCCTTTGTTGATGTTGAAACAACACTTGGCAAAGCGAAATCACTTCCAAAATTGTCGATTATCTTTGGAGCTGCTGAATGAATAAAAACAAACGTCTCGAAAGAAAAAAAGAATGGCTTTGATGCTTTAACAGTACTTTTACTTGTATGTCTGTTAGGGGACTAAAAGGAAATATCAGAACAAGTGAGGTTTTTGAATAGTGTCATAAATTGTCCTTGTATGAGATGTTTTGCACAAAAGGTCAAAAGTCATAAGTAGTCAGGGTCTTTTTCAATTTGTAAAAGTGGCTTTCATGGACATGATGCGCATAAGGAAAGGTTTCTCTCCACCAGAAACCGCTGAAAACATTTCAAGAGGCCTGTAAGGGGACTGTGACACGCCAAAAAATAGACAACAGGACACAAGAAGCCATTAAAGAAAAAAAAACCTACACAGCCCAAGAGCCTGAAGTTTAATGGAGGCGTCACCAATGGTATCGTTTTTGAAATTTCCATAAGGAGCTGCAGTGGCTGCGTTTTAGGATGTACTCACCCAGGTATGCAGTTTCAGAAAGTATTTATTTTTGCAGTACGAGGCAAAACAGTTCAGCATTAAGTCATCCAAACACCAAAATGGACTTGGCAGAGGAAAAAAGGGGGTCACGTGTAATCTAATAAACCAATTGATTTAAGACCCTAAAGCGGAGCCTCCAAATAAAGACATAAAAAGATGAGCCTGCTGAGTCGAGAGGTCTGGTACCAATAAAAGAATGAATGGCTCGCGTGTGTTTGATGGCGACAGGACAGTAGGTTACTTATGGCTCTATAAAGTCGTGTCTCCTTTCCAGAGAGACGCTGCAGGAGTGTTCAGGGAAGCATATTTGCGAGGGGCCGAAGACACTCCGCTTTACCTGGGATGCCGCTTTACTCGTGGTTCTAAATCACAGGACAACGACCAGCGGACCCCCACAACAGCCCGCTGGTTTTTATTAGCACGGCCTGTTCCCAGTTAAACACCCCCCCCACACACACACACACACACACACACACACACTCCCTCTCCACTTCCCTCCAAACCGTGAATGGCTCTTGTCAGTCAGTCGCTCGTCAGAGCGCACTAAAGCCGCCATCCTCCCAGCTGTGGGAAGACATATGGTCAGGGTCAACTTTCAAGCAGCTCTGGTATGGTTTTTACATTTTCCCTTTCATAATCCCATCTTCAGAGGGGCCCCCTAACGGCGAAGCGTTCCTATCTCAAGACCTGATGACCTTATTACCCGGTATCAAACATTCAAAGGGACGCTCGTGAGTGGGGATGCTGGTCGGTGAAGGAAAAGGAAGGAGCGAGCGAGAGAAACGTGCCAGATGATGCATACGAATCAGCGCCATCATTAAGGGATGTAGCGGAGGAGTTTTGCCGGCAGTTACAGCATGTTGCAACATCCTTTCATAAATTTTCACGCTCCCGTTCATCCCCACCGTCCCTCCCCCCCCCCACCCTCCTCATCTGGCATTCCGCTGCTTACTTCCCCCAACAGCGTACGACTTTCGGTGTTAATGCATTTTTTTTTTTCGCTTCGTGCCCCCCTGCCCCTCGCGTTTTGCTGTCAGAGAGCCTTTCTCTTCTCACTTTTGTTCTTTCTTACACCTGGAGCAGTGGGGGGGGGGGTGGAGGTTCTCCAACTTGATGATCTTGACAGGTTTTGTCGGGGGGGGGGCTGGGCTCCCATCCTCTGAAGTACCATTGTTAGCCTCGCAGACATACATTAAACCCAGAGACCACCGATTGGAAAGGTGTTACCTCACAAGAGTAATTATTACATCAGTGGTCTCCAGGTTGTGGTCTGCTATGCTGAGGGGTCATAATTAGAATTTTTACCTTTCAAAGGAATCCATGTTAATTTTAAAAGACGAGAGCAGACCTAGAAACAGTCCATCTTTTCCATTTTGCAGCCTCCTGCTTTTGTATGTGTGTAAGAGTGCTTATTTCTGCTTGTGTTTGGCTTCACTGGAACGCTTATTCATCTCAAACATCAAAGAAAGGGGTCAACAGGCTTTATCAAAGGCATTATAGGAGGGGGCCTCCAGGGACGAGTGTATTAGGAGCCACTGTATTAGACACAAAGGGGAAACAAGAAAACACACAAACATGGCCGACCACGAAGCAAAGGAGGAAACTTTCCGGCGCACCGCCGAGACCGCCGCCTCCTTTGAAACAGAGATAAATTGCGACCATGTTCCCTTCGGAAGAAGCCAACGCCACTGGGTTTTGAAGAGCGCCACTTCTTCTTCTCGTGCCGCAGCTCATTACCCGAAAACACACACATTCGCATCCCTTCGATCTCCTCGGCGCCTCTCCCCGCGCGTCCGCGCCATCACCCATCCCACCCTCTCCTCTCGTTTTTCTGGCAGGACGTGTTCTTGCAGCGCATGAAAATTACATCAGAGCTCTCATCTTTAAACCGTCTGTGACATTTATTGATGGGTTGAAGTGTGCGTTTCTCCGCTGCGGTTTGGGCCCGGAGCCTATTAGAGCGATTGAGTCTTTTTTGCGTTGGGTCTTTGAAGTGTTGGGAGGATTGTCGTGCCATTCGAGCTGTGGTTAATCATTAGTGATAGCAGTGTGCGCCGTGTGAGAACCGCTGCTTTTATGGCGGCGGCTGGCGCAGCATGGGGTGTCTGTTATGTAGCTCGCAGATAATTTGGTCTTTGGTGCGTGCGAGAAAGAGAGAGTGATTTTGATGCGTTAGTTGTATGTTGTGTATGCTTTTTACTCCCCCGGGGCATTAAACATAGCCAGTGGTGATAAGACATCGTCTTTTGTGTGATGATGTGTGATGCTGCAGCCATTAGCGCCGCGTGTCTCGTTCCTCTCTCTTATACCGTTGTTCTGAATATGAACTTTCTACAAAGAGGCTTTGGCCCGCGCTCACTTTCCGACGCTCGAGTGCGGCGCCAGCGTGAAAGCTTTTTCGCTGGGGTCGCGCACCGCCAGCTTGTAAAAGGAAACGATGCGACAGAGCTCCGTCCTGTGCCGGGAATCACCCACCACGTGAACCCTGGGATTACTGCGGTTAGCCTCGGGGGATGTTGCGCTTTCATAGCTGGTGATTGGCTGACCACAGCGCTCGGAAAGAGCGAGCCGCGCAGCCTCGGCCGGCATTCCTCCGACATGTCGTTTTCCTCATTTCTGTGACACGTGCTTTGTCTGGAAACCCTCCTGCATTGTACAAGCATGACACGCAGTGAACGAAACGTTGACGTTGGGCGACGGTCGGGTCGCCGGTGCATCACGTTGCAGAAAGACACGCAATCACATCCAAGCATTTATAAATCAGCACCCAAGTGAGCAAGACACACAGACACTTTTCTGCACTTTATCGTGCTGTAAACACTGTGGACTTTTTCCTGCTCTTCCAGAGCTTGTTGGAGTTTCGTCTCAGTACTTCCAGCTTCTTCCACGATCCAAGAGCCTTCAAATGAGGCTGTTTGTGTGGCTCTACGAGGGCTGCCTCCCTCTGTTAGCTCTGTGATGAAGCTGGGAGCGGCTCCAGCCTCTGTGACCCCAACTGGGATAAAGTGAGTATCGAAGATGGATGTCTGGGTGAGATGGCCTGCATAAACCACTTGATTGCAAAGCATTAAGACACACAATCTTGGGTGCTTGGATTGCATCAGGATCCAGTGTGCCATAAAGACAAAACAGATACATCTAATCGAGATTTACATGAACCATTATGCGAGCGCGCAATAGGCTCTTAACTGGATTCCCAGCAAACGTACTCCATCACGGTATAGACCGATACAAATTTGAAGTAGGAAATTATTCAAATGACTCATTCCTGATGGGACAAACATTGACTCACTGATGGTCCTGGCAGCACAGTTGTGTATCCACTGTGTCTAAAGCTCTGAGATGGGGCTATTAGTGCTTGTCATCATCATTTTGGCTGCATTTCCTCGTCCTCAAGAGTGTCGTCCAGTTGCCAGAAGCAGCTTTTGTGTTTTGTATGTTGCAGGAACAGCATGCGGTCATTACACACACCGCTATCGTGTCTTGTCCCATCTGGACATGACGCTACTTATCCAGCCTTCGGTCAGTGGTTCATGTAAAAATAGAGCACTTCCACAACTATGGTTTGTTCCTTATCAGACCGTGGGGCTTTATTAAAGCTGTTGAGTTGGAGAAAACTCTCAGCAGGTATGTGGCTGGTTTTCGCGAGTGTCTTTTCAGGAAGTGGACGTCAGGCCTCCCAGGCCTCAGGTTTCCCACATGGAGGGCAGAGAATAGAGGGAGCTCCTCTCAAGCTGTCAGCAAGCAGCAGGAGCTGCAGCATGAAGCTTTTTATTTAGCACTGGGAGGTGGGAAATGCTGAGGAAGAGGAAGAGGAGGGAAGGCTGGGAAGTGATGAAGTTCTGGGTGGTCCAGGGGGATGTCAGTTTGGAGGACCGTGGCTTCTGTGCACAGCTGCTTGATGGCAAAACACCTGAGAGGATTTGATTGATTTGACTTTGCAAATTTACTGTGCTAAATATACATATTTTTTATATTGTAGATATAAATGTACAGGCCTTTTTGCTTTGAATTTGCAAGAAACAAACAAGATTTTTTTCTCTTTTTTGGGACAAACACTGTGAGAGCGATCAAGCGGGAATATTCAGTTATTATGAATTTACAAGTGCAAAATTGAAAAGTGCCTTTGGTTTTTCGCCAGAAATTCTCAATAAATAATCAGATTTTAATCTGATTTTCTAGAATAATAAACTGGGATGAACCTCGTCCAGTTTTGCACTGGATGGGTGGTCTCCAATCCCCATGAATCCCTCGCATGACTGAACGTATTTACACGAATGCCTTTCTAAAGTCTTTTGAGTGTTGCTACATAAGGACTCGTGTACATTTGGGTGTAGCGCTTCTTGTATCGCCGTGGAAACATTATGGTGCTTGGATATAACTCGGTGCATTTCCAATGAACTTGAACGTGCACACAAAAGAATCTCTCTCTCTTTTTTTAAAATTAGTTGGACTGCGAGCAGAATAGGATGACGGGTTGCCAATGAGTTGAATCACGAGGTTTTTTTTTTTCAATCTGAATTGAATTGGGCCCCTGTTGTTTCGGAGCCCCCCCCCCCCCCATCCTACCCTCCCACCCCACCCCCTTCTCCTCTCCCTCCCACTTTAATAAGTGTAACTGCATTTGGGATTAAGAGACCCCCTGTTTCAGTGACTTGAGTGTAATTATCTCCAACCCCTTGCACACACACACACACACACACACATAGACACACAACCACACACACACCCGCAACGTTGTTTTCTTTATTTAATTAAATGCAATAATTTGACTGTGGTAGAGAAAGAAAGGGATGGAAAAAAACTCATTAAACTAATTAGGATTGCCACAGAAGACTCTCCAAGCTTCCTTTTTTTTGGACTGTTCCCCGAGTTTGGATCTTTTATTTCAATCCGCGCCAGTTCAATGGCAATATCGACGATCTATCGCCCGTTTTATGGTGGCAGTGAAATGACTTTGCGGCGCCGTGAATGAGGCCAACAGCTGCTGGGCGGAGATTCGACGGTGCAATAACTGTCGGAACAAAACGCAATCATTCCTTTTGGCCCCCATTTGCATATGCAGATCTGCCATTGTGAGGGAAGTGTATTAATAGTTCAGCTCAGCGACACAAGGGGCTTTTCTTTTCCTTTCTTTTTTTCATCATCACCGACTTGGCGTGGTTTGGAGACGAGACATTGGGAGAGTTTGTGAGCTGTGAACTCTGGGCTTCTGTGCTGTGATGTCATTGCTGCATCCAAAAATCAAGTTTTAGCGGCTGTTCAGGCTTCGATTACAGACTGTGATCTTGGACCTGGAGTCTGTTGTACTGCTCACTTTCCATCTTTTCTGTCGATAAAGTTTCATGATGACTGGAATTTGAAAAAATAATCAAGTTTGAATTATATCAGTGAGTTCTGTGATGAAAAAACCAAAGCATGTTACTTACTTTGTCAGTTCAACAAGCTTATAAAATATATACTCTGAATTTTGGTGTAGTTGCTAATCATGCAGCTTTCTGACCAGTTTTAGTTGGAACAGTTTCCCTGCCTCCATCCTTTGACCACTTTTACACCGCTCATCGGAATCATTCCCTCTAAAACTGTGACAGTGATAGAAATGAAGCCTTTAACTGCTTTTTCAATGTCACTTAAAGTTAAATGTGCTCCATGAATAACAATTCCCAGTGGCAGCCATTGTTAACAGACCCCCTGATGAAATTATTAGCCGTTATCAATTACATTGTCCATTTATTGATCTTTACTGACTCCATCCATGTTGGCCTAAACTGCCTGGAAACCTGTCAAATTAGTCAGAAATGTTCATTGAGAATTGCCAAATCGTAACAGAGACTGAAGGTTTTT
>JASSRZ010000042.1:5591768-5616469 GCA_032164315.1 Malacoctenus gilli | reverse complement strand
GTGGTGGTGCTGTAAAGCAAAGCTTTAAGCAAATTAATTTTGCTTTTTGTTGCCACATCTTGATCATTTTTAGTCCAGTTTTATTCTCCTGAGATCCACATTCTTCATCCTCATTATTTCCCATGTGGTTCCTAATAACGACTTCCTGATTGCAGGGAAGCAACATGTGGCTATACGAGACGGATTCGGCAGAGTGGCCAATAGGTCTGTTTGAATCCACCTACGAGTTTCTGCTTCTTCATATAAACAAGCATGAGAGTGACATAATTCGTCTTGTCAACATGTAATGGCTGCTTGATGACAAGCGAGGCTCACGCCAAATCTCCCCTCCTTTGATATGTAATTGGACTCCTAAATCACACAGAGAGGAAACACTCCAGATTAAAGGGATCTCAATTAGTCCTTATTACCTGCTATTTTCAGGGAATCGAGCCACCGCCCTGCTCGCCCCACGGATCCCCTTCCATACTCTGTCCACACGAGGACTCCTGACAAGAACCAGACGTCTGCTCACAGCAGTACCCCCCCCCCCCCCCACACCCCCCTTCCCATCTCGACTGACCACCAGTGTCAAAGCTGCCAGTCTGGCGTTCTCCTGGGTGGAGGATGAGGGAGAGGGGGGACAACATATGGACAAAGCGAAGAAGGAGAAACTCCTCTTTTGCTTTCTTTCTTTTTTTCTCTCCCTCTACAATTCCCAGCGGTCTCTGAAGACATTAAAGGAGGAAGGGAGTGATAGTTTAGTGGAGGAGAAGGAAGGAGCAATGAAGTGTTGACAGCTTGCTTGCTCGGCGGTGAAGAAGGGAAACTTCTTTTCCAGTCTCTGTTGATGAGCCGACTCATTTTTCTTCCTAATATATTTTCCTCTTGCGTGCGTGTGTGTGTGTGTGTGTGTGTGTGTGTGTGTGTGTGTGTGTGTGTGTGTGTTTTGAATGGGGTTTTCCATTTTTCCAGTTCATCTTCATTTTTCTCAATAGAGTCACTAAAAGTTCTAGTTTTTGCGACTTCTATCAAAGGTTTCACCAACTCTGGTAGATACTCGTTAAGCTGGACAAGTACTTTTGATAACCTGGTCCTGGTAGTCACCAACTGAGAACCTTCTGGCACCAGTGTTTGTTTGGTGACGCCGCTCTGGATGTTTGTCTCCTCCCGTTGTGTCCTGGTGGAAACTGAAAGAAGAGCAGCGCCAGTGGACCAGCCAGACCTGTGCGAGACCTATCGATCCGTGCCAGTGTCTTTTTCTCCTCCCTTTAGATAATAGATTGCCAGCACATCCACTCCCAGCCCCACCCCCTCCTTCCCTCAGGCCCGTTAGTACAAATAATGACTAATCAATATGCGCTGGAGTCCCCGCGAATGTCCTTTTAACACTTGATTTATGTCACGGCAGCGTCGCTGCAGCGCGCCCGCTCTCTTACTCACTTCGCTTAGCGGCCAATCAATTTAACCAATCGTGGCGAAGAAGACCCCCCTTTCTCTTTATCATCTGCTGCTCGAGGAGTTATTTTTTTGATTTTGTTTTTTAATGAGGTGGATCCGCATGACCTCTGAGACACGTCTTGATCGTCGGGGACCGCGGCGCCGCACATTTGTTATTTGTTCAGGGAGCGTTATGCAGATTTCCATCGATCGGCCGTTTCAATCCATCACTCACTGTCAGCGTGGAGCTGCGTGTGGACATGCTGTAATGACAGGTCACTGCATCAAAAGGGGATTTTTTCCCCGTCGCTCCGATCCCGGAATGTTTGTGGTTTGATCCATACATGTGGCTGCACAGGACACGCGTTAATGACGGGGGACGTCCAGCGGGTTATTTGCGGATATGTGATTAGGGGACAAGAGGGGACGCGACTAACGATTATCTCATCTCCCTAATGATTATCTTTCGTTTTGTGCTCCATCACCAGTCTGAAATCTGACAGAAGTAACAGCTCGTAGAAAAGTAAAGCTTCACGTTGAGGAAGCTCGACCTTGTTTTTGGCTTCGTACAGTCAGAATTCCTCAGTCATATTGAGCAGAGGAGTCCGTGTGCAGCCCGTCTGTTTTTCTCTGTAGCCACATGCAAATGCAAGGTGAAAGAAAGCGTGGGGAAAGCGATCTGTCTCATGAGGGGCACTCATTTGGCAGAAAACCCCTCCGTCAGTGCACAGAATGTATCGGGGGGGGGGGGGGGCTTGCCCTGACCTCTCCTCCTCTCAGCGGATCTGATTTCCTCCGCCGTATTCAGGAAGCAGTGATGACAACCACATGCATAGAAGCCATCTCTCTCTCTCTCTCTCTCTCTCTGAATTGCCTGTTTCATCTGCGTTTGTCTCGACGCTTTTGTGCCTGAGGAGGAGAGTTTCCAGGATTAAGCTCGACCTTTTATAATCGCAGCCCAGCTCCGGGATCAGTCTGTATTCGACAGGCCTGATTGTTTTACATCAGATTGTATGCCTTTTGTCCTGTTGGTGGTCTGGAAAATAACTTGTTTTCAGTCCTCGCCACTTGTAGTCTGGCCTAAATGTCGGGACTTAAGAGCCAAGTGGTGGTGGTTTTATCTTGCTATAAAGTTATCCAGAATATACCTCCTTTTCTCAGGCTCATAATTGGATCCTTTTTTCGCTTGCTGTGTGTTGGAAAGGCAGCCTGCTCAACTGGAGACGCTGAGGAAAAATACCAGCTCTGTGATTGGCAGGAGGCCGGACTTCTGTCAATCACATGTGGTGGAGCGGGACACATTGGAGCACCTGCAGGTTTTAACAGACAATAGTACACAGCCCCTCCACAGCATCCCGTTGGGACTGAGAAGCAGCTGTTGCAATCAAGAATTTGACTTTTGACTTTTGCCTCTCAGCTTTTTGCTCATTTTCCTCTTCTTGTAATTTTTTATTTGATATTTGCGATTATTGTTTATATTTCGCTCGTATGAGTTAACACATTTTTCACTTCAGGAGGAATGAACTGTGTTTCCATCTGTCCAGGCACTGCACGAATTGTTGTCAAGACTCAAAATGAAAGGTTGAAAATGAACTGAGAACAACCCCCCAGCTGCGATTTCCATATTTTGATCAAAAACGCACAAAAAACTTTTGGGCATTTTTACCTGCTGAGATTCATTTTGCCTCCTGCCATCTCACACGTCCACTTATACTTCTCTCACTCACAGTCCGCATTGTCTCAGTAATCCTCAACAAAAGGAAGCTTGTGTTTTTTAGCATGTATTTTGCCGTATCGACATCTAATGCCATATGTATTTCATCCAGATTTGTTGTGCTAATCCCCCCTCCCAAAAAAAACACCATATTTGGCTGTAAATGTGCCATCAGAAACACTAATCCTGACACAATCCGTGTCATGTTCACTGGGCTATTTTAAGAGGGCTTGTCTGTCACTTTTTTGCTTTCGAAAAATGCATGTTGAACGAACTAACCCTTGTATCCTGTCAAATTTTGTGGATTTTCATGCTCCGCGGACCTTGAAATTCCCAGTGATCGCACACTCACGGAGGAAGGTAATGACAAGTGGTATTTATATGTTAATAGGTAGTTTTTTTCCCTCCTTTCGTACCCTCCTCGCAGGCTTGTCCCTGCAAACTGGGCCTGGATCATGCAGGATATTTGCATGTAATTTGCAAGATGTCTGTTTGTCTTTGGGACTACCAGAAAGGGGTGGAGTCAAAACACCTTAAAGGCAACGCGGATAAACTGGTCACATGGTTTATCACATGGGGTCAGTAGACTTGCATGTTCTCATGTCGGGGTTTTCACGTGTTGCCTTTTATGTGGAATTTGACATCATTATGACCCTGAAAAGACAAAACATCATCGCATGTGCAAAAAACAGATTTGGTCCAGTTGAACGTAGCTTGCAAAATTCATGGAAATTACAAATACTATCAGTATTTGATTGGAGTTTCCGATGAAAAAAGTCTTGTCAAATAGTATCTATATTAAGTACTGATTAGTTTCATCTACCTAAATGAGATGTTTGTTTATTTAGGGCATGAATTCTCAAGCAATATGACCTCATTGTTGCATTTATTTAGCGCTCAAAAAGTGATGATAATTCATGATTTAAAAGTCGACGACTGAATAATTCTGCAATTTATTTGATAATGAAGGGTGTAAATCGTAAGTTACCAGCCAACTATCACAGAGGTGACTGTACAGTTGAAGCTCCTACAGAATAACTGTCTGTGATGAAGGAATGACGAGAGGAGCGATAAAAAGATAGGAAGAAAATGAAGGATGTGAAGAGCCAAAGGGGGACTACGTTATCGTTCTTATTCGTGGAACTCGAGCAGATATAAAAAAAAAAAAAAAAAAACACCGGAGAATAATGAAAGGATAAAGTGTTCTCATTTCGACAATCAGCTGAACATCTCCCGGCCTCCACAATACAATGTCGAATCCATCAGCGGTGATTGAAGGGCTTTGTTCCATGATGAGATGGCCACCGTTAGGCGCCATTATACGCCTGCTCTCGCGGCGTGATTAACAGCACAACAAACGGGGGAAATCATGATCTTAGGGATGGGCGGATCTCTCAAGGCTCCTGACTTGTGTCTCGCCTGGCCAACTGAAATACAGCGCTGCCTCGGTGAGGTCACTGGCCCGCACGCCAGCGCGCACACACACATTGGTCTATCACTTCAAACAGCTTGGACACTCGACTAATGGCAAAAGGGCCTTTTTAAAGTGGCACACTTAAGCCCAGCGCACACCCCCTCCCCATACCCATAATGCCTTATTTATGGCCCCCTGGCTCGCTATAAAACCAGCCTGTGTCAGCAGCTGGCTGGGGGACCTCCAGGGATTAATTCACTCCATGCCAGAATGTAGACTGCACCCTCGCCTGCTTGCCCTCTTATTCAATTCCTCAAGCGCCAGGGGCTCAGTCTTCTTCTCAGCACCATGACATTTGCTACATTTATACAAGGCTGGCTTAAAAAATGGTGTCTTTTTTGGGGGTGGGGTGTTTACAAATGTATTGTCACTTTGGTTTGATACAGTTGTTCATCTGGGATTCTCCAGCTTTTCTCTTCCTTTAATCTTCTGTCCCATCAGGTTTGTTAGATATCATCCCTGATGGCCCTCATCAATCCATTCATCTACTTTTTATACTTTTATTCTGGCTTTCTCCATTTCTTTTTACCTGAAGCTACAAATATTTCCCTTATCTTGCAACATCTTTCTCCTGATTTGCCAATATTTGGCTGCAAAGTAACCCGAAAAACTGTTATTATTCGACAGATTTTGTTTGGAAAAAAACAACTTTTTAACTGTTGCACATGTACAGTCTCTAAATTTTACAGCATGATTCTTACTCATTAGTTATAGATCAGGTGAAAGTGGTCGAAGAGCTGCAGAGCTGCTGTCTCTCTCAATTGTGCCGACCGGCCCTCACCAAGCTGTTAGTCTGTCACTGTACCACTAAACTCCTGTTGACAGATAATCTCCTTCACCAGGCCTGATTTGAATCTGACAGCAACATTGTGATGCCTGTTAGCAACGTTAGCCTCTATTCACTGCACTTATGCTGCATTAGCAGCCTTAGATGAAAGTCATTACACCAGTTTATCACTCTCAGCTGTTTTGCTGCTGCTTCTGCTTATGTTCTTGCTCATAAATCATTTTCTTGAGGAGCTGTCCGCATTTCAGAATCTTGCAAAATATTTGCGTCCTTCATTCCCAAATTGGTTTAAAGTAAATGATTGAATGCACTTCAAATTGCATTGAAGCTGTAATCAGTTTTGTCTTCTTTTATGCATTTTTTGGACCCTCTCAGTGGGTTTGTCTCATTATTGGGGGCCTTTTCCTTCCTCTCAGATTCATACAGTCGCTCTGTGTGTGTCTACAGTAACCAGAAAGAATGGAAAGCTTCTGTTTACTCTGTCACTTGTCGTATTTCTTTGTCTCCCACCACAGTCACCTCACCTCCTTTGTTCTTCCCTCCCTCCACCTCCGCCATCATTTTCCTCTCCCTTCTGCCGTGCGCTCCCCCGCCCGATCTTTCCCCCCTTCTCCGTCTTCCTCCCGTGCTGCTCTACCCGCCGCCCTCGACCTCGCTCATCTCTCTCAGCGCAGCGCTCAAAAAGACTTCCCATCTCGGGATCTTGACAGCAATCCCGAGACAGCAAACCAGCACCCTCCCCTCCACCAGCCCCCACCCACCATCCTCAGGGGGATTTGAACCGTGGAGAGCTGTGTGACGGGTGTCTGCCAGAAAACATGTGACACCCTTTGAGTTTTCCATGGGTGCCTCTCTGATGGGCTGCACTTGTATGTCTTTCATGTGGGCGCATGAGCGTCTTTTTGTTGCATCAGGTTGGAGCGGCAGATCTGTGTGGGCCTCCAAGACACTGACACATTTACTCTTATTTTAAAACCTGGATAAGATTTAAATGTCTTTGTTTATCAGAGTGGATTTATTTCACAACGAGGAAACATCAGATACGATCTGCAGTTTGTTTTCTGCTGCAGAATCACATCTTAAACCAGCTGAATACATGAAGTAGCTGCAGTAATATTTTGTTTTAGATGAGCTGAGTCTTGCTAAATTATGAATTGATCATGTAAAAATTATACTGGAGCCAACTGAACATATTTTACACCCCTATTAAGGTTACGGTCCATTTTTAAGTAAGTAATAATGCTAAAGTGAAAAATTAATGACTTAAGAAATAACTTCCAAAAATATTTGGAGAAGAAAGTAAATTAGCTTCTTTTTTTGTTAGATCATAAGTATTACAGGTTGAGCATAATTTAAAGACGTAAATCTCAGGCAGCCAGTGAGAGTTCAATTTGCTGTGAGGAATTAGTCTGCTAACACAAAGCAGACAGCCTCCGTCCAGTGCACAGCGGTTGCTTGTGTATAAACACACAAAAGACAGCCTCATGTGTTCACCCTGACAGACTGCCTGTGCAGCCAGGTCTCCATCAGGGTAGGAGGAGGGGGGTGGGGTGGGGTGGGGTGGGGTGGGGGTTTGGGAGGACGGCTGCAGCCACCGCTGCCTGGTTGGAAGATGTTTTGACAGGAGTCGGGAGCTTTGTCTGCCAGGAGCAGACAGTAGTCTGGGTGGAGACCAGACACTGGGAAAATCTAAATATATATTTTTCCGAGCTCGCCTCGTTTGCACTATCTCAGGCAGACATTGCTCCGTGAGCCCAATGTGGTTTTAATAAAGGAAGTTGGAAGTTGAAGGTTGAAATTCTTGTGGCTCTCACAATCATAAAAGTTGCCCCTTCCCTGCTTTGGATACCAAAAACCTGATGTTTTCTGCTCTGAGCTTTCCCGATACTCGCAAACCTGATGATCACAGTTATTGTTGTGTTGTTGTATTTGTAGGCTTCACACCTTTAAAGCCACCAACTGAACCTATTCTCGCTAACAACTGACTGACTTTTCGTGTACTGTGGTTACGACTTAAGATAATTTACAACCGGACTTCTCAAAACAAGCATAGATTCCACCTGTGAACAGTCCTGGTGGTCAGAACAGCAGCGAAGTCCGGTCACTACGAATTCAAAGCCAGGAAGTGTATTGGGGCACCAAAGAGGAAGTGTCCGTACTCTGCTGATGCTGCTGGTATTTCATGGTGGGCCTCCCATGAAACATTGAGTGAAGCAGGAAGGTCTTTATGTGTGCCGGTGAAGCGGTGGCAGCGGCGGCGGCGTTGTTCACGGCCGCCACAGCTGGTTTTGCTGGATCCTTTTGTGGGCCGACAGGAGGTTAACCAGGATGTCCTCTGGGATGAATGCCGGACTCTGGAGATTTCAGAGAACAGATGCAACGTGAAATAACTCTAACATCTGTTTCTCTGGGAGAGGTGAACAGTTTAAAGACAGAGAGTTGTTTGATTCCTTCAAATATTTGCAAGGGTCAGGGCCCCTGAAGCATGGACGAGCTTTGTCCCTGAGCCGACTCTCAGAAGCAGAAACGTCAGCAGAAGAGGAAACCGCCTCTGAATTTTAGTGTTGCTGCAATTAAAAGTCAGCCAATGTGCAACTCTGTCTCTATAGCTCCAGTAATGTAGCTCTGAAAGCCACAGTGGGATATTTTATTGTCACTCTGGAGAGCTTGGATCCGTTTTGAGATTCAAGCCATCTCAGAACAACATTGATAACAAATTTGTAAGTGTCAGGAAAGGGTTAATAATGTTTTTAGGCAGGTTGGTCACACAGAGGAAAAGGCTCACTGTTTACATGCAGTCAACAGCCACAGTGTCTGCATTCACCCAATCGTTGCAACAAGTGTCATTTCAACCAATCAAAGCGCAGCAAACCAGTTCATGAAGGCATTCGGAGGCCAGTTAGTATTGATCGAAGGTAGATATCACAGGTCAGAGAAGATCGTAACACTGGTTCAACTACATGTTCCAGTAATGCAGAAGATCGTCTTCAAATTCACAGAACTTTTAAAGCAGGTGGGCAACAGCAGCTGGAGACCACACAAAGAGCCTCCGCTGTCATGATGCTGAGGCTATAATTCACAATGGCTTCCTGAAATTGCATGAGGAGTCTTTTTGGGGGGGTCTGCCTGGCCTGATGAGCCTCAGTTTCTGCAGTCGGGGCATTCAGGATTCTGTTTATGGCGAAAACTGTTTGTTGCTCCTGAGACATTTTGAGTCTAACCCGGTTCTGGTTCGCTGTACCAGCTTTTTGATCCTACAAAGAACAAAAGCTTCCTGAGACCTTTGAGTTTTCTCAACAACTTGCACGTCAAACATGATCACTGTCCTCACAGTATTTAATGTCTCAACACTGAACCATCATCTGGTGCGGTTTCCTTTTGGTAAATGTCAGACTTGTTTCATTTATTTTCTTCTTCGATCATTTGGATTTTCTTGCCTGAGTGCCCATTAACAGGAAAGTTCAGAGATTATTGAGTTTTATTGCAGTGTGATAAAAGCCCAAGGTCTCAACTGTGAAAGAAATTGCTGTCTTTACCCTTCAAAAAAAATCCCGTAACTGAAAAATGAATCCTAAGTATTTTCTGCCTGCCACCTTATTTTGAAGACCAAAGCTTTGGGAGTTTAAAAAGTACAAATATGATTTGGTGTTTTTTTTCTCCCTTAATGCTGCAAATCACATTAGTTTTGGTGGTCTGGAAAAAAAACACGTCCCCTAAAAAGCTACTGTATCTTGAATATTTCATGAGGCTGTTGTGTAGAGTCCCAGTTTTAATGAATGCTGTTCTGAACCAGTGCTGCACTTAAGCTTCGCTCCCGAGAGGACCGTCTCGGAAAAAAACAAACGTTTCCCGCTAATGTGGGATACATGCGATGATTTGGTTACAAAATACTAATGTGACAATTTTTTTTTGATCGTTTCCAAACCTGAAACAAACATGTTTAATGAGTGAACAAGCTGTAAACATCAGGGTTGGAGTCTCGCATATTATAAACGTCAGATTAGCGTGTCAGATGTTGAGCAGAAAAATACAAAAAATGTGTTTTTTCCTCATGAATAAAAGTATTTTTTGTAGATTTCAGTGTCAGGATCATGGCTTTGCCAAACTTCAGCCTGTGTGAGCACACTCCCTGGCATCTAGGACACACATTATCATGGCAATCATGCATCAGATGCTCAATCTTTCTCCTACAAAAATTGCCTGCTGTCACAAGATGCCTCCAGTCCCATTTTCCTCCAGTGCAGCCCCCCGAAACAGAGGGAGAAAGGGCCCCCCTGCCTCCTGATGATAATGGATCCTAATTTGACTTAGATTATGATTTATCAGATGCTGCTCGAGCCTCCGTCGGAAGTATTATGCAGCTCTCTGAAAATGGGAACCATTACAAGTGAGACACCCATCCGTCACCCGCCAGTCGCCATAAGGGAGAGGAGAAGGAGCGAGAGGGGCCATACGAGCCGGTCCGCAATGCCTGCCCCAGAAATTAGACTGCTCCAATTCAATTTCCTCCCCCTCCCCCCAAACCTCTCGTCACGTAAGACTGTTCGACTTCCTCCTTCCTCGGTCCAGGTTAGGCCAAAATTACGGGCTGCCATCGGAGATGAGCATCAGTCAGAGCTCGTGCCTCTCCAAACGGAGCTGGCGCTGGAATGGTAATGCAGCCTCGTTCGACTTACTTCCTGGAGTTTCGCTCGCCTTCGCCGTGGCCTGAATGGCTGCTATTTCCGATTTCTCTATTCCGGCACCATATTTTTCCTGCCTTTAAAGGCTCATCCATTCGGCTGCCATGGAGGAAATGAATCCCCTTTGTAGTCCATGTGAATAATGCCACTCGCTCACATCCTCTGCCTCCTAATGCACAGGCCATTGAGACGCCGTAATTCAATCTTTGATACATGCATATATTAATCAGGGTTTTTGATTTCTTGGATCTCGTTCATCCCGTAGCTTCAAAGTCATTACTGTCTTTTATGGATGTTTTCTCACTCCGGGAGCCAATTTCATCCCAGGGAGTTTGTCAGGTCTTCATCATGCGGCGACGCCTTTGATGAGGAAGGGATTCGTACCTGTGCCCATTAATCATTCACCAAAGTGAATGCAATGACTTTTACATCAGTGGATCCCAACCTGGGGTCCGAAACCCCCACGGTCAGGAGCCTGAAGCTTTTCCTGTTCCGGGTTTGACAAAATGAGACTTGCATATTTGAAAGGAGACAAGAAAAGAAAACACTTTCTGGAATGTCGCAGCACTGCCCATTGCTTTTATTTTGAAAGTTACTTGTGCTGTGTGCTGGTGACAGTGAGTGTATATGTGTGTTTGTGTGTGTGCCAATTGGGAAAATGTGCAAACTCATTAACATAAAGGCTAAGAATCGAACCCGTTTCTTCTCGCTGTCGGGTGAGAGTGCGAGCCACTGCACTGCCTTCACACCTGTCACTTCGCTTTTACAAGCAGCCTGAAAACGACAGCAGAACCTGGAATTCTCTCTTCTTACCTCCGCTGTTGGAAACAAAGAAAATAATCCCCCCGCGAGAGTCTGTGATGCTCTGCCAGCACCAAACGACAGGAGCCAAAAGAAGTTGTGCAAATGTACTTTCCGATGCAGACTGAACTTTATTCATGAGTATGAAAAAGTCGGCCCTTGTTATCAATGTTTAGTTTGGCTGAGACCTCATAAAAATGTAAAAAAGCAAGTTAATGCCTCCCTAATCCACTGCTGATAAGACGCCGCTCTCACCCTGTCGGTTTGAAAATCCTCTCCTCTTCCCCCTCGCACTTTTCATCTCGCACTTCTGCGTTCTCCAAACCCTGCCGGTAATTTGCACAACCTGTAGGAAAACACGGCTCTCGTGGGCTCGGGCAGGTTGGAACTAGTTTTCGGCTCCTCGGCGGAGTTGTTAAAGCACCACTACAAGTTAATGGCCTAGAAGAGCCTACTTTACGGCCATGTTGACACAGAAAGGAATAATTAGTAGGAATGCGATGCTGTCTGCGGTGAAGCCATTAACTCAGAAGGCCACCCCCCACCCCCACCCTCCACCCCCCTTTTCCTTTTTTTTCTCCAAACCGTGTTGCCTGGTTACTGTTTCCCCAGGTGACCCAATGTGCTGAATCATGGTGATCGGCCGTGAATCACAAAGAGTAGCAGGCGCTGCGAGCATTAGTTATGATTGGTGGGATCATAACGGCATTGTGAAACTCAGATATATTACAGTAAGTGGCTTATCTGACAGCACAGATCTGTCCGTTGACTGATCGAATGGTGCAGCGTGATGGATGTCGTCTCCTGTTAACCCTCGAGTCAGTGTCGGCGTGCGTCGGTGGGGGGGACGGCGAGAGAGCAACGAGGCAGCGTGCTGTAAAGACAGTACGGGACGGGACGTGAATTGATAGGCGAGATGAACGAGCCGAGACAGACGGGAGAATGTTTTGTATTTGTGAGCGAGGACGGCACTTAGGAACATTATACGCTTTTAAATATGCTCCGTTTCCAGACGCTTGGCTTTATCACACCTCCCGACAACAAAGGAAATCATCATCTGTAACTGATGGCTGAGATTAGGCCCTGTTTTGTCACCGCGACATCAAAGCGCTACAACCGCGATGCGATGTTAGATTGGGAGCCGGTGGTAATGTGGCTGTGATCAGATATCTCTTTTTCTGTGTTTAGCCGAGCTTTGTCAGGCGAGGAGATGGAAATGAAGCTTGGGTGGCTGAGACAAGAGATCAGCTGCTCGCTCATGAAAGGAAAAGAATGGGTTATAATTAAACCATAGACATGAGCACTTTGCTTATCTGATGATCACTCTCTTTTTTCTAAGTTTATAATGTAATCATATTGTTGTTAAGAGGTGTGAAATACGGCTCCTAGTCACCAAATCCGAATGACAGTGAATGGTGTTAAGTGAGCCTTCTGGAAACATAGGAGCCTCAATCTTTATATTTTTTATGAATTTTATCACTTCTTTTCATTCAATTTGTCAGATTTTGTTAGATTTAAACAAATCAATAGGAAATCCTTTCATATTTTTTGTCAGTTATTGTTGGGACCAAAAAAAACATAAAAATCCACATTGTTTTAGGGTTGAGGTGCAGAGATTCTCTGTAAATTGAACATTCGTATGACAAAAACATTGATGGATGGTTTAACTATCACATAGTAACAGTGATAGATTTGTTTACATACTGTGAAAGATCACAGTGTGGGAAAGTGTTGTTTTACTTTAAATTCCGTCTCATCGTATTCCCCGTTGAGGACGCCGTCAAGATTAGATCCAAGACGGTCTGGCTCTGTTCTGAATACAAAATTCAAACATTAAAGGTTTTTATAAGGCAAAGAGGAAAAGCACTCTGAGCCCCCCGCTAAACCTCGTGTGAAACGCCCTTGCAAATATTACAGTGACATATTCAAATGCGGCTCCACCGCACAATCCAAAGGGGATTTGAGTAATGAAACCTAAATGGCCCACATAGGTCTTCACGCTCCCCACCTTCGTTAAAAGTAGGGCAGTATTACAGATATCGGGGATGCAGTCCAATTTATTTGCGCGTAAGTGGAAGAAGCGCCATCGATACGCTGATGTATGCAAGCATGAAATTGGCCCATGAATTAAAAGGATGCATATTGCAGTGTGCTGGCGCCATTATTGCCTCCAGTGGTGCCATAGCTTGAAATCGATGAGCAGTTACCCATCTTACTTCAAGTGTGTGTGTGTGTGTGTGTGTGTGTGTGTGTGTGTGTGTGTGTGTGTGTGTGTGTGTGTGTGTGTGTGTGTGTTTGTGTTTGCTTGCGTGTACTTGCATTAATATCAGTCAAATATGATATTACCATCTCCGACATTTCTGACCGATGGTGCCCCAGGAAAAATGGAGATGCCATATAAAACTGCAAAACCAATTAAATTCAATCCGTTCCGTCGATGGATTCCAGTGTTTACTGGCTGCTTCGCACGACTGTTGACACACGGTCGGATTGCAGACACTCGAGATGAATGCGAGCGAAGGGTGCGGGACGAATTTGCGCGAGGGTCCATCTGCCGCACCCTCAGAAAAATGGTCTGTGGCCAGATGAGGGAAAAGAAATTAAACATTTATTTACATGTCGAGATTGTTGTTTCTAATTCAACCTGGAAAGGCTGAAAACAATATTGTGTTTCTCCCCTGAATGGGGGAGTCGGCGCCCCGCCCTGTGTAATACAGGCAGCAGGGGGGACAGAAAAGACATGCTGTCCTGTAAACAAGACAAACGACATCAGTGTGACCTTAAATGGCTTCTGTTGTGATCTGGCCCAGTTGTAAAAAAAAAAATCAAATTAAAGAGACATAACTTGATTGGAGGTGGGGCGGAGAGCGCAGTCGGGGGTTTGTAGCCCCCGCTCCCTTGTATAATGCTTCAACAAACCTCTTGACTTCTTGCCTTGAATCTATTGTTGCAGTAATGAGGACCACCGCACGCAAACAGCAAAAACCCAAAATTTCCAGTGACTCATCACTCGTTCCTTTAGATGATAGGAGATGTGTGGACATGTAAAGCGCTTTCAGGTCCGCCTACACTCCTCAGAGCCGCGCAGTGTCGCGCTAACTCACCAACGACTTCTCAGGCGGCTCGAGTTGCATATTCCTGTCCTTTTGAGCACACGCACACGAATACAGACTCGACCCTTCAGCCTGGCGACGCGCGCCGTCTCTCCGCCAGAGCCGTGCCCTGTGAGAGGAGAACGGCTTGATCCGATCCAGGCTGCGAAGGCGCAGATGGTGTCTGATTTGGCCCGGGTTACAGAACGTGTTAGCTCGATTCATTAGCCTCTTAACTTCCTTGTCAACACCAGCTCCCGCACAGAGACTCGGAAATCCGGCTCGGCCGTTTATCCTCCGCCTGCACGCTAACTGATTTGTTTGTGCTGTTTGCCGACATGCCGTCCCACTTTCGTCTTGCTTAGTCCATTGACACAATGAAGCAAATGCCAGGCATTTGATAATGGGTTCCTAAGTGTGGTGATATTGTATCGATTAGCCTGTAATTGCCGTGTTTCTGCACATCAATTTGGCTCTATCTACGTCTCAGGTTAAGGCAATGTAATCCAGAAAAAGGAGCCGAAATGGCACAGACGCGATGGCTCTTTGGACCCTTTTATCCGTCCTCTTCATCAACGCACACACACACCATCACGGGTTCTTGTTTTTTTCAACTTTTGTGTATCCAGTTTAGGTTTCATAGACGCTGGCAATGTTTATTTATCGGCAAAGTAAAAGTATACCAATCTAAATGTTCAATATAGATGAAGATCATACATCTTTTTCCTGTCTTTCCATTCTAATTGCCTTTTTTTATGCCGGCCACAACCTACACAGGCTTCTTACACTCCAATTACACAGCGTCAGCAGTGACACTTGTCAGAAAAGAGCATCGCTCGTTATGTCACACTGCAAACAGTAAACTTTGTCTCCTGTGGAGCTCGACAAATAGGAGGGGGGAAAAAACACATGAAAGAGCGACTTGATAAAAACACAGCTTCTTTTATAAGAGCGACGAGAAGAAGACAGCAGAGACGGCAGACACATTATTTAAAAAGTCAAGCCATTAAATTATAATACAAAGCATTTGAAAGTGGGTTTAAAATTCAGTCTTTGTCGAAATAACAAGATGAGCTACACCTGTTTTCTGCAGGGAGAATATTCCTCCCATTTTATGGCTAATGGTTATCTTTGTGAATGGAACTTAATGGCCCCTTTTTACTCCAGGCACTATATCAGTGTGTGTGTGTTTGAAGCTTTTGTGTGTATTAGAATATTGTTTCTGTCACAAGTAGCTTCAAAGAGAACATGTATAATGCAGCAACGTTTCTTACATTGACCCCTCTCAGTTGTCAAGCGCACCTAGAAGGGTCTCACACTGTCCTGTTGAGAGGTGTGCAAGTGAAACAAGCACATTTCAACGTCTGGGAACAAACGCCACTTTTCTGGCCAGTGCAACACGCCTTCACTTTTCTCTACGATGTAAAATGAGTTCAACTCGAAGGAGAGAGTGAGATGTGGCCAGGGTATCGTCACAGTGCCATTTGATGTCGAGGCAAAATGACAGAAAATGCCAGCAATTTAGTCAAATATTGATGGAAGTATGAGGAGAAAAGCAGTGGTTTTACATGCTGCTTCCAAATCCAACCTTGTACCAGGGATGTTTTGCAGTGACGTGAGAGCGCTGATCACGACACACCGACCGTGTGCCCATGATCAGAGAGATCTTTCCCAGATTTACATGAGAGTGCAAACAGAGCCAGTCCCTGTGGTGCCTTTGTGTGAGATCGCGGGGACGCGGCCAAACAACAGCACCCAGATGGAGCGCTAGCCGCTAGCGGCAGTTAGCGAGGGCATCAGTCTCCCCTCCTGGCTGTCTGTGAGCCTTCGATCAATAGACCTGGATTATCATCTTCAGCATCTCAGTTCATTTTTCACGGCGCAGGAAGACTCCACCAGCTGCTCTCTCTTTGTCACAGGATGTAGTGCCTAGTTCACCCATCTGATAAGATTACAGAAACTAACCGCCACAGCTGCTGTGTTTCGGGAGGCGACACGTATCCTCGACATGCACTGTTTTTCGCGCCGCGTGTATCGGTACATCAGCGAATGTTCATTTAACAGGCTGGCAAGCTCGTCGCTGGAGACGGGAATCCCATGGCTGCCCATGTCTGATTAAATGTTTAATTAAGATGGTGGCTTTTAATTTTCGAAGAAAAAAGAGTCTGATTATCACGAAGTGAAGGGTTATTGGCAAATGATCGAGATGGAAAACAATCCACGTACCATTAGGAGCGCCGTGAGATTTGATTGAATCAGCGACTGTTTATTTGCTCAAAGGGCAAAAAAAAAAAGTCCTTCAGATTAAAGAAATGTAATGAAGTGGGCTTGATTTAGAGCCCCAAGATTTACAGCGCCGAAATGTCTTGGCTTTGTTCACAGTGTGTGTGACGGGGCGTGTAGCTCGGGGCTTGGTGCTTTCATCTAAGACTTTGAAGTGTGAACTAACAATGTCGCTCTTGTATCCTCAAGGTCACCCCACTTGTAGCCACTCGCCACGAGAGCCCTCATCTCCAAACAGACACAAGAGCCACTTAGGTCTCTCCACCGGCGCGGGCCTCTCGGGCTTCGCCGCACTTGCTCGGACGGCCTTTGGTGGGCCAGCTGGTGGCGAGCGGGGGTCTCCAGCTGTTGCTGTGCACACCCTCGGCTTTGCTTCAAGAAGTCGCTGTTTCACGCGAAGTTGCCAAGTCCTCGCCGTAAAGTTGGGATACGGTTGGTGGTGCGTCTGGGAACAGCGGCCCGGATGAATGAGGCCATTCATTTCTAATCTTTGGGATTAGCGCTCTGTCCATCAGCTGCCTCTGTCACTTACTGTACGCAGCGCCACAGAGCCCCTTCCCTCGCCATGTTTGGCTCGCTTTGATTGGGAGCCGTGAAAGCGGCGACAGTGTCACACAGGATTTCCAAGTGACAGCCCAGATCTGATAAATCCTATTAGGGTTTGGCCAACTCCTGCACACCACCAGTTTCTGTGGCTTTCTTTAATTGCTTCGACCTTTCTCTCAAAGGTTTGTTTTCACGAAATCTGTCTGTTCGGTCATGCATGTTTCAAATGCGCTTTGCATTGATGGGTTGGGGATCAAAGTACAGCCGTGACTTGGATTTCTTAAATCCTGCACGCTGTTCCCTCTTTACTTAGCCTACAGAATAATTCCTGTCACTTAAAGTCTCAGATCTGGAGTTTGTTATTCCCATAAACTCCGTTCTGGTGTCATGGCAGTGTTGTAAGGGTAGAAGAAGGTGAAGGAATCGAAGGAATCTATTCATCTTCTACATGGGTAAGGATTTGGGCCTACTGGATTTGAGCATTCAACAAAGTTTGGTCATTGACTCGGGTTTCATAAAACGTTCCAGAACCTCAACCAGCCGTCGGAGGGGCAGAGACCAAACAATGCGAAACTCTTTCTGCACTTGAGAAGACTTTGCGGCCGTTATTTTTGCCAAACCAAGCCAGTTTCTCCTCCTTCTGCTCTCACATGCTGCATGAGAGCGGAGTCCTGCAGTGGTATTCTGAAGTCAGTGTGAGGCCACATTGCAGACATTACATCTCCTCAAAGCTTCCCAGGCTCCAGGCCGAGACAGACAGCTTTTCAGGAGGCACGCCCGGCCATGAAAGGCAGGGCGCATCTCAGCGTAAACAGCTTTGCTGGCAGCCCCGTCAGCAAGCCACAGTCCTCTTATTGAGTCCCTCAGACACTCCACTCAACAAAGCCACACAGTGACCTTTCAGCCGCGTGCGGCAGTGCCAGATATTGAGTGAGTCTGGCCAGACGATGAAGCCCATCTCAGACGAAATTTCAGCGCGCTCTCCTCCACCCACCGCTCGCCCCCTCCCGCCGGTCTCTGGGGCTCCTTTTGGCACCGCACTTGTATTGCAGTGTTGCTCTTTCTTTGATTGATTCCCAGCGTTTTGTCGGAGTGGAGGATTGGAGATCTCTGATCCCTTCATTTAAGTTCCCCCCGTCTTCGGTCTCCTGGGCAGGATCCCGTGATAAGGATGAGTCTACAGGTTGCCTTAATGGCGAGATTTCTTTGATTAAACGTTGGAGCGGTCTCAAGGGTGTAACGCGAACACTGGACCAAAAATTCCCTCCGAATCTCCACGCGTCCTCACACCAACTCAGCCTCTCATCTTTTTCCCTCTTCTGGTCTCCTCTTTCTGGCGCAGGCAGCTGTTGAACATTACCCACTGTTAGATGCGGGCCTTTCTGCTGAAGCTGGCATTGAGGAATTGACCCACAGGCAGAGGGTCACACATGTAACGCCTACTGGGTCAGCTGAGCTCTAAAGGGGCCAAGCGGCTGTGTTACATGTCACAGAGATTAGCAGCATCGCATATGACAGGTTCCTGCTTTTTAACAAGCACGTCTGGCTCTGGCTTTTCCATTGTGTGTGTCTGGAGTTAATAGCTGCCTAAGTTGATGGTCGGAGGGGTTTTTTACAGCTCATCTATCTGGTAGCGCTGCAATAGAGGAAATAAATCAGGCAGTTCTTTGGTTATTATCTGTTACAGAGCACGAGTTCATTCTTAAGTTTTTCCTTTTTCAATTTTTTTACAGTTTTACAATTCGTTTTCTCTTCATTTTTATTTTTTCAATGATCTTTTTCACTGTATTTGCTCACCTGATTTTAATTACTCGTGGTTGCAGATTTGAACTTTGTCTGTTTTGGGGAGAGAACCGCTTTTTCCCCAGACCAAACTTAGAAAAGTTTAAAAGTCAGGGTGGGAGTCAGTGCCCCCCCCCCACTACCCACTACCCCCTCCCCCGCTGTAGCTTCATTCACAGACCCTGCCACTTCGCACTCGCTCGCGCTGCTTGAGAGCAAAAACGTGTTAATTATGTTCCACAGTTGGAGGCCATATAAATTTAGCCTCTCTTCTCCTCCACAGTCACGTCCCATATCTCTCGCTGCCTTCAATAATGAGCTGAGGAGCGAGAAGAAAGTTGGCTCAAGCGAACAAATCTCTCTGTAAGTGCGAGAAGGTTGAACCTGGAGTATGAGACCCATCAAAGAACGGTCGTGATTTATTACCAGGAAATATAAATTTGAACAAAATGTTTTGAAACTGACATTCGCAAAGACGGAAACACTCCCTTGAGACTCGTACGTTTTCCTACAATAGAAACTTGAATTTTTTCTCATTTTTTCCACTTTGTCAAACTGAGTCGCAGCAGTTTCTAGTGCATATTGTGTGTGTACATCATGAGTAGACAGCCAATAGCAGCTTAAATGACTAATGGATGGCAGCGTGTAGGATCGAAGTGAATGACAATTAATCAATGAGGCGTGTTTGCAGCCTATAAACTAAAAGACTTTGAGAGTCCGAAAGTCTACGGTCTTAAAAGGAAATGTTTAAATATTTAATAGGCCGACGTTTTAGCCTCCATATTTACAGTTGTCGAGCGGCGTGACCTGCTGCAGTGTGTTTGTTCGTTGTACCATGAGCAAGTTACACTGAAGGCAGCATTGTTTGATGTCGGCACCGCGGGCCTGCGACGCACAATAGCAGTGCAGTGGTTGAATGATACGAGGCTGTGAGGGAGAAACAGAATGGATGGTGGTGGTGGTGGTGGGGGGGTGTCTGTTGTGGTACTGCTCACCGTTCGCCACTAGTCTTTGTTCGTGTTTATGAATAATACATCAGAGGCACATTAGTTTGATTCATACCGCTGTTGGCTCTGCTGTGAGCCCGCTCTTGGCTCTGTCCTCACTTATTCTGTTTTTTTTTGCGTTTTATCTGGGTTGAGTGTATCTGGGTTGCTTCACCAGTGTCAACAGTGCATTTGATCAATTCCGGGACAAAGCGTGCCGGACTTTAAAGAAGTTCATCCTGGAGGCCATTTCCGCCCCGCGCTCGTGGAACCAGGTCACTTGTTCACAATGGGCCCCTCGCACTCATCCGTCTTCCTCCCCCCTCTCTCCCTCCGTCTCTCCCCAGTAACCGGCTAACCCCCAGCAACCACGACCGGATACAGAGGCTGAGGCAGGAGTTCCAGCAGGCCCAGACCGTGCCGGACGACCCGGACGACCGCAGGAGGACCTACAGCTTCGAGCAGCCCTGGGTGAGTGTGTGACGCGAGCGGAGCCTCAGACTCGAACCCCTCGGCTGGCCAGAGAAGACGTCCGGCCTCTCTGACTCAAATGACCTCAAGCAGAGCCAAGACTGAAGAGAAGGCTAACAGTGTTAGCGCCCTTTAGTACCTGTGGCTGACTGGAGTATGGTGCTGTAGCCATCACTAACCACACTACTAGCAGCCATGAACAAACTGACAATCCACTGTCCGCCTCAGGATTACCATTAACCTCCACGGCTAGTTCTGCTAACGCTAACACCTCTTCACCCTGGAATGCTGGACCGTCTCTGCATGCAGGAGTCTTCACTTCCTGACACATCCATCACTAACCCCACCCACCCGTCACAACCCACTCTACTCATCCATCGTCCCCGTCTGTGTCTGTCAGTCATCCGCATGGACCCGCCCACCACCTCACGGACTCTGGGTTGGCATCGTTTTTGTGTAGGGTCCTTTCAGACCTCTCTGTTTTACCTCTGCCTTTTTCACAGTGTAAATCAATGGTTCGTGTGTACTCTAATTGACATTTATTTAATTCAGAGTTATATCAGAGGTAAGAAGAGGGATAATTAGTGCATTCTGAAGCAACGAGGGGTAATTACAAGCGAACAAAATGTGACCGCCTTCACAGTTTTCACTCGGTGATGAAATCACTTGTCATCTTTTTAGTATTTATTGGAGTCCTCTTTGCTTTGTTGCACTGCACCTCAAGTGCACTTGGTTTTACATGGTTTTTACGGCAACACATCGTGACGGCACGATGACGTGCAGTCGCTTCTAACTGACCTAGTTTTTAAAGAATTTGCTAATTGCTAAGATGTTAGTGTGCGATGTATGATATTGTTGTTTTACACTCTCAAAGAGGAATATTCCTCACATTGTTTATCAAGTGTGGTACAATTTAACACCTGTTTGTTTGGATTTTTTTTAACAATTCATATGTATTACGGAACACTAGGTATTATTTTTCATTATATCTGCTGTAATGACCTGTGTGGGTTGTGTCAAGCAGCAGATGTGTTGTACAATTTTTACTACACATTCTCTCTGTGTACTTTCTTTTGACACACAGGTGAGTTTTTGTATGTTTCTGTATGTTTTTTGTTTTGTTTTGTTTTTTTTATCGTTGGTGTCTATTCTACGTTTTCCCGCTGTAACTCTGCTCAGTCTTTGGTGTGCAATGGGACAAATGTGGCCCTGTGATTTATGATGATAAAGTAAGAACTCATGAACATAATGATCTGCACCCAGGCCTTTCATTTCACCCTATCAGCCCTGTAGAGTTCGGTTTTGCATTCGCCGGGTTTTTTAATTGGATCGATGGACTTCTGCTCACATTCCAGCAAAAACAGGACAGTGTGGGAAAGCACAGCGCAGGTCATCACTCCCTTTGTTTCCAAACAACTGAGCGTGCTCTCAATTAAAGCGCCGGGCAGTGCTACAGCATTGTTTGTTTACAGCAATTGCGGCATGCTTGTTTATTGTCAGACAATCCTTTTTCCCATGAAAGTGCTGCATTAGTTACCCTGAGTTAAAAAAAAAAACAAAAAAAAAAACGTTCCTCTCGCTTGCCAAATATCTTTGTTAAATGTGTTGGCGCTACATTGGAGGAGCAATTTGGCTAGATTAGTTTCTATGTCTAAAATCTATATGTTTTAAAATTTAAAGGTACATTATGTAAAACAAGAAGTACCACTTATATTCAACGGGTGGCGTTTTATTTGTTCTCTGACTAGGTGATTCTTCCTCATTTTTTCACCAAGGCAGACGAGATACTGAAGTAACTCACTACACCCTCTTGTGAAACAAGTTGGAATTGCCCAACTGGTTTTCAACAAATCAGTCTATTAAAGGTTTAATCAATAAACTAACCAACCGATCAACCAGCCAAACCAAGAAATATAATCACCTGCATTATTATTGAACAACTCTCTGTTACAATAGTTCTCCAATCTGTTATAGGTGAGCTGCTATAATAGAGAACAATGTTGAGTGTAACTCTGGGGTATATTTGAATTTTGAAATCTGAAAGAAATGTACATTTAACTTATGAATCCAGCGAGTCTCCGTGGATCCTCCTTTCAGTTCCACGGCTCTCTAATGGTCTTCTTGTATCCCTTTCACTTTGTCAGAGTGCAGCTCTCTCAGACGCTCCATAGTAATTGCATGTTATTAGACTCATGCCCCAGCCACACTGCCGGGCCATCTGGAAAACAGGGCGAATGTGTCTTTGAAATTCACTTACCTCTCCCGTGCATATATTACATTGTGTTGCTTCATCTGAGTGATGCTCTGCAAAGCTCAAGGAGGCAGTGTCCTTTTTTCCTAATTCACCTCCAAACTGCCCCACTTCCAGTCCAAGCCGGAGGAGTGCCGCACATCGGCCGCTGCCATTTGTTGTTCTTCTTATTATGATAAAACGTTTGTGCTGCACGACACAAACAAATGTCTGATATGCTTTTATTTGATATATTCAGCACTGCAACAGCCAAATGGCCCCCTTGGTTTATTGCGCTGAAATTACAGGCAGCATTTCAGGTAGATACTATCAAATATGGCAGTTTGGCTCTGACTGAAAAAGTAGGAAAAAAATTGTATTTGCAAATGATCCTTATCTGTATTAGAAGACATCGTTATACCAAAAAGAAAATCCATCATTAACCTTTGCAAAAATGTGAGGATACTCTTCTTCCAGCTGTGAGGACTGAACAGTTAAGCATCACATCACACTGATCAGACGTGTCTCTTTAAAAGCCATATGGAATCACTGACCCTGGTGTTGTGCATCTTACCCCCCCCCCAGGCCTCGACTTTCAACCTGGTCTGCACCTCTTTACACTCATTTAGACTCCATTTACTTTGAAACATGAAAGCATCAGTTTCACATGAAGTCACCAACACTGCCCGCAAACTCCAATATGTCCTTCAGATTAGCAGTAATGTTACATATTACGTTCACTGGAAGCTGTAGGAAGAGACAGTATTATTATGACTATTGAGTAAGATGTTAAACACTTCAAAAGATAATTCTTTTCTTTGTTTTTACTTGTGTGGCCAACTCGCAGCCCACACGAGGCTTAAAAAGCTACACTCCCCCCATTGGTCCCCAGCAGTACTGTAACATTTGGTCCTTATCTGTAAGTCTCCAGGAGACGAACCAGAATACGGACACAAAGTACAAACAGATGGTTCTGGGTGTGTCCACATGCGTGTCGAACACAGGGCATAAATAAGCCTTTCATTTAGCTTCCCCCTCAAAATTGGGTTGAAGGTGCCGCTGTTTTCCCAGCGTTCATGTAATTGTTTTCCTCATTAGCCCCATTACTGGTTGTTTGCCTCACCTCCCATAATTAGCTGCATGACTGAAGTCAACAGGATGGGAGCCTCTTCCTCTTTTTCACCATAGTTTGGGGAGCAGAGGAGGATTGTGGGTAGCTCGGTCTAATTCCATCAAGGGTGAATGATGCCCGCTCTCACGGCACCCCCGCGCCAAGCTTTATTGCAGTCATTTATACCACTACAGGAACAGGGGAGTTTATCCAATAGATGTTGGCGGCTTAGAGAAGGGCAAAATATGGCCTCTTGTATTTTTCTGTAACATTTTAATATTGCTGTTATCCACCTGGCTTCATGCTTCTTTCCAGCTTCCTCCAAAATCAGTGTTTTGGTAACATGAAACAACATTCTTGGGAATATTCAGCCCCCCTGAAAGCCTGAAGGGATTTTTTTTCCCTTCTCAAATGAAAAATATTGAGATGGAAGTCCACCCACAGGCGTTTTGAAACTGACATGTGGCATAAAGACAGTGTGGGCTTGCGCCCCGGCATCCAGGCATCGCCAATCAATCCCAGAGACGATTGCCCAAGCTTCATTTGGTTTAAAGGGGGAGTTTTCTTTAGCACCCCTAATCGTTTTATGGCCTTCCCACCAGCCGATGGCCGCGGCGTTCCCACCAGGCTCGCAGTGCGTTGCACAGCCATAAAAGTAATTAGATTGGCTTTGTGTTGCAACTAATCTGCACACAATTATTGTGCCCACGCTGCTAATGAACATCGGAGGAGCAGGAGGAGTTGTGGTACATGTGTGGGCTGGACCTCGAGGTACAGGGAGATTTGTTCAGTGTAGTATTTCTACAGCGGTTGAGGGATTTAGACTAATTCCCAGATAACATCCAAAGGCGACACCAAAAGACTCTGTGAGTGTGAAGGTTCCCTATGTGACACCCCTGATTTTTCCAGCTTTCATCAGTTCATGAAACTTTATGAAGATAAAAGTTGATCAGTCAAACTTATCAAGGAGTGAATAGCAATTCTACAATGCAGGACTGAAGGTTTTAACTTTTCTTTGAAGAATAAGTATCTGGGTTAACCTCACAACTCAGTGAAATAACATCTTTTGTCTCATCTGCTAAAGTGTGTTTGAGTTTGTACGCGGGTAAGTGCATCATAAAAACAATGAAGCTACAGCGATTACTACTTTTAATTTGTAATAATCTCTTTCTAATATGAGCTGTCCAGACATTCACATGCATTTATAAGAAAATTGTCATTGCATGATTGCTTTTCACAGATTTGTTCATGTTTGGGCGTTTCATGGGTTTGGCCCACCATGTTTGCCATTAACATTAACTAACATCCAACACATGTCATTGC
>JASSRZ010000042.1:5559099-5591668 GCA_032164315.1 Malacoctenus gilli | reverse complement strand
TCATGTTTGGGCGTTTCATGGGTTTGGCCCACCATGTTTGCCATTAACATTAACTAACATCCAACACATGTCATTGCCATAACCCTTCTCTAAGTTCCCAGCATGCCCCCCCCCCCCTCGCCTTGCCCCTCCCCCCCATCTCCACCTGTTCTGTGTCTCACCTTCATTTTGACCCGAGGAGACGAGCTCAGGGTGGGTCTGCCCAACTAACTGCTGGTAAGTGTCTGTGGTTTGTGTTGGTGGAAGTGAAGGGTGTGTCGGCTTTACTTGGGTGCATTGACACAAGTATCAGGAGGAGAAACCTTCCCAGGATTGAAAAGACTCTATTCAAAGATACGTCCTCTAAATATAAATATATGTTAACAGCACAAGGATATAAAGGAGTGACGTTAATGGAACTGTTTTCTACAGACCTTTTTTACCTTGTTTCATGGAGTTTCTGTCATGGCTGTCGATTCTCGCCTGGCAGCAGCCAGTGACTTTTCTAAGACCTCTCCCCCATTGAAACCCTTCTCCTGTAACGCTTTCTCTGAATGTGCTACATCATCAATGTTTAAGTGAACACAGACAAGTCATCAGTATGTAAGTAAATCCAGGCGTGTAAACCTCCCAGAGACGATTTAACGCTCGACGAGTGAACAAACGGAACACAGCGCAACGTCTTCAGATGTCACAACTAACACCAGACAACTTGCTGAATAACCACAACGTCCACTGTAGCTGCTGATGACTTGTTCCTTAAAAGAACTAAAATAGATAAATGATGACTTGTTATGTGTCCTTTTTATTTATTCTCCTACACGCTATGGTGCCATGAGGGACACTGTCATTGAGTCCTAGACATCTGCCTCATTCAAAATAAAAGTAATGTAAAAATATAATCCACAGACGAAAGATTATGTTTATTGAAGAGAGTCGTTAAACTATAAAGAGTATACCTGTCGTTAGTCCCTGCAACTGACAATCCAGTGACATTACACATTGTCATGACTAATATAATTTTGGGTCACATGATATCAGTACATTTCTTACAGAGAGAAAGCGTAAGAGGATATAAGAGGACATTGTATTTTCCCTTCCAAAACCAATCATTAAGTTGGGTTGTTGTATAAATTAATCAGGCTTGTACTGACCCTCGTTGGATTGAGATGGATGAACATAAACAGATAGATGATTGAATTGATTGCTTCCCTCTCAGTTCTTCCAATACTTGTGACCTTCAAGACTTGTGACTGAGCTGCCTTCTTGCCCTTCGCAGTCGAACGCCAGCACCAACGGCCAGGGAGGTTACAGCCAGCCCGGGCGCCACTCGGTGTCGGTGGAGGTGCAGATGCAGCGGCAGAGGCAGGAGGAGAGGGACTCGTTCGCCCAGGCACAGCGACAGTACAGCTCGCTGCCACGGTGAGACCGAGTGACGGACGGGACTGTTTGTTTGATGTTTGTTTCTGTCCGACGATCGATAGGTGTCAGGAGAATTTTCCGTGTCCATCCAACATGAAATGTGTCCTGAGTGGTTGTGACTGTGGGAGATGGGTAATTCAATGCATCTCAAGCCTTGATGTGTGGGTGGCTGCGTGTGCACGTTCCATGCACGCCTGTCGGATTATGTCAGATTCATTGTAATAGCCTCACATATGTAATTATAGTAGATTGCATATAGGATGTATAACGTGAGTAAGACACGGGGTCAAAGCTGCTCAGTTACAGACCACACACACACACGCACACACACACGCGCGCACACACACACACACACACACACACACAGTGTCATATTGGACGGATCATGTTACTGTCTCACACAGATCTGACATGATTGCTTTCCTCCCCCTTAATGTGATTCTCTTTGATCAGCATGATACACCCGCATCATGTTCCAGGAAGTGCTTGGGTGTGGGCGTCTGTTTTGTTTTGGTGTTTATTTGTTTTTGACAAGTTTGGAGGGGGGGGGGGACATTACCCTGACATGTTAGTGCATCTGTTTAGCATTAGCAGTCGCCTACGGGCCAAAAGTTTCAATATGAGCTGGTGCGGTGCAGTTGAATGAGGAGGTTTGTTTCACCTGGGGCAAATTTGAAATTTTCCTGAATATTGAAGAGAAACCTTGGAGTTTTAAAATCAACCTTGCCTTAAATTCTAAAGTATTTTTTCTTATTGTATCTCATGAATCTTGTAATCAGCTTGGTTCTGAGATGTTTGGGAGAATCAGACACAGGTACTGGATAAAACACCAGATTTTTATGTTTAGATTTTATCTCGCTACTTCTGCCGTCTCCTTTTCCCACCACAGCTTATTGTTTACAATTAATTACTTCAAGTCCCACAAGAAAACTTTTGCTCTGTCGTACACTAACAAGTTGTGTTCTACAGATAAAAACACATATTCTAAAGACCACAGAGTTTTCGTCTACAATTTATTAGACAGTATTGAAAAGCTATGCTGGTAATGTTCGTGTAAACCTTGAATAAAGCGCATAATAGTAACAGGAGAATAATTTTGACCTTTCCTCACACTAAACCTGTGTGAGGAAATGTCCCTGAAACTGTTTCCATGGAGATGAAGTTGGCTGATTTGACATCCCCCCACTATGCGGCGCAGTGGCGCAGTGGTTGGCTCTGTCGTCTCCCAGTGAGAAGCTCCAAAACTGGAGGGTCTGTCTGGGTGGACGCTGTTTGATGTTCCAAAGCTTGTCCAGGTTTGTTCCTGTGACTCTCATTTCCTCCCTGAGTCCCTACAAAATACTAGTTTTGCTTTTGACACGTCAAAAATATCAGTGGGACTTTTTTGTGAAACCAGCAATGCTCTAAAATCAAAGAAACCCCCTTGCAAACTATAACTATTTGGTCATAATTGTTCATTCAATCAATTGAGAACAGTTAACAGAAATTTTCAAGTATCATATCAGCTTTACTGGCCATCTATGTGTACTCATGCATCAAATATAAATACTATACAGTGCTTCAGAAAATTTTCAAACACGTACAAGTCGACACGAGACTTTTACTGGAACCTGTGACAATCGTGTCTCAGACCAGCAGTCGTGATGGATTTGATGTTATCAGAAATAGAGGACAACCAGACGATGTGGATCTACTCATATGTCCTCTGAATTATTCATCTGAAGCATTAAAGGTCTGGGAGGAAACCATGGACACCATTAAAGTATTTTCCCAGAGCAGTTTGTGCGATTACTTATTCAAACTCTCTACACGTCCAAACCAAGCAGACATGTCCTGGTGCACGTCGGCCTGCACTTCCCATGCATACACAACATTAAATACATTTTCTGCCATGACTACACCACCGCACTCTAATCCACCGTCATCGACATAAATCTCTTCCTTGATAAATATTGCAGGCGGCTTTGCTGAAAGATTAATGAAGTAGCGTTGCGCTCCAGTGGTCAGAGACAACATCCCGTGGACACATCCCTTCGCTTTTCGACTAATTCCATTAATAAACTGTTTTGTTTGGATAAACCCAGCTGTAGTATTTCAAGAGGGGGGAAAAAAACAATTTCTGGCGTGAAAGCACACCAACGTGAGAAGAACCGAGGTTGAGACGGAGAGAATGTGGCGTTAAGGGAGCCGTAGTTTTGATGGGATCCTTGTGTCGTGGAACAAGAACTCGGCCGTGAGATCACGACTCCCAATAGAGTTGTAAATAATAGCATTAGCGTTCCAGCTAATATTTTTGATATAGACCAGTTCTCATCTTGGTGGGTGTCTGTTCTCAGAATGAACCCTTGACTTTTGCAACAGATGAGGAGTTTTCTATATCTATCGTAGACGAGCGCAGTCGATCTCTTGGCCAAAGTTATGCCTGCGACACGCTTCACTGTGTGCGTGCACAGAATACAGAGTAGCATACGTCTCTGTATTTACCACACATGTACATGCCCCCCCCCCCCCCCTCTTGGCGTGGCATCACACAGAGGCAGTGATCTGGTTTGCATTTCTCAGCAGGGAGGCGGACCAGCAGCTCTGGCCTCTTTGTCAACATGTGAAATGAAATCAGATGCCGGGGACGCCTGTCTCTGAAAATTGGAATCGCTCAAGCGTGCAGAAGAATAAACCTGGGCTATATTCTCCTATCTCGCCGATCAAGGAGCGTATCCATTCCCGACTGCATTCGATCTCTGTTGAATAAAAACAAAGGTCCTTTCTGTTCTCATTAAGGATTTTCTTTCTCTCTCTCTCTCTCTCTCTCTCCCTCCCTCCTTCCCACTCAAATCCAAACACAGGAATAATACGATTTCTTCACAGCTGGCTGATAAACCTGCTAATTATGCATGGCTCGCAGTCAAAAGCCCATTGATGTTTTTGTGCATCTTCGTCTTCCATGTCTGTGCTCTGGTTTTGCCTTACCCTGGAGATAAACGGGTGGAGCGACTGGGTTTTGAGAGGCTCGTGCATATCAGAGACGCACACACGCAAACACACAAAGGTCTGCCACAAAGAGGCTCACCAAGCAGAAATGAGAGGTGATGTCACACCTCTGGACCCCCCCCCTCGCCATATTTCTGGCCAGCAGCCCCCCCCCGCTGCCCACTGCTCCTTTAAGTCACTTGTGTCAGGTGTCACATATCAGCCCGAGTGAATCCATACAGGACACGATGGCCGCCTCATTTTTCTAACAGCAAAAAGGTCCACGATTGCTGCCTGTCAGATCCACTGCTTGTGTCAGTCCGTCTCCAAATGGGCCTAATGGGCTGGAAGGGGACTTTGACATGGTTAGGTATCCCTCCATGTTGTTGCTATGGGGTGGGTAGTTGCCCAGAGGCGGTTAGGGAGGCCATAATGGTGCCTCATTTTCATCGAATGTGATGTCTTGGCTACTGTGTGTCTGATAGCAGCATCGCTGTCAAATCGAATCATGTTCCAGCTGATGTATTATACTACTAATACAGACAACAGCGACTTCCTAATGCAGTGCTGAGTAGTTCACAAAAACTGTCTCAGAGAGACTGCCCATAATTCTATCATGGAGAAAGTTTAGATAAGTTAGTTGAGTTCTATCTTAATGTGAGTCTGATGGTCGAAACTCAAACAGGGTCATTTGTTTGAGGTCATTGTTACACATTGTGACAATGGAGGCCTGTCTGCCAGACTGTTGGTTTACATGTCTCTTTATCTGATGAACAGATCTAACAAAACGCTTAAAGACAACAAAAAACAACCTTTTACTCATCCCAAGTTTCTTGAATTTTTCTCTGCCCCTCAGTCAACCCAGAAAGAACCCCAGCTCCATCTCCCAGGACTCATGGGATAAGGCGTACCCGCCCAGCGATGCCTTCCAGGCGGCCAAGGACAACCCCAGGTACTCCAGCTACCAGGGCTCAAGGAACGGCTACCCAGGCGGCGGCGTCAATGCCAGAGTCCTCCTCGAGGCCCAGGAGCTCCTGAGGCAGGAGCAGAGGCGGCGGGACCAGGAAGCCAAAGGAAAGCTCATGCAGGAAAACACGGCCAACAGTAGCTACGAGGGTTACACGGCACACCTGAAGGACCCCGCCTCCCCCAAGGGTCCCTATCGCCACGACGTGCCGCCTTCGCCTTCGCAGTTGGCGCGGCTTAATAGATTGGGGTCAGAGAAAGGAAGACTTTTTTATTCTTGAGGACTCTGGTTGGACCGCCGAATGCAGAGCTGCACCAAGAACGTTCAGTCGCGTCGCTAAGGGGGATTACCTTGAAGAAACAGCGAAAGTCAATGGTGGAGAGTCGGGACAGAGGACAAGCTGGGGGTCTTAGAGCATGGCAAGGATCTTAGAGGTAAACAGTTGTGAAGTGCACTCAGTATGTGGGTGTTTGTGTTCGATTCCCCACGGTGCCGATGACCTATACCAGTCGTCAGTCACTCACTCACCCTCCTACAGACATGAGACGCTCAGTGCCTTCGCCGCGTTCACCAACACGCTGCTTGTTCACAGTCGTCCAGGACTCTGATTCATCGAGATCTGGCACCGTCACGTACTGACAATCAAATGGGCAGACAGGCAAGTGAGTGGGCGCCTGTGTTTTTTTTTTTTGTTTTTTGGGAGCTCGCGGGGAGGCGTAAGTTTCTGCGTGGGCCTGTGTGTGGGCATGTGACAAGGTACATGCTTCAGCATGGGGCGAGCGTGTCCCACGGATGACTCTTCCCACCTGTCACAAATCGCCCTTTTCGTTAACATCCGGCCCCTAACCGACTGCTGCGATCTGTTGCCACCAGTCCTGCTCTTCTCTCCGAAAGAGCTCTCGCAGCGCTCCCCCGGGAGAACAGAAAACAAGGCAAAGTGTGTGAAAGAAAGCAGGGCACAGTGTGTGTGTTATTAATAAGAAAGCCTCCCCCTTTATAAATGATTCATATTGTGTGTTATCTCCATGGAGGAGACTCCGGCAGAGAGGGTAGACAGCTCTGATCCTCCGCCTGGCCCCCTCTGCTCTGGGTTCGACTCGCCGGCCTGTCTCGCCTGGTTTTCCCGCCACTCTCATTATACTCCTTTCTTCTACCTCAGCGCCACCCTCCGCCTTCATCCTCATCTCCTCCTCCCCTCTTTGCTCATCTCCGCACCTTTCTCACATTTTGCCCCCCCCCCTCTCTCCGGACTCTTCCTCTGACTTCCCACTACTGCCATCCTCCTCCCTCCCTTCCTCCTCCTCCTCCTCTTCCTCTTCCTCCTCCCCCTCCTCCCCGTCTCCCGAGTCGGGCTCTGCACTGAATTTTTCATCACAAGCCACCTGCTGCCTGCCAGAGCCAAAGAACGCTGCCACCAGAGGCACCGACAGAGGACCCAGCTTCTGACATAAAGAACGGAATAAAAAACAGAGAAAAAAGAAAGGGAGAGAGACAGAAAGTGACAGAATATAAAGACAGGTAAAAAGACAATGAGCCTCCCAGTGTGCGACGCGCCGGAGCTGTTCCCCCATTTTTTAACAAAAGGCAAAAACTGTCCCCAGGAGTTAATTGCTTTCAATTGCTATAATTGCTTTGTGTATTTTTTTGCCGTTTCAAGCATTTACCTGGCACTCTTCTCTGCCGTTGTTTTACAGGGGGGAACAGGCAGGGGTGCTATCTTGTATTAAAAAAAGCAGCAGTCAATGGATAAGTGGTTCTGGCTTTTAAAAGAGTGGATTGGACATAACACAGACAAAAAATGCATTTTCTCTTTTACCTTTGAAACAGTGCAGAGAGTTTGAGGTTGTTCGTCCAGGTTTCGAGATGTTTACAGCAGAAGTGTTGGCAATTTATTTTGTAGCTTTTGCAACTGGGGCGTCGAATCATTTTATGCATCTTTCCTGGTTCTCGATCAGGCCACATCAGACAGTCGTAGCATCAAAACCTCCTCTCTGAATTTCCCTTTTTGTTTTAGTACAAAAACGTTTGTTTACATTGGTCACTTTCACTGCACTTTTTACAAAACCTTTCCAGATCAGTAACATTTTTGGAGTATGAACATTTGATCTCTATTTTTGCTGGCTTGATGAATGCCAGTGTTTTTCAACTTGCTGCTAATTTGATGTCAAAAAAAGTAGCTTGCTTTTTGATTCTGTCTGGTTGGCTTGGAAAGTGAAAGCAATAAAAATAATAGTCTAAGCTTCTCATAGGTTAAAGCACATTTCTTTTAGACTACCAGTCACATCTGAATGATGGTAAAAAATCGATAAGTACATAAATTTGACTCAACAGAAACAGGATAAATCGAACAGGAATGATTTCTACATGAATGCATCTAAAACTTAGTTATAACTTCTTGTCACAAAATAAACTTGCATCATTCTGGTGGTCTTTGTATCTCAAATCCTGGGCAGATGAAACCAACATATCATAGAAGGCAGCATCTTTTAAAGCACACAAATCTTTTAACCAGACCAAATGAGGCTTTTTTTTTTTATCCTGGGGTCATCATGACTGAAGAGTACCTACATTTTTAATTCAAGAGCAGATAAAAGGAACTGATCTGGAGGGTTGGCCGCTGTCAGCTGGGCAGGAAAACGCCTCGGGGCATTAATGACGCACTCTTTAAAAGAAACCGCCGCCACCAGCACACCACTGTTTCCACTGTCGGTGGCAACCTGTCCTTTAGCCTGTGAACCCGTCTTCCTTTGACAACCGTAATGCTTGTTGTGCTCTGCGTCTGCCCGCGAGCAAACAAATGAGGCCGAGCAGAGGTCGAGCTTGAAACAAAAAGGGAAATGGAAATATATAGATATACATATGAAAGCTGTGGAAAACAAACAGGTGGCGCATAATTGCCCTTCACTCCTACACGCGCGCCGTATGCAGAGTGAAGCTGCATGACATACATTATCTCCTGTTGGTTAATGAAGATGCTTGCTGGGAAAGATACAGGCTTTGCAGGGGTGATAAATGACAGATGAAAGTGTACGAAGAGAGAAGAAGAAACTTTCTGCGACATTTTTCACCTGAGAGTTCATACTATTTGTCTGTTTGAAGCTCCCTTTTTGGTTTTTTTTATGCCCTTTTGCATTATGTATATACGCAGGTGTAACAACGCTGTGATGTGTTTTTAAACTTTAGAATGAAGCTGGTGAAAACTGTTAACCAAATAAGAGTCGAGCTGAAGCTGTGCAGGAAAACGAAAATAAACAATGCACAAAAAGTCAGTTCACTTGTGTTCAAGATTTTAGTTTTGTGATGGGAATGCTCCTCTGAAATGAGTCTGATGTTGGTGGAAAGCCTTCGGGTTTCAATTCTGAATGGTGCCGCACGTGTAAGGGGGAAAAGATGGATCGATATCCAGATGGTTGTAAAACATTAAATGATGAAGAGAAATTTGCACAATCGAGTCAAATAATGTTGACAAGCTGGAGGAAGAAGTCTCATTGTCCTGAAAACAAAGTAGCAGTGAAAACAGCCAGTTGCCAAAGCAGATTCTCACTTTAGGCTAAATGCTGTGGAGGGGCAGACTGCGACTGTCCAGATTTATTTGAGTCCTGGCCTCCTGTTAAGTCAAGCTGACTTTTTCCACGAGCTTGGCACGTTTCAAAAAAAGAATGGCAACAATTGAACGCACAAATGTGGCAAGAGACAAAAACAGGCTTTTCAACACGATGAGATTTATTGTCAAAAGCATTTTTTGAACAAAACTCAATCTACCAAACATGAGTTTCCTAAGTTTTTGAGCTACGTTTATTTCCGTTGTAATTGTTTTATTTTTTGTTTTTTTTTAAGTAAATTGTTTAGTTTCTGCTGTGAACACTCGTGCGTGTCAGAATGCAGACAAGCACATTTTGAAGGATGTATTTTACCCGCGCTCTCATCGTCTCTGACTTTGCTGTTCGGCTGTCGAGTTACTGGGTCGGAATTGAATAAGTGCCTGAAATAATATCATTCATGTTTAACACAAAGACGGACACAATGTAATGTTTCTGACACTACGAAACGAGATACTGTGTTTAAGTTTGTTTTTGTTTTTTCAGTGTCATCATATCAAATGTGTCATTTTCGGGGTACTACTACTTAAGTTGTTTTTTTTTTGTAAACCACAAAAGCCACTTCCAGGCGGTCATCAGTGTATTTGTATCCCAGCTGACATTGCCTTCAACCATGCTGTACCGTGATGTGTTCTTAAGAATCATAAAGCATAAGAAGTGGAAGTCAACGGAAGCTGATGTGCAATTGTTTTGTTGTTTGTTTTTTTACAGAAAACTTTTACAGGATATAATACGAAATGTATACAGCCACTGTTTTCCTTCCTGTACATATCAAATCTAGAATAAAACGGAGGGCTGTCCCATCCTGTTTGCAACCCCCCCACCCTCCTCCTCCTCCTCCTCCTCCTCCTCCTCCTCCTCCTCCTCCTCCTGCCTCCGTCTGTCCCCACCTCTCTTCAGCCTGAGGCTTTGAAACAGGGATCAGACACCAGGCTTCAATTAGGCACGAGGGGATTCTGCTGTCAGATGTCAAAGCTGTCGGGTCCGCGTGCTGATCTCTTTCTCAGAGACAAACAAGCGAGTTTTGATGGGGTACAAAAGAGACGACATGATGACATCATCACTTCCTGCCGTACAGTAGCTAATGCGCAAGCACGGCGTGAGAGTGGCGGCCTCCGTGTGAGGCTGGAGGTGCTCTGTTTCCTGTTGTCAGGTCCATGCTCGATCCCATTGTCCCCCGCAGGAGACTGGTGGAGCAGCTCTCTGCTGCTGTGTTTGTTTGCAGGGTTCAAAGGTGACATCCGAAAGCAGTGCGCTGTTGAGGCCGTATTTTCTACTATTCGTGATGGCTTACAATTTGCCTTTCCTCACCACAGTTGTTACAAAGTCCAGCCTCGTGTTGAGCAGCTCTCTGCTACTGTGTTTGTTTGCAGGGTTCAAAGGTGACATCCTGAACCGAATACATTTACTGCTGCTTGGGACAGCTGGACGGGCGTGGTGAGGGAGAGACAGAGAGATGAGGACTGAGGAGGACGAGGTGGCAGCAGATCTCCTCCTTCTGTGACCTGACTTTCCAGCCTGTGGTCAGAAACCCCCTCAGGAAGGCACCAGAGATCACAAAACTCACCTAAATTTTGTAGAAATCACCAGAGCAAACTGATGCTTTTATTTTGAAGGGTAGAGTATGTCTCCACCAGTACATGGCTTCACTGGAATGCTTTTTTTTCACCATTCAGTGATCAGAATGGGAGCCTACAGCCTTCCCCAGAGACATCCTGAGGGTCTCAAAAGAAAAAAGTTGTTCACCACCGAGAGAGAGAGAGTTTCTTGAGGCCACTTTAAGTATATTTTAGAGCTACCCGGATGTTTGACATCTGTGGAAGTACAAGATGACAGGAAGCTGTTTCACTTCCCGAAAGTGTTTACTAGTTTATGAGTCAAAAGTGCATCTTTTATCTTGGCTCCTCGTCTCCAGTGTATTTTGCTCAAAGCACAGGCTGACAGTGGTTACCAATGGTTTCCTGTCAACCAGTTTATTCAAAGATTGCTTCACATCCACCGTGAAAATGTTGCAAAAGCATAAACAGGAGGCTCAAAGGAGCTCAAATTAAAAGTTTCAAACACAGCATGTAGGACATTAGAATTCTGTTCCTGTCAGGTTAAAATGCAAAATAGTCAGCCAAACAATGCTTGCCAGAGGAGGTTCTCACACTAAACTTCAAAATGAAGGCATTGTTACCAATTTCGATGTCAGCCAAAAGTAGTTTTTTTGAACAAGATATTTATTTATTTTGCTGAACATCCACTATGTAAGTTTGTACTATTTCCTTGTTCATTGCATAAACACAAACAACAGAGTTGTTTACATTTTGCATGTTAGTTTTTATCAATGACAAGATTTTGCTCGAATGTTCGTATTGCAGTGATCCAAAAAACAGTCAGTATGTTGTATGTTTTTGGCAGAACGTGTGAGGGAGAAGTTCCAGTAACTAAAGACTTGTTTCCATTGGCTGTGCGAACCACAGCCGCAGTCTTTCACTGTTTGCCATTTGGAGTTCCGCTTGAGTGGGAGGGAGTCCCAGTATCTTCCTCACGCTCTCTCAAAATCCTCTTTATTACATTTTGTAACATTTATTTGATGTCGTCCCAACAAACCCCTTTGAAAGGTGGTCCTCCTCACGTAACCCCCATCTGGTTCAGACCTCTGCCAAAAGCTGTGCAATGAGATTCAAAAACATCCGCGTAAGATCGAGAAATGGCAGCCCTCCACTGCGAGCATTAACAGCAATTAATATCATATCTCTATTAACGGTAAACATCAGGCTAATGTGTTTCGGCATAAAAGCTTTCATCATGATTCATGATTGTGACACTTGGCAGTTTTTTGCCTTTTTTAAACCAGAAATAGTCGAGATGAGAGTTGGCTACGCTTTAACACAAAATATAAGTGGCTGGTTCTGCAAGCTTTAAAATAAACTGAATGTATGTGTGGAGTGAACACTGTGATCGAACCTGTAAACAAGCTTATGTGAATCAAAAAGCTATTTCCAATCCTTTCCCTTGCAAATATAAAAGTAATTTAAGGAGAAAAAGTTGCCTCTTAATTATTCTCATCACATATTCCATTTGAAAACTAAGTGATAAGAAAATGTTGTAGTTTAATTTTTACATTTGAATAAAAGTCTTTTAATTTATTTAATGAGTGTGTCCTTATATTTAATTTATCCACAGACTCTGCTGTTATCTGCTTCCATTTACTTACCATCCTAATTTAATTAAATGGCATCCAAAGCAAATAAAAGCAGGGAGCTCTGATTGGCCGGTTTGGACTCCAGCCACTCAGAAGGTAATAACAATTTTTTTCTCAGTTGTAATATATGATTGATATGCAAATATTTGTTTATCAAATTGCATGCAGGTACTGAAAGTAAAGTTTGGAAGAAAACCTAGAAAATCAATTATGGAGGAGAAAACTTCTGTCCTGCTTCACCCCAAAATGTAAAATATGAATTTTGATTACATTAAAGGGTAACAGTTTAGGTTTTTTCTTTCGATTTATTCAAATGAAATAGGATGGAAAAAAATCCTAACAAATAAAATATCAGTATGTGAATCAATCAGGCTGAGTGGAGGTACAAGATTGCTTCGCCGGATGGATGAGCGGGGTGTTAAAGGGTTAATGCAGAATGGATATAAGAAGTATCACTTAGCTTGAGCGCCAGTGCACAGATGCACACTGCAGGGCGACTCTGCCAGTAATCAACACCTTCTGTGTATTCTTCACCCGCTTTTAACGGCTCCACAACATTTTAATGCGCTCCACGTCACCCCGGAGCGATGTCACGGATCATTTCAACCCGAGCCCCTTCCTGTCAACAGAGACCCACAACAAGAAGCTGCTAAACCTTTTTATTTTTACAGCCGGCGTGGCCACCCACAACCCCCCCGTGCACCGGCTCGCCATCAACGTGGCCACTTATTTTGTGTCTAATGTCACGTTCGCCTCGCACGGAGGTGAGGGCGGTCCGGCCACCGAGCTGACTGGGAGGTTGCATAAAGGCCTGTTCAGAGGTGACACCTGTTTCTGCTCACTTACCGCTTTTTTTTTTCTCTTCCTTCCCTCTCTTTGACAAAGCAGTGCGAGTGGATGACACCATCTTTCTGGAATTTGGAGAGGAAGTGGGAGAAGTTGCAAAAGCTGAAAGGAGCATATAAATCAAGATGGGGGGCGACGGGAAACTAGCTGAGGAAGCTCTTCAGGGCTGACCTTCCTCCCGCTTCTGAGACATCTGGAGAGATAGCTTCTTTTTTTTCCACCGTCGTGTTTCTTGATGATGTTTTTGACCTCCTCGAAACGCACACGATTTGAGGAAATCCCGCGATTGCATGTGGTGGGCACGTAGCATAAATTCTCCAGCTAATGTAAATGCGCAGATTTAGGACAACTCGAAAGCGTTATCCCAGCACAACGTGTGGTATTTGTTGTTGCGCCGAGATGAAATCCTGCTGTCTGTGCAGCCTGTATCAGCGTGCCTGCAAGACAAATTGCTCAGCATTTATCATCTCCTGTGCAAGTCTATTGCATTTGCAAGCTCTTATTATTCGGCTTTACTGAATCTCCTTTATCGGTTTCATGGCGGCGTTGAAACCATATAAGAAGTTACTGCAGTTAGTTTGTGTTTTCTTTTAGTATCTTTGAGCTGTTTTTTGAGTCTGAAACCTTTCCCTTTGTGTGGAGGCAAACGCAGTTTAAAGAAAACAAACTTATTGAAAAATGCCAAACTGTTTTCTTTTAAACCTCCCAAAACCCAAAAGAATATTTGTTTACTAGTGAAATAAGAGCTAAGTATTAAGGAAAAGATTTTTCTAGTGAATTCAAATGGCCAGATTCACTAAGATCCTGAATAATGTGCCTGAAGTTGAAAGCACACACAGGCAGATTGTGCTTTTGTTTTACAGGGGATCAGCGAAGCACAATAACACAGGTGAAAAAAACAGGAGTATTTAAATGGGATTCTTTGGGTCGTTTATGGCTTCTGTATTCACGAAGGTAAGACTGAATGAAGTGCTGAGTAGCCACGGATTGAAAAGAGATGATTGAGCTTCAAAGGGTCCAGCTGACGAAAAGCATCTCAGCACAACGGCAACATAATTTTTTTAAATTACTTTTTGCAAGTTTTGTTGTTGTGTGATAGAATAATCAATGAGTAGAAAACTTCTCCCAGCATTTTGCCAAATGAAATACCACTCAGATGCAATCCTCAGGGAGCCCTGTTAGTAAACCGGCTCCCACAGATGTTTTCATGCACTCTCAAGTCTTTAGAAAAAAGCCAAAAACTTCAAATAATGACCATGATCCAGCCCTTACATATTAAATTCAATGTTGACCCAAAAGTAACATTACAATGCTAATTGACTCTGAATATCAGCAGATAGGGGCGTGGTTGCCCTCTCAGCGTGACGCATCAACAGCACAGAACAGGAAAAATAAATTCCTGGATCCCCCAAATCCGACAAGCATTGACTCGGACCGGATTCTGTCCAACTTTCCTTCGTCAAATGCTCCATGAAATGACTCTAACACGCCCGGCTCTCCTCCGCTTAGCCCCACTTAGCCATGAAACCTTCCCCCCCTTCCTGGATTTCATGCCTCTCCAGCCGGACACTGAGCTGTCTGATGCTGGCAGGTTCCCAAGTCGGCCTTTGCGAGAGGATGAGCAGCTCATCTGTGCAGTATCCTGCAGGAAACCCCGATCTGATTGGAGTGAGACATTTCTGCGAGTCGCATACGGTTACGGTCGCAGGCAGGCCGCAGACCTCCGTCTGGTTATCGATGTTAACTGTCAGACTGTGAACCGCGAGGCTTCAGCTCAGCGAGGGGAACGGCGCTATTTCACTGGCAGAACACTTTGGAAGCCACTCTCTGGAAATACTTAATTTCATTTTTTCCTCTTGCAAATGGTTCTTTTGGATAGTTTTGCCAGGAGCACCAGTTTCCAAGTGTTTTCGGTGGCAAACATACAGTGCAAGCTTCTTTGCACTGAAGATAAATTGTATCACTGTGATTTGATCAAGTCAGAGGAAAAACAGGGACAGACCTCAACCTTGCAGATCATTACTGTTGGTGGCTTTACTTTTGGCAAGATATGGTGGTCTTCAGAGCTGCCTGAATTCTACATTCAAAATATATATATATATTAAAAACCCATAACAAACAAGTGTAGAGTATTTTAATAAACATGAGAAGTGAACAATATAGAGGAAAATTATCACGCATTCTAAAGAGAATAGGGAGAAGGGGAACCTTAAAACTTTTAACCTTTTTGCAATAGAAAACAACCGTTTGCATAAAGTTATACAGTGCAAACACTCACCATCTTAACCATGGAACAAGAAAAGAAAAAAAACAAAAGATAAATAACAATAAATACTCTCAGAAAAATAATCACCCAAGTCTTGTACCCCTCCAATTTCTTCACACATTAAATGGAAATCATCTCCTTATGCTGTTTTTAACCAGATTTATGGTTTCAGTCCGCTAACATCACTTCCCGGTTTTTCATCTTTTTACCTCACGGGTGCTTATCTGTGATTGGCTGATTAAAACAAACCCCGCCCTCTTGTAACTGCGAGCTCATGCGGAGTTGGAGGGAAAGACATTGCGTTTAACCGCCGCCTTAACAAGCCACTTCATCGTAAAGTTGATCTCTTCCGTGCACGTTTTGGGTAAGTGAAGCCACATAACGCAGACACGCCTTTTTTCCGAGAGTCCTTCAAGCACGCACGCGCGCGCGCGCAGCGAGTCAGCATCACATTGCGAAGGCTAATTGGCAGCAATACGGCAGCGCTCAAGGTTCGTGTGCTGCGCAGGCAGAAAACACCTGACGCCTCATAACTGGCGAGGCTTCCTGAGTAATGTCTTTGAGATAATCACGTTGTGGGTGGAGGCCTTGTGGGATACATGACCTTACATATCTACACTTGCACCAGCTGGATGATGACTGTGTAATTTAGGGTCGTTAGTTTTCATCATCCTGCTCTGCAAGTGTTGGTTTTTTCATGCTTGCATTAGCAGGAGGAAAGACGTATCAGTCTTCTTGTCTCGGGCATGTCCTGCATTAAAGTTCCGTCTGTTGTGGCTTCACTGGTGTTTCCTGGAGACAAATCGCACAGGTTTTCTTCTACTCGGCGAAATAAACCTCATATTGAGGGTCTAATTTTGGGATACATCGTGTTTGCAAAAAAATTGCGAAACATTTTAGATGTAGTGGTACAATTCTTTTAACGCTGGTATAAACATGAACAATAACTAAAAGATTGTGAGTGAGAAATTGTACTTTAATACTTTTTAGCATTTGTACTTTTACTGAGTTACCGAGGTGGTGTACTTCATCCACCTCTTTGAAACTTTAGAACCTTTAGAGAGTGGAAATAAATCGGTTAATTTGTAAATTCACTTCTGTTCCCGCTTTAACTGATATCGAGACATTCCCTCGGCTGCCGACAATCAGACTCCCCCCTCCTCGCGCAGCCAATTTTCCCGCCTGGCGCGCCATTGCGCCGACTCCGACCCGGCGCTGCTCCATTGCCCCTAAGTCTCCGGGAGCTTCCTGTCCTAATTTTCACGGCGCAGTAAGGAGGCAGAAAAATATAGCAAATAAGGAGGACGACCTCCAGGGTTCAGGCCACGGTTTTATTGGACAGAGACAAGTATACGGTGCAAGGTGGAACCAGATGTTGTGTGATCATAGGGCAGGGGAGGAGGGGAGGATGGGAGAATGGGGGGGGGGGGTACCACCACCACCACCTGGAGTGAGGCACTGTTTTAGCTGACCATCTGGTGGATGTGCTTCAAGTAAGGATCATATAAGATGTGTGTGCCTCAACAAATCTAATCTAAATATCCCAACTGTCAATCTGCTTATAACTTTGTAATGTTCACTTCCAGCTAACTCAATTTTTGTTGTCTATATTAAATATTACACAGTGTTTTGTGATATTTCTTTAAAAAACAAGTGGCAAGAACAAAAGTTTTTCACTTGTCACTTGTTTTTCACTTGAACCAAAATGTACACAAGTCAACCACCTTTTGATATCAGCTTTTCTTCCATCAATTAAGCACTGAGCCGTGGTGAAGTGGAGGGGGTGCTTGCTTCACAGCAAGGAGATTCTTTGTTCATGCTCTGATAGGGTCTTTCGATATCGAACGTGCACGTTTGCCTCCTGTCTGTGATTTTCTCCCCGTTGTCTCCGTAGTTTCCTCCCACAGTCTAAAAACATGCAGATTAACCCATTTGGTGACTCTAAATTGTTCATCGGCATGAGGGAGTGTGTTAATGTGTCTCTGTTTTTGCCCTGAGTTGGACTCGATACCTGCACCTAAATTGAGCTGAGATCAGACACAACAGCAGAATGCAGCTGTGGATCAATGTCCAATCATAGAAAATAGTGAAAAATCTCTCTATGATTAGAGTTTGACTGATCAATTACCTTGAGGATATGTCAGCTCTATGTTGGTGAAGGTAAAGCTGCATGTTAATGTTTGAATACAGTCGTCAGTTGATTTCCTCTCTGTTGACAGCGTGTGGGAGTTTGTCTTTAAATGGGAGAGAGAGAGAGTCAGAGAGAGAGAGAGAGAGGGGCATGTAAATAGTCTCTGAGAGAAATGACTGACTCTATTCACAGGTCGCTTTGCGTGTGTGTGCGCGCGAGTGTGTCAGAGCTGGTACAACACTCTGCAGCCGCTGGAGTGTCTCTTTGAGTTTGCACAGATCCTATTATTTCCTCTCTTCCTCCCACCTGCTGATTTGAGGTGCTGATAAAAGAGGGCTGTCTGATGATTCATCATTTTCCCCCCTTTCCCCACCCAAAGCCTGCCTCTCTTCATGCCAGCCTTTTTATATCCAGGTGTGGAACGACCAGACAGGGAACGTCTTTATCCCTTTTTTTTTTTTTTTTTGTAAGTGTAATGTCAGAAGCCGCAGTGCGACACTCACTGTCAGCAAGCCTCTGCCAACAGGTACCTTTTTTTATTTAAAAGCTTGTTCATTCGCTACAATAGACTTGTGGATCAACCCGGAGCGGGCCCAAGATTAATTCGGAGCCACCGGACAAGGTGTCATTTTCTCTCTTTGTCCCATCAGTCATGTGATCGTGGTGGATGTTAATCACTCGGTACGTGTCGCCGTGACCCCGCAGATGGTTGGCTTTTGGTTAAAGAGCCCCACACCGAAGCCCCATCAGAATGTGAGCGGGCGCTTCTGCTTCCTTTGTGTTATTGACAAAGGGATGTGTGGACGAGGAGTGAGTTCTGTGATGGTGCCAGTACGGATGAAGATTAATGACACCGCCAGGCCTGTGTCTCCTGTTTAATAATGCTTATTCATCACTGTCACCGCACACTGAACGGCCCCGCAGCGAGCAACACATTCACACCGAAATGAGCTAAACACGCACATAATTCCACACAGAGATGCGCCGTAACCAGAGTGAGAGATGATATTTACTCACTTTATACTTGCCACCAACAGTTCATGCTCGTGTGTGTCTGCGTGAGAGAGCAACCTGACATGCAAAGTCTTTGGCTTCGCATGCTCATCAGAGCAGCTCCTCTCATGGCCGCGATCTGGCTTTATGTAGATTTGCGTACAATCCCACAAAACAAGCCAATCCCAGAGACTTGTGGAGCATGTGTAAACATCTTTTATGTGATTTGAAAGCGCCGCACACAATATGCTCTGTAGAAAGAGATGAAAGGAGGCGAGAAATGAAGAGAAACAAGCGAAAGAGGAGGAAAAAAAATTGAGGGACCTCTGGCCTTCTACTGCTGTGAGAATGAAAGCTATTTTGTCTTCTGTGTTTCTGCTCTCCTCCTTTCTTTCCCCTCTCGCTCTGTGTATGTGTGTGTTGCACCCCCCACCCACCCTCGCTCTCTCTTTCTCTTTCTGTGCTTCCACTTTCCTCGCACAGGCATTTCTCTTCCTAATGGAAAATAAAGACTGGAGAGTGGCGGAGATAGGGGCTCCAAATGAAAAACATGGAGTCGCTGACCTCCCAGCCAAGGCCTGTCCATCCAGGGCCCCAAAGCTCACATCAGCTTATATCTCCTCCTCATCTCTGCGGCTGTCACCGGCCACACAGCTTACAACACGGTTCTTCTAATGATGTTTGCATATGGAGTTTAAGGCTCCATCCATCAGTCCTATATATCTCTCCATCAAACCAAAGGTTGTGAGTGCTTGAACTGAACGAAAGGGATGTTCGTCGAGGCAGGGGACACCCTGGACAGGTCTTCAGTTCATCACGGGGTAAACAAAGGGAGACTCAATCACACACCAACAGATCCAACCACACATGTGTGTGGAGAACATGCAAATCCCACTCAGACAGGCCTGACCCGGGCACAAACCCAAAGCTCCTCACTGTGTGGCTAATGAACTCGCCACTGCATCATTATGTGGATTTTGGCAGCGAAAAACGTCATTGTTCGTGCTCTGAAGTGTCCTTGAGCGAGACACTAAACCTGGAGTTGATCCCAGTGGTGAGTGAGCACCTTGCATGGCAGATGTCACAGCTAGTGTGAGAGTGAGTGGTTGAATGGGACCACGTCAAAACGTGTTGAGAATTATCAAGTGTTTCGACTTCTCGCTTTTCTGTTCACCCACTGGAAAAAGTGTCCTCTTTTTTTTGCTGTTTGCAAAAAGTTCCTGCCTCTGTTGAAAGCCTGTCGCCGGTCAGATTGCTGTGGAGCCACGGAGATTTGAATCGATAAAAGTGTGCATTTATGATATACAAATATTGTGCGGCAGAGTTAACAGCACACTCAGTGCCAAGTATCCACAGGAAAGCTTCAAGTATACCGCATTTGATAATGCCAGCGTGGCCTTGCTGTAAGCAACAGCGACTCTTTGTTGAGTGACTTGCAGGAGCGGCTGTTTATGCAGTCAGGAAGGGCGAAAAGCTGAAACTGCAGCTCCATGCCACACATTTTGAGATAAGATGCCCCTGATTTATATGCAGAAAGCTCCCTCTGATTGGATTACAGTCCCAGTTTCCTCACATTCTCCCCACTATCCTTTTTTTTTTTTTTTACATCCTTGTCCATCCAGCCCGCAGCACTTCTACAGACCACCCTCCAAACATGACTAGCTCGCCCACCACCCTGTCTTTGTCCAGATTTGGCCACCGAGTCACGGCATGTAATGGCTGAGAGGGTTAGTCTGTGTTTAGCCCACACATCCAGCTTATCTCGGACTGCAGAGACTGAATGAAACAAAAGGCTAAATAGAGGATTTGGCGCTATCAAGACTGCAGCTCACGGTTCTCCCTGTAGCTGTCTCCAGATCGTTCTCTCAGTCACATGAGCAACCCTTTGGCCAACCAATGTCCCCACGTCGCTTCTCAGATTGAGATCGTCTCGAAGGCGTAGCTGCTTTTGTACAAGCTCACAGTAAAAAAAAACGTTGTTCTGTCCACGTATGAGCAGTACATGCAAAATTTCTGCCTGTGTTTGTTAAATGAAGATAATCATGATAAACAATAAAAAAAAATCAATATTAAAATACATTTTTTCTAAAATGAAGTCCACAAACTACTTTTTACAAAACTAACACCCGCCTTTCTCTATTGAGTCCTAAATCTCTTGCTTTGGCTGTCAACAGGTACCCTACATGTGGACCTTTTCGCTTTACTTTTCCACTGACTCCTAGTCAATTACCCTGACCCCCCCTCAGGCCAGAGCTTTGACAGGCTGTTGATAATGTCTGTTGGTGTTCAGCAGTTGTCTCGGGTGTTCCCCCAGTACTGTCACATGCAGTGAATGCTTTGCAGTGTGAGCTCCACAGTTCCATGTGAGCTGTGAATCTCGGGTTATATGCGAGGGAAGTCCCACTGGGATGATTCCGGTGATCCTCACTCTATCTTGCCTCTCACTAACAAGACGCTCTGCTCACTGCAGGAGCCCGCTCACTGCTGACCAACTGCAGAAACAGGGCAGTGTGCAATGAGGCTGGAAGCTCTGGAAACCACAGGTAAGAGGGTGTCTTCATGTGTCTGGTTGAGGTTTAAAATGGAAAGAACCAATGGTTACAAACCCAGTATTACAAAGTTCAGACATACAGGGTGGAATTTGCGGAGACCAAAACAAAAGAGGCCACCGACCTCAGGTAACTTGACTTTATTGTTGTATTCGGCTTCCCCCAACATTCTTCTCGGTCCATGGTGTCCCTTTATTGTGTATATTTGTCTGAGTTTGTGTTCGTACTGTTGCCTTCTTTGTGGTATACAGATTGTTGGACCAGGCAATGTTGGCTAAAAACTGTTCACCTGATACTGAGTTTTGTTCTATGTCTTGAGATGGTTTGGCAAAATATGCACTGTTTTTTTTGCACCAAAATTACCAGATCATTGCCATCTCATCTCTGCTAAGTTTAGTTTCCGTTGTTAAATCCAGTAAGTATCAACCCTTTTATGGTACATTCTGTTGGAGAGGTCAGTGTATTGAAATTGTTTGCTGTAAAGGCAACATAATCTCAGAAGATATTCAAGTTGGCTTTGAGAATGCTGGAATCCCTGAAAAAGCTGTAGTACACAAATCAGACCTATAGGTGGTGTGTGCCTGCAAAATTGTGTAAATGAAAACAGACACAAAGGCTGAGAAATTTAATATCACTGTCATAATACAGTGAAAACAGCGAGTTAAATCACAAAAACTACATTTCGTTTGGTCCGATGATTGGATGCATTCAGATGCTTTTGATGTGTGAAAGTGCGAAAAATAAAAAACGGGACAGGGTTCCAATTATTGAATTCTACAGTGCAAAGAAAGCCATTCAATATATTATACCTGTAATCACACTGCATTGGTTTCTGTTGGCATGTTTTTGGGGAGGCAGCTAATGATTTCATTAGATTGCACCCCCCCACTTGTGATACAGAGGTTAAGAACCTTTCAGAGATACTTGTGCCAATCAACAAATTGCATATGCTAAATATACCTCTTGTCTGACTCATTACAATAATGTGCTCATTAACATTTAAGGGTTAACCCCCCCTCCCCCTCCCTCTTTCCCTTTTTTAAGTTAGTAAAATTATATGGATTTCTTTCCCCCTGGGGGAGCACTAGATCTTTTCTTTCTTTAACCCCATGTTAATGGAGAACTCTACAAAATGGGTGTTGACAACCTCCCTTCAACCTGCTGTCTGTGCCGTCGGTAGAAACAATTAGGCTTCCTGTGGTCAGACATAATAGTAAAACGGCTAATTACATTGTCTTACACGTCTGCCAGCATTCAGCTGAGCCAATTGTCCAACAATAAAATTATCCATCCAGTTGACTGAAGCCGTCAAGAGGGAATTATTTTGTGGGGGTCCGTGTTTCCATTGTTAGTGTTGGAAATACAAGTCAGCTGGAAAGCTGTAAATATCGGAACATTTTGCAATGAGGGGAAAATCTTTAAAAAATGCTTTCTGTTTTCTTCCTTTCTTTTGACTTCCATTTCCCCTTTCCCAGCCCCCTTTTTTCTCTCCCTCTTATGCTGAATTTATGAGATACATTTGCCAGGAAGGGAATTCCACACAGTGGATTGTGGGAAGCAGACTTCAAATGTGTTTTAAGTACAGCCTGTGCTGCGGTAGTCTCTTTAGGCTTTCTTGTCTCTCATGTCTCGGCCGATAAACAAAGCTGCCAAGCACCCGGCGTCTTGCAGTGTCTTGTGTGTTTTCTTTTCATGTGACAAGCGTACTTTGAGATATCTTCTTTTTTTTTTCTTGTCTTCACGGAGACTTTGCTCTGAATCTAATAGAACGCATTATACAAAACACTCCCCCTGCCAAAGTTTGAGTAAAAAAACCAAAAAGACACACTGTTTGAGTCATTATGGTTATGGAAAGACATATAAAGCATCGGCTCCCATTTTTTTTCGACTACAAGACACTGAGGCGAATACTTCGAGCTGCAGCCTCAAGGTAAATCATAATCATTTAGCCCTCTGTTACACATACACATGACCTTTGATCATCCAAACTTGTCAGGATGTAGGCCGTAGAAACGGGAGCAGTTGTGGATGAGCTCGTGGCCGTTTACAACCCCACCTATTATTTTCACGTCTTGCCTCTCAGGCCTCGTAAGAGTAACGTTTTCAATTCACAGTGAGTCACCTGGACAGTAAACTATTGCCATAACCAGTAGATGGATAAAACCAAAGTTGTGAAATCCCAGGATTTTTATGTACATCCTTTGGACAAGCTCCAGGTTCCTTCAAACAGCCGTCACAGAGAGTCACTTCTGGAGATGTAAAGACAGTAAATGCAGACTCGATGCGCTTTAATGGGCTGTTTTATGGTTCTAAACCGAACAAATTGTGAGTGCAGCTTTTCCCTTGACCTTTCCGTAATAACATGAGGCCAGTGCCCTGCTGCACATAGATCTTCGTCAATGAGGAAATGTTTTGCAGTGCTTTGACACTTAACCTTTGCTCACATCTGCTCCAGTCTATCGCCTGCCAAATTCTGCTGATGTCATTGATTATTTTCTTCCCGTCACGTGCAAGCTTGGCGTGGGTCTGCTCCTGGTCATTTAGACATCCCTCTCAGAAGATCTCATTTTCAACTTCCTCCCAAAATGTAAAGTGACCTCCGTATTTCATGAAAGTCTGTTCTTCTCAAAGTTTGCTGACCTTGCTGTTTTGATGGTCTCTCAAGGTAAAGTGAGGAGGATACGGCTGCGTTTGCAGCACATGATGATGAAGCCAGTGGCTCACAAAGCTCTCAGTGTGATCAAAGTGATAGTAGAGAGAAAAACAAAGTTTCAATTCTTGTCTTTGTTTTTTCCTGTGATTTCTGTATATGTAGGGACTTTAACTCCCTTTTCCTTCTGATTTTGTAAGTGAACTTTGTTCTCACTTGTGCATTGTATTGCATCACAACCTAACCAACCACCCATGTGCACTGAGCTAAATGCACTTGTGTAACTATAATGGTGGTATTTGTACAAGTTGAGCTCCTGATCTCTGATGAAATGTGTAAAGAAGCCCAAACAGCAGCAGGAATTCCTCCGCTGCAGATTAACAAAGTGGACGTGCTGGAGGTGCGATGCCTGTCACATCCTGTTTTCCATTGAGACGTTTTTGGTCCGTGCTCCATTTACCTTTTACCTGAACTTGCGCTGGGTTTGTTTAGAGCCAGCTGAGACCAGCTGGGTTCAGCAACACTTCCACTAATGGAGTGTACTAATAAAAGCTTTGTGTCAGAGTTGGCTTTAAATACATCAAACATGATGAGTATAAACACAGTCCTGGACCTCTTTTTAGGAAAGCTTTTATTAAGTTACATCAAAATAGAAACACATGAAGAGGAGGATTTAGAACCCACATTGACACAATAGTGTGTATTTTTGGGAATGCAGTCAGTTTGAGACGGTGCTAACATAGAACATAGTTAAATTAGTCATCAGTTTATCCTCACTAGTCGACTTGAAGGGTTTTTCAACTTTGCTATAGCACATGCAGTTGTCGATTTGTCCTCTAATGTTGCATTGTGTCGTAAAACAATGACATCAAATCCAAGTTTGGGATCACTTTGCCATATTGACCCCCATACTCAAGTATTTGAAAATGGCTTATTTGGAGTCAAGTAGCGGCGTTAAGAGCTAAACTTGTTGAGGCTTTGGTGGCTTGTTGGTAGCTTGTCTTGCATTTTTGACATCAACATTTGGCATGAAACTCTGGGACTTTTAGGTACAGCTTTTCGTCTGCAAACTTTGGAAAGAGTTTCTGTATGTGTGCACTTAGGCTTATTATCCGTGGCAGTGCTGGAGCTTCATCCTGACAGGTTTGTTGGATCAATGGTGAGACAGTGACAGTCTGAACGCTTACCGTCAGTTTGAATTTAAAGTTCTTACAGAAACTGCCTTACTTCAATTACCAAGATTTTGCCTCTTTACATAAACACAATAAACACAATTTCAGTCACCAGAATGTACCAGTACTATTTGCATCGTTTGGAAATGTGTCGACCGCCATCGTATTGCAGGCATCGCCCTTCTGGTTAAAAGTCATGTTCACTTCTGTTCATATCCTCACAGCCAATTCCACTTTTGTTATCACGTTTTGAAGTGGGGCTGTTTGACATGCATTAGATGGTTCTGTCCATTTACACTCTATCAAAATAAAAGCTCGGGCCCATCTATCCACAAATGCTGCGGTTATGGATATAATATAGATAAATCTGTCTGCCCCGGTTTCTGTGAATTGAAGCAATTTTCTGATCCTGCCGAGCCAAAAGCCTGCGGCATACAGAAATGATGGGTTTTTTTCTACTACAAGTTTCTTCCACAAAGTCTTGTAAGACACAGATTACATGGTCATGTAACACAAAAAAATCAATGCTTTCTTTTTCCATTTCAGAGAAACATCTGAGAACTTTTATCTCTAGTCATCCAGTCATACATTTTGCTCATCTGCTCGTTTTTTCATTGTAGCGTTAATTGAATGGAAACCAGGACTTAACCTGCTTGTCATGTCTTGTCGCGAAAAGGCCTAATGGTGTCTCCCAAAGAGACGAAAGGGTCGGTAGATTAGTTTGTAGGCAGGCTGGTGGATTGTTGGGTGAATGGATGGACTATTGTCCATTCATTCCCGAGGGTGAATTTTAAGGAATAAAAACCTAACGTTCGATAATGTGGATTGCCAAATCAAAATATCGTCGTTGAAACATTTTGTACTGAGGTCTCCAAAAGTGTTAAAGTAAAATCTGCTTTTTGAGTCACTAATCTTTTCCTCACACATCTGAAAACTTTCTTCAGCCTTTGAGAGTCACAACAATTCAATAAATGCAGCCATCTGAGATATCTCTGTCTCTGTGCTATAAAGACCAAATAGCTCGTAAATACAATATGAACAGTCATAAATGAGCTTCACCACAAGCAGAACAAGCCCCCTCCTACGATGGGCCCCTGTAGATCCATCACCCCTGTGTCCTCCATCTTCTCACCCCTTTGTCGAGCCTTCCCCCTTTTCTATTAAATGCTTCGATGGTGGTTAAAAGCCACTCGATCATTTCCTTCCGCTTTGATCAAAGCTGATGGTGGGGGGGAGGGGGATACCTCATTGTGCAAGGACCCCGAGGTGAAGCGACAGGACCCATGGGGTCCGACTGCAAGCTCACACAGATATTACATCATGTTTATCCAGGAGGGGGTACGGGCTCATCCTGGGCCATGTGTCCCAGTCGTCCTGCAGGACGACTTTGGTCTTGACTACCTGCGGCCCTGCAGCTCCCCTGGGGTCAGACACCAGTGAAGGCCATAACTTCTCTTCGATTACAGCCGCAAAGTCCCCTTAACAAGGGTCGGGAGAAACTATTGCCTGCCCTTCGACCTTTGACCCGTCCTTCGAGCTGCTGCAGTGGAAGCAATGTTAACTGTACAATTGGAAGAACAAGCAGCAGCACGGCTTTGAAGCAAAGTGTGATACAGATGAACCCAGTCAGCAGGGGGCCTGTTTCCCTTTGTATCCTGGTCTTGTTGGTGTATTTCGCTCTCTCCCTGACCATTTCCTGCTGTCAAGGTGATGTTGCCGGGCAACAGCCACAGGGAAGAGGGATTAGGCATGGCAAGGTCAAGACTTAAATGCCTCCCGCATCTCTGGCTTTCTCACACTTCACACACACGTACACACAACTCCGGCAATGGAACCTTGAGCTGGATGCAGCAAATCCCCTGAAATCCTTGTCGACTTTTTATTTTCATCTCATTCGGAGCCACCTGCCTCTTGGCCCTGGCTCCATCCCTCCCAGACATTGCTTTTTTTTTCTACCCAGCCTTTAGTAATAAAGGAAGGGGGCGAAAGGTGGGGGGGGGTTTCAAGGAGCCCCAGCTAACCCCGTTTTCAGAGCTGGGCTGGGGAAACATTGGGCTCATCATTTGTCACTACCCAGCTGTTGATTTGAGTGGCCATACAAAAGCAGAGGTGTGAAGTCAATGTAGGTATTTGAGCAAGAAATGTCATGTTGTCTCAGAGGAATAGCTGAGGCCGTTCGAGTGACGTACTTAAAGTTAGTAGTTTCCAGATGTTTTTGCTCGCAACTTTCACTTGATTGAGAAGACATGAAAACAGAAGAGAGGTTACAAATGTTCGAGTTGTCAACATTTCCCTGAGCACAGTTAATCCAAGTGATTGATCAAGAGTCTGAATGACTTTAGTTCCCCTCTATAATTGTTTCCACTTCAGTGATATTTGGAGAAAAGTGTAATGCTTTGCAGCCGCAAAGTGACACATGAAGAGAAATGAAGAAATACACAGACCATTATTTTTGCAAACTTAGTGCTGACAGCCTCCCAACTGTTTATTTTGGATCTAACCTTATGATTAGTGTTCTTGCTTGTGGCTTTTGGAGTTGCAGTACATTCCTCACTGAGTTGAGAAATGTGTTTGTAATCTTACTTGTGTTAAATTTATTGTACAGCAGGATTTTGTCTATAATTTTCTTGATTCTTGATAAGCTCCTTTCTGCAGTTGTGTTGTGGGAAACTGCTTTGTTGAGTGTATGTTCATGATGTGATTATTCTCATACAGACCGTAACTGAGAAGACACTGCATTTGTTTAGGACTGTGGTTTTATTCAATTTTTTCACAATACATCCAGCATTTGGGACATTTTTTCTATTGTTGAACACAAAAACCATCAGACAAAGTGTCTGCAGAGATAAATGTGAGTCAAAGCACCATAAGAGTACAGAGCATGTTATGGAAATACCTCACACAGTTATAATCCAAAAAAATAGAAACCTTGTTCCCACGGGACTTTAAAAATGGCAGTCCTAAAAAAGAACAGATAGTGTCCCCAAACAGCTGAGTGACTACCATCAGGGTGAGTACCAAAGCAGGGTATGCCCCCTTGACAGTCCCCAGTCACACAGCTATAACAGTAAAAACATACACTGTGTTGAATTGTGTGTCCTGAGAAAACCTAAGCACACCAGTGCGTGTATTTCAAAAGATCTTTAATCACTTCAGTTTCAGTCAGTGATCATCCAAAGAAGGTCACAGTGTTTGGAACAGATAAGGAGTTGACGTCTGTGCGAATAAACGGATAACATATGCACAGATGTCGAGGCAGAACCCACTCCCTCAACTTTGTGCCGTTGTGATTATTTTTCCTCCTTCTTCTTCTTCTCCCAGGGCAGGTATTTAATTTGTCCGGGAGGTATGCAGGGAGAGGAACAGAGCAGGAGAGCATGGAGGCCTCATGGGCATCAGGCAGCAGGGTAAACAAGCTTCAAAGCCCTCGCAGAAGCCTCAGACTTGACCTTGGGTGAAGCACGATTCATTAGTTACATGCCAGGCAGCATCTGGAGTAATCACACCAAACACCGCAGACTTTATCTCCCTGAACTCCAAACCCCACAAGTGAAAGCAACAGGGCGTAACATTTGAGGATAATGTGCTTTTTTTGGATTGCAAAAAAACAGATAAAATCACCTAAATTTGTTCAATCTGAGAAGAGTGAAAATTTTATTCAGTTGAGCGTAACGCTGGAAACAAATAAAAATAAAGAGCTGTGATGAAACAGTAACTTGTTTTTCCATTGTTATGTTTTGATCACTGAATATAACGTGAAACTTCTTCATTCACACACAGGAATAAAATCACTTCTCCTGCAACATGACAATACAACATTTACTCCAGTTCATGGTTTCATATTGAAAATGAAATTTTCATCCAGAGCTGCAATACGTTCCAGCTTTATTGAAGATCCCTGCTTCCCCGGAACAACCTCAACGCTTCACATAGATTAGATAAACACAGCAGTACAGTACACCCGAGGTATTTTCCACAGAAATCCATCAGCGTACCCTGTTATCACAAGAGGAAATCACTGATTTATTACAGCCGGCGAATACTGTCCTTGTCGAAGCGCGCTAACCCGTCCCGCTATCGCTTTGATCGTGTAATGACAAAGTACGGCGATGAAAACCTCAAAAGGTGTTGTCGTGTGGCCGCCTCCTGCCACGGACCTCGCGTCTGAGCCCATCATTCCCTCCGACGGCTTCTCTGGTCATCCGATGATGGATAACCGTGCGGCAGATGTTTGAGGAAGTAGCCCATTGATAACGGTCCCGGAGGAGTCCTCTGATTGGAGTTCATCACCCCTCCCCCTCCTGTCCCACCACCATATCCATCACAGGCTGAAATTGGAAGCTGCCCTTGAGTGTCAGCAACCGCGCATTGATGGAATAGGTGCTGATGAGATGCACTGATTTGAGTGCGGCGTGGTTTTGTGAGAGGGCGAGGGATGATTGTTAGTGGGTTTATGGACTCTTCCAATCGTCGGGGAAAAACTCACAGCTAATGTGATCCACCTGTGAATCTGTAATCAAGACAAATGCTCATACTTATAGTTTCGATTAGCACTTTTGGCTCGTTATCAGCCGTTGCATTCCTTTCAATGCTGCCTGTGCTCATCACTACAGTAGCTCTTTGTTGGATTACTCAGACAATTTATACAAATTCTGTTATGATATACGTGCGGCCCTGAGAAAGGCGGGACAAGCTTAAGTGAATGCTCAATGGGAGTCTTCTGGAGTTCCTGCTTCTGCACAGATAGCAGTTGTTTGTCAGAGGGGATGCCTGGGTCCATACTAAGGGTGGTGGTCTACCTTGAAAGCAAACCTCTCAATGAGCCTGTCAATTTATTTGTCAGTGATCATTTGCAAGCTTTTGTATTTGGTGATTTGATTTTAGTCACACTAAAATGAAGGCAACATTTGCACCTTGGCAAACTTGTGCTGTCATTGGAGTGCTGGGCCTAATCCAATCTATGACTAATTACCATCTCGACAGAAAAGTAGGTAAAGCTATGACCTGTCTATTTGTGGTCCTGAAACGCGTTCCCTAATTTTGGCGTTATCCTGTCAGTCCGTGCGCACCCACAAGGTGCTGCAGTTCGAACCAGCGGCGTAACCGCCCTCTGCACCCTTTAGATTGGGATCAAGTGCACTTCAGATGCCAACTGAAGCCAAAAGTACAACCTTGCACTGACCACAATGCTGCGGCGGTGGAGATCTCCCTTTTCTTATTTTTGTTGCTCGCCCTCAAGCGTGTTGTGCTGCACTGCTGCTCTGAATTAACGTTTTATTGGGAAGAGCGGTTACCAATCTTTGGCTTGTAACCCTTTTATAGCCGAGTAAAGCCTACCCGTAACCACCGCGAAGGCGTATGTGCACAAGTGGTTGAACCCAGGAGAAACGTTCGTCAACAAAGCTGACTTAGTTTGATACGGTTGTTATGGAGTCTTGAAACTACAATATGAAGGTATTTGGAAGGCCATTAATATTTTGATGTTGCATTTGTGTTTGGTCAAAGAGGAGGAATATTTGTAAATGATTGTTGATGCTCAAAGTACTGGGGACACACTGTCCCGATGAAACGTTTCCATTAGCTGTTGTTGCAGGGAAGACTGTCACCCAGTAAGGTGATTTTCATTGACAGCGATTATGGAAAAACAAAGTGAGAAACTCTAAGCTCGCCAGTGCAAAAGCCTCTCGCTGGATAATGTGGTGGATAATGTTGCCTTCGCTAAGGAGACAGAGAGATCTGTCCTCGTCGTGCAGCTGCTGTTGGTGTTTTTCAGCCACAGTGTTACCCTTCCGAGCCTGTTTGTCGGGGTGCAAAAAGCGTTCAGCTCTGAAGGATTTGAGAAACAGCGCAATCGTCCTGAATTTAAATGGGTTCAGGGCCCCGCGTGCAGATGGCTGGGTACACAGCCAGATACGACGTTCAATAGTTCAGAGCCCGTTCTCTCGCTCTCTCTCTTTCTCTCTCTCTCTAATCACGCCCTCTCTTTTTCTCATTGCCGTCTTTGTGGCCTCTTTATCACTCTGCGTTCTTGCACACCTTGTGCGAAAAAAAAACACTTCAAAAAGCACACAATGTTTTATTCTTTTTCATTCCTTCACCACCTCTCTCACCCTTGCCCACCACATCCTCTCTTTCTCCCTTGCCTTCTGGTTTCCTTATTTCCCAGCACCTCCAATCGAGATAAAGAAATCGTTTCACCGTCAATCAAATCACTGCAGTCACACACACACACTGGCAAACACTCTCCTCTCTTTTGTTTCTCTCCACAATGTCCTGTTTTCCCTGGCCTAAGTTTCCAAACACCGAGAAGTAAGATAACGAAACCACTTTGAAGGGGGAAAGGTGCACTGGTGCAAACTAGCATGCACACACCCTCAGCTCTTTCTCAATCCCCCATTTTCTTCTTTTTTTTGCTTGTCTCTCACCCTCAGGATATTGTTTGTTCTTGCTCAAACACACGCACGCACGCACACACGCCAGCGCACATTCCCTTCAAACATTTATTTTTCTTTGCTTCACATTACAGCACAAACTCAAAATGGGAAGATAAAGCTGCCCAGAATGTCACGTCTCACCTAACAGAGTCTGACACAATGAGAGAACGGCGTTCCTGCCGCGCGCCGGAGTGATAGATTAAGAGCAATGTACCAGATTAAAGCAAATTGGGACCAGTGAAGGCTTCCAGACATCTTAACTCTCATTTGATGAAGGAGGCCACCACAGGGACCAGATGCTGTGAATATATAATCTGTTGGAGAAAGGTGGATAAAATGTAGCTTTGTTTTCTGGATCACCGTGTATTGCAATCGTTGATTCAGGCTTTCAAATGCACCTGCTGTGGAAGTAGTTCCCTTTGATGGAGGCAGAGGGAGAGAAGCAACGCATAGAGTAGCACAAACGGTTACATGGCAGAAGTTCAATCAGGCAGTTTTACTTTGACTCTGTTTGGGCACTTGATGTTCATTATGTCCAATCAAAACAAAGGCAGAGTAAACCTTTTAATTTCATACTTCCCCAAGTTTCCTTTTGTCGCAGTATTCATGGTGGTCCTTGCATTTGTTTGTTTCTCGCCTGGCATGAAGGGGTAGACGTATAATCCAAACAAGTTAATTAGCTGGGAGATAGCATCGGCGCAAACGAGGCTAATGAAATAAACACTGTCCTAAAAGAAGAGATTAGCAATTAAGCTATTGGAGCGTGGAGTCATTTATGTTCCATTGTGCTGTCTTTTAATGTGGCACAGTAATGAATGCTGCTTCTGCTTTTACTACCCTTGCGTATGTGAGTGTGTAACGTATGAGTGTGTGCTGTCGGGTAATAATAACTCTCGCTTGCCAATTTGTTTACCAGCCTTTGTTTGCTGAAGGACAGTATGGCTATTTTCTGTTTACAAGCGACATCAGTCACAGTATACAAACGCTGCTGCACTTGTTACATATGGGAAGTTGTGTTTGTATTTGGAAGGGAGGAGTAGGAATAATCTTATTCTCTTGTCTAGAGCATCTTTGTGAAATAGGACATCCAATCTCGAGGTGTTTCGTGCAGAACTGCACATGTTTATTTGACTGAAGATTATGATTAAAGACCGGAAGAGTGCATCAATGTGTGTTTATTTGTGCTTGCTGTATGTTTACCTCGACTTGTTAAATTTCTGCATATGGTCACACTTTTTTTTCCAACACTGAGACAAAGTACAAGTGTTTCGCTTCCCTCGTGTTGTATTCATGCGAAACACTGTTTCATGCGAAGCACTATGTTTTAGCTGTGCGTGTGTGTGTGTGTGTGTGTGTGTGTGTGTGTGTGTGTGTGTGTGTGTGTGTGTGTGTGTGTGTGTGTGT
>JASSRZ010000042.1:5524531-5544198 GCA_032164315.1 Malacoctenus gilli | reverse complement strand
ACACACACACACACACACACACACACACACACACACACACACACACACACACACACACACACACACACAGACTTTTATGTTGGGAAAGCAGTGTAAAAGATGTATGAATGAAAGTCCGTGCCCTTCCTGATTGAAAGCAGTGATGAACTTAATAACTTGATCCACCCCCCTATCTTGCTGCCTGCTTTAAACCTATGTTAATGAAGGTTTATGCGACATGCTGAATTCCATAAATCCTCTCATTATGGGGGCTTCAAGCTCCTGAGTGAGTCTTTGATATATCGATAAAGGTAGCATGTGTGAAAATAATTGTCCGACTTTGTGATTCTTGTCCAATGATAACACCAGTCCTTCCTCTGTTTCTTGCTTTTCATGTCACCTGGATGAAGGATGCAAGTGTGGCATGAAAATGATCTTTGAGGTCCTGCTGCTTCTCTGAACATCAGAGGAGGAAATAATCTGGGCTCTGCCATGTTAACTTTCGGCTTCTGTGGATTCTTTTAGAGTTGAGGTATTTTTCTAATATGTGTGCATAGCTCTGGTAAATGTGCCAACCCAGTAGGAGGAAGATGTGGAATAATAGGTCGTTTCTATGTATCTTATGCCATCAAGGTGCATTTCAGATCTATTTTAGATCACTTTCATATTGCTTGCGATTTGTTCTTCCTTTAATATTACTGCTGGTCGTATAGCGAGAAGCAATTTCATGGCGGGTCGGCGAGGCGCCATTGTGTCTGAGGATGAATGTTGTGTTTGTCCGCGGCTTTTGGCGAGGGAGGCAGACGCGGCGGGTGGAGATGCACCGCCGCTCGCTCGCTCGCTCGCTCGGAGCATATGAGAGGAACAGAGACGATTAGCGCTGTAGAGGCTCGACGTCCACTCGTGGGCCATTTCAATCCTTCTCAGCAGATTGCATTTCTGCAATTTCGGCTTGTTCCTCTCCACTGAAGTGGCGTGCAATAACAAACTCTTCATGTTTTTTGGAGAAAAATATCAGGAATTCATATCAAAGGAGACATTTTTGAAAGAGAGTTTGAATATGAAGGGAAAATCAAATCTGAATGCGATGTACACAAATGGCTTTCCTCTGGGCTCTCTCATTTGCATGAATGTCAAAGGGCTGCGAGAGGAACAGAACATTTAGGTATTAAGTTCTTAGGGTTAATGCAGACTTTTCATCACTGTGTCATGACTCACGGATATTGAGCGAGCAGATTCACTCGAGGACTTTGTGAAATACCACGTAACTTAACCCCGCATGATGATGTTTTTCCAAACAAGAGTAAAAATGGCAACGTTGCATCACCCGGTTGCCAAGAGGGAAACTATTGAAAATGTTTGGAAAAATCTCGAGAGCGTGACATTTCAGGATGAAATCTCAGCATTCAATGCAAATTGTTACTCACTGGCTGTTGAGTCTTCGGGCCTCATTTAGTGGGATCGTAAATGAGCTGCGCTTAGTTGCTCGTGCCCACGATGAGCCTGCACTTTTCTTTATCTCGTGTTTTTTGAGTGGCCCACTAAGAATAAAACCTTGAGAAACAGCAAATGCAAACAGGAGTATTGTTGCTTGTTTGTGCTGAGTGGCCACAATCTACTGAGGGGCCAGATGAGTCTTAATGTGAAATTGTCACAAGCAGTCATTTGCAAACTCCAAAGTCAATGAAAACACACCGACACATAAGCAGAACCATCTGCTTGTGGATATGTGAGAAAAAGGACGAAAATAACCAGTAATCCAGCTTGGACGTCATTTCTTCTTGAGAAGGTCTTTCCTTGTGTGATCATTTATTAATTTTCTGTTCAGAGACGAAAGTGAAAACATAAAAAAAGCATGACTTTGTCAAATCACTGGGGTGGTGGACTGACCACAGCCAGCACGCCCAGCCCACCCCTGTTGACCCACTTTTTTCCCCCTTCCACGCACCGCAACGCCAAAGTGGCACAGGCACACTCTATTACCTCTGGAATGGCAGCGGAATTGCATTAGCCCAAGGTGGCTTAAGCATGTGGGCTTGTGTGAACCTGTTAGCGGGGTGCGAGTGCATCATCTTTCACAATCAGCCGCCTGTGTGATGTACCCGGGAAAATGAGGCTGCGGCGGCCGTGCAGATGGAGCAGCACCTCGCTGGTGAAAATGTATTCGGCTCCCTCTTTTTTTTTCCTTCTCTCTCTTTTCCCTCCCTCCTCCTGGTGAAAGACCCTTTTAGAGTGTGGGTGCTGAGGAACCAGGGGGAAAAGATCAAACAGGAAGAGGACTCTTCTGGTGTGAGTCAACAAAAAAACTTGGTTTAATTGCAGCGAATAAACACGACAACTACAGGATGTCACATTCTCTGGAAGCAGATACACACTTTTAACATTTTACAAGGATTCATGAGTTTTAAGTGCATTTTGTTTTATTAAGCTAAAGGGGTTGTTGAGGGAGGGCAACTTAAGCGTATTCTAACTAAAGCTAAAGTTGAATCCGTATTCCTGATAGTACAATATTTTCCTCAATTCATCAACATTGCTTTGCTGTGCTTTGCTTTGTAACACATGAATCTCCTCTTTGTTGAATAGGAAGTGTTTATTAGCTTCCTAAACTGTCGTATGTGTGAGTCCTGAGTGAGTCAGCGCTGAAAGATTTATCTAATCACCTGCAGTCCAGCGTGCACGCTACTTTTATTTTCTTCTCCTTCCTGTCTGGGTGATTTCAGAGAATCACAGGAGTCTTTGAAAGCACCTCCTCAAGGAAGGAAACGTAGTAGTCATTGTCGCAGTGCGACCAAGCGCTTGTTTTCTGCTCTCTCAACTTTTGTTTTTCTATATGGACCATTGTGTCTGACGCGGCTGACACACAGCCTTGAAAAAAGCTATTCAGCGCCACGCATCTCTGTGTTTTTCTTTGCTAAAATTACCGCTGAGTTTCAAGGCGGTCCTTTGAGAGGAGAGCATTCATGCTGCTCAGTGACAATGTTATCACATGGCACTCCAGGAAATGGGGACCCTTCAGCTTTGGCCGTAAACAGCTCTGCGACTGCTCTATCTCTCCGTTCCCATGCAGCAAACTTTGGGTTTCACAGTTGATTGGGTTCGGTCTCAGGGTCTGAGGAAGCCGGGAGTTGAAAGACTTGTGAGTAAATAGCAGATAGACAGATTACGTGCTCTGTTTTCTGACCTAGAAAACGTGTCCTGACATGACGATCTGTGTTAAAAGCTGCAATTTTGAATTTTCCATCGTGACTTTGTGTGAAAAAGAAAGGTCACAGTCATGTTTTGTTAGCCGTATCGTCATATTGTCGGTATCAAACTTGGGAAAAAGGCTTATTCCAACTTGTTCTGAGAAAATCGCGTTGCCCTTTATCATATATATTGATGATTCCCATACATGTGGAGTCCAACATTAAAACCCACAGTTATTGACCTGCTTTTTCCAGCACTGCCTCCCCCTGCAGTGAGTCCTCATTGACGTGCTCTGAGCCTGCATGTAAGTAAAGCATAGATTGAGAACGTGGAAAAAGCTCCATGCATCGCTGCCCTGTCAAACCAACAGGAGGCTGCTCTGGAGAGCAATCAGTGCTGACTAAAGCCGTCATATTGATGGATCTATCAGCCACTGGCTGAGGTCCCAGAAGCCCCGGGCTTTGTGGTTGGACCATATTGTCAGCTCAGTTTGAGATCCAGCACCAGGAATTCTAATCCTCCCCTCTCGCCCAAACACCTACTGACAACTTTAATTACTACCCCGAGAGAGAAAGAGGTTTCCGCGGTGCTTCTATAACGGGGTGACTCGGGTCAACAGAAGCAGAGTTTATTGTCCGCTTAGGAACATTTTCATCAAGCGGGGTGTCCGTGTCTGCATTTTCGACCGCACTTTTCCTAAAACTTATTCTGGCGTTAGCCGAAGACATTTCCAATTCACTCCAAAAAAAACTTTCCACAGCCGACCTTTCAGATGCATCTCTTTATCAGAAAATGGGGTTTGCTCAGGTTTTGTGAAGGTGTGATGAAATTTTGATTATGTGGTGATAACTTGTGTGCTCAGACATCTCACAACTCATCGCTCTGTGACAGGATGAGAGAACAATTTCTAAGGGGAGACTCCTGTTGCTCGACTTTCCCGCACATCAAACTTTGAACAGATGGAGGCAGTAGATGAAAAATTCAGCCGATTCCTGTCTTTCTGCAGAACATAAATTCGAAAGATTTTATTGACAGTGAGAAAAGTGCACAAACTCCACTGATGGGTAGATTCACATCTTATACCATGTTATATGAATTGTACTTAAGTTTTTGGCTGATCACGAGTTCTCGAGTACTTTTCTCTTTTTAGTTGAAGTTGAGGTAAATAAAAGCAATGGGATACGAGCACATACAACACGCATCAAAGTTTTCCTCGACGTGTCAGTTTCAGGATTATCTGGCTCCATGTGGATCGAACACCAATCTGAGAAAAAAAATCTGTGATTAATCCAAGAATCATGCCAATAACAATATTACATGGTTAATTATTTCCACACTGAATAGATGAACAACTCTTTTCTTAAAACTTTTGTATAAACAAGCTTTCTTGCAGTTTTACCTTGACCACTTTGATCCACTTAGTCATATGTATGTATTCCTGTAGTATGTAATACTGTAATGCATTATCAATAGGAGTGTTCAACACACACAGAGATATGAAATCACAAATAAGTAGCTGAATGTTGGTTGATTCTTTTCTTGAGACTAAAAACAGAAAAAAGGAAAGATCACTATGTGTCAGTTTCTAAAATCTTAGCTTGTTTTGACCAGCAATTTTTCCCTTTTTGCTTTTGACATGACAAATACAAATAAACAAAGCTCCTATGATAAAAGTTTAACTTGAGCCTTGCTACGGTATCAGAAAAAAAATGATCAGTGAACGCACCGTGGCAACGGGAAGATCAAAATCTCGAGAAAGAGCTAAATATATCTCATCTGAAAAGCAAGTCTGCTCAGTCAGAAGTGCAAGTGATCAAATGTGCTGAGGAACGCTGCAAAGCCGGCTGAAGGCTTTGATATGGGAGAAGTGGGAGCGTGTGTTTTGTTTTAATTAGGAAGAACCTGCTTCAGTGCTTTTTGTCGTTGCGGCCTCGCTGAGGTTGATGAGGCAGAAAGATGGACTGATTTTTGTGATTCCCCAACAGAAATGACTCTGCACCGGTTTTATTTTGAAGAAACTAGGTCTCGACTCATTCCCCACTCGTCGCCTCCTCTCATCCTCGGACATCACAGTTAGCTCACGTTCTTTTTCACCTCGGTGACATCCAAACAGACGTCATCCTCAAGCTGCAGCTGGAAACAGATGATCTGCTGTCCGTCTTTCCCCGCGGCGTTCTTAAACAAACAGTTTTCCAGACTGCTTTATCCAAGTGTTTCTCCAAGGAGCTCGATAAGAGACCAGTGCCGGTCTGTGATGTCACACACTTTTTTCCTGCCCCATGCAGGCAAACACAGGAAGTGTTAGATTGGGGGCTTTAACACAGTGGGAACCATGAAGGCAGCGTAAATCCATTCATGGTGACAGCAGTTCCTGCAGAGTCCATGGGAAACTTCTGCCGAAATAAATTAATGGGGCACATATTATTATAACAAATGACATGAAGGAATATAGCGTATGTTCATTTTGTGATCTCACTATCTCACTACGGTTTTAGTGTGCGTTTTCCCCAGTATCCAAGCTGGCGAGAACAGAGCCTGTGGTTCAATAGATCGAAAAGTAATAATTGCTAATTCACAGCAGCACAAAGAACAAAAGAAAGGGAACCAAACAAGTGGGGTAGTTGTTCCCAAGCAGTTTCAGCCACTGTCCCTGTGTGGGCGAGGGTGGTCCCTGTGACTCGTGTCTCTCTCCATGTAATGACGACCTGAGTCCGTTTTGAGATCAGGGCTCACCCCAGAACGTTCACTTCTGCTGCTTTGCGGTCGAATTTCTCTCCCATGTCGTGATGGACAGAAATTCATGATCAAAAAAAATCCTGAGTGATCAGAACTTTAAATTTGTGTCAAATAACATTATGTTAGGCTGACAGAATGAATGATTTGCTGTGCCTCAATAAACAATCTTCTTGTGCTTGAATGCATCAGAGTGAATTATAAGATAATCTGCTAGCTGAAGCGTTTTGCAACTTTGCCATTGTGTGTTCTGGCACCTTTCCACCAGTTATGTCCGTCTGCTATTGATTTCTTGCCTTGCAGCAGCTGATAATTGGGATTATTATTGTTATTGCAGCACATGATGAGATTAACTCTCGATACTGATGGTGAATCTGTAAATCCTTCACAAGTCTTTTCCCAGCTGTTGCACCGCACTCGCTCATTAACGGCTCAACTGATGTTACCGTGTAATGCGGAAGCGCACCTGCTGTATGTAATATACGCAGTTTATTGATTTAACATCTGTTTTCCTGCCTGGGAAAAGTGTATTGAAACTGACAGTTGGAGCACAGCTCACATTACACACTGGTTTGAAGTGTTTCTGCTTCCATTGCTGCTGAAGTATTACATTTCATTTGCACCTTCATGGCAGTGCAGTTATCACTTGATGTAATGATTTTCGAATAAGGTTAAAGTTGTTGTTTTTTCGTGCATATATGAAGGTTTTGGTTTGGATTGGTATCATCCAGCTTAGTATGTGAAGCAAACCTCATTGACTCTTCGTAAGTTTCCAAACGGCTTGAAAATACTGGAAATGTATCTGGAAATTCTTTAAGGAGTGCGACACAATCAGGCAGCCAGACCTTTAACCTTGCCAGAATGGGTGTCAGGCCCCATACGTTTAGCTATGTAAGACCACTGTGATGACCTTTACTGTCTACAGAACCCTCCTACATTTTCATAAGAACCAGGCAGCTGAGTGCCAGCAGGTTATGAAAACAGCCATGTGAGGGCAAGTGCATGCACGAACCCCTCTGACCTCACAAGATCACATGTAAGTCATATACATGAACTGACTCTCATTGCACAATGTACAGATTGTACATGTGTATGTGCATGTATTCTCTTGAACATTAAGCAATTCTGAATCGAAATCCGGGGAAAGAACAACATGAATGCTTAATTACTCGTTTGGCCTTGAGCGGAGGTCACGCATAACTTGATCTTTTCCAAAGTGGGGAAGTGAAAGAATGCAAACACTTCAGCTAGATCACCCACCATTTTAATTTTGACATTATGATCAAAGCTGTAAAACACTAGAGTCATTCAAAATCATCGATTACCGAGCACCTGTCAGTGCCTCCCCTGGCTTCCTTGTGACTCCGACGTCTAAAGAGCACACTGAGTTCTTGTTTGTGAAAGCACCCGTCATGACACACGACGCCACCCGACTCCCAGAGCAGCCTGAGCAGCGGATGACGGCGACTAATGACTCCCAACAAGGGTTCCCTCGCAAACAGCCGCATGAATTAGTCATCGCCTTCCCTTGACCTGTGCACTGATATAATCTCAGTCAGCCATGGAAGCCTCCTGAGGACCGCAGAGGTTATGTAAGTTGAGAGATAGTAGAGTGAGTGGATAAGATGCAGGAGGAGCAGCCGCGCGTGCTGCAGAAGTGTTGATTGATGGAAGCAATCTGTTAGTGATGTGCGGGTTGTATTGCTATGTAAATGTGGAAGATGCACTGGGGACCACGTAAACACAGTCTGAGTTGGATTTGCAACAGGAAAGTTTAAATGAAATACAGACTTTGTCATTTTCTTTTCGATATTAATCAGTGGCAACACATTTCCGCCTGTGACTGCATATAAGACTGTTATCTGCATATCATATAAAGATTACATTCTTATTTGATAAGAAGTAATAGAAAGATAAAGTCTACATTTTTCCCCCTAAATTTTTCAAAAACACTTTTATTTTTATCAAAGAAACTTGACATATTTTAAGTCGCCTCCTCAGAACAAACCCATCCTTCAATCTGAAAAACACAGTACGTGTACAGAAACATAAGTGCATTTCTATCAAAAGTAAATGAGTGTAGCCCCCATGAACTAAAAATCCTTTTTTTGGTTTGGGGAAATGATTTGGCCACTTTTTAGCTCTGTTTTTTTCGCCTCCTCCACAAGTCAAGAGAACATAATCAAGTGCTTTTATTGTGAAGAGAATTCTATTGTTTCAATCAGGGATTTTGTTTTCATGTAGGAATTGAAAATGCTGACCTCACTTAAAATTTAAGCTGTTCTTTATTGTATTTGGCTCAAAGTGCATCTCTATCACCACCGTATGTTGCACTTTTTGTTGCAACAGTCGTGTTTGATTACATGAAAATTGTGGACAGTTTTGTCATTAGATTTAATGAGAGCAGCCATTGTTGTGACAATGTTTTTCTTTTCCTGCAAAAATTTAGGGAAGGAGATCAACTCCATCGCTTGGTTTGTAAATACAAAAGCTTTCCCGCATCTTTAAACTCCATCACTAAAACAATATTCCGTACGAATGGAAAAATACACGCTAATTCATGAGCCTCGTGTGTTTTATGATGCCTGCAATAATGACTGCACATTATAATGTTACCAAAGGCTCCTAATGAACAGAATCTAATGTAAAGGGGTCCACAGAGCGCAACATGAAGCGTAATTACAATGTCCCATGATGAAAAATGATGCTCATGAAAATAAAATGGCGAACTGGGTCACATTTTTGCCACACAGAGCACAACATATTTTCAAATCAATGAACTTATTTCCCTGGTGCTTCTAAAAGTAATAATCACATACTTTTCATGAATATGAATCCTCGTCTGCAGCCCATTGTTGGCTATTTTCACACAGCAGTGATTAAAACTACTCGCAGCACAGCCAGAAATGAACCCATTTACATCGGTCCCATACTTTGTGTGTATGAATCGATGCAGGTATAACTGAAGAAAAAAAAATCAAGGAGCAGGAATCCAATCATTGCTCTGTGATTTTCTTTTTTCTTTGCAATGCTTTGATTTAGGGAAGTGAATGTAATGAGAACAGGGTCACTCGCAGTGGCAAACTTTACTCTGCATTTGTAGGAATAACTATGGCCTCTGCTATAATTCAATGAAAACATACCTTGGACTTTTGGTACCTTTTTACTTTGCAAATATCCACAAACATTTCAGATACACTCAAGATGTCTGAACTACTGTCACATCATGTTCTTTTATATGAGCCTGAATCAAAGAATGTTTTGTTTTGTCACAATCGGTAAACATTCTATGCAGAGATAGATCTTCTCCCCCTCATAAAGAAACTTGAGAAATATAAGGTTTTTGTTGAGACATTATATTGTAGCATCAAATTCTGAGATTGGGTTAGATTGAATTTCAGTCATTTAGACTATTTTTAGTGACCACTGCTTTACTTTCACACAGTAAGTAGGCTGGAATCGGCTTCACACCCTCCCTCCTTCCCTGGACCCTTGAATCTCATCAAAAGTGACATAGACAATAAATCACAGAGCAGGAAGTCATCAAATGAGTGAAGCATTTTTATCACAACTGATAGTCTATTGCTGCCAATGAATAACATTTTGACTGAGACGAGTTGAACTTTCCTGTTGGTTTGGACTCCTGGAGATTGTTCCGGGGGCACAAAAAATGGCCGCAAGCCACATCACGACTTCACTCCAAGTGTGAAGCCACTTCTGGGTAAAATAGTGAGATATTTTTCACGGATTCTGAGACGCCCAACTGAGCATCCGTGCGATCGACGCATTCTCACGTCCAGAGAAGCGGGTCATATGGGATGTGGGACCGCTGGTCCTGGAGAGAGCATCGTTGGCCCGCTGTGCCTGCGAAGTCACACAAGAGTCACAATCTGTGGCGCTTCTGGCTGGCGAGGCGTCGGCGGGCAGGGACAGATGGGAGGGAGAGTGGTGTCATCTGGTCACGCCGCGGCGAAGGAGGGCACCGGGGCAACGTTTGTGTAATTAGATCGATGCTCCCTACGGGTTGAGCCGATGAGCTGACACTAAAACCTGTAGCCATTGGCAGGTGATGCTCAGCGCTGCTCCGACGGACCGCTCTGCTTGGTCACATGCCGTCACGATGCCGTTTCACCTGCCGCTCAGCAAAAGTACATTTTGTAGCTCTGAATCCTAGCAGTCACAAAGACTGTGTTGTTTCACATTGACTGTCCCAAACAACAAGAAATGGCGTCCATATTTTGTTCAGTGTCTTTAACTTGTAATCTTTACATCTATTGATAATAAGTCATAATAACAAGATAAGAGAAATATTTCCAGGTTGCTCGTTGTTTGTTTTCAAGATGGTAAATATGTCACATCAAAATATAGAGCACTCATATATCTATGTTTGATGTCAAAAGACCAAATGTTCACCTCTAAATGTTTTTTTCAATCTTTTATGGTCTATGTGTAAAAATGCTGAAATGAAATTAGCTTTAATATTATATATTACTGAGTCTGTTGAGGCATTGAAAACAGGTGTGGCTTGCTTTCAGCCCAACTGTATATTACAGTTGTGCTTCGGGGGGCCAGGTTTATGGCCAAAGGGCGTGCAGTCGGTTAATGTTGCCTCTACGTGCCTTCCTGTGCTAAAAATGCTGTTGAGACGCAGGTGGATGCAGTTTGGATTGTATCATTGGTTTTAATCGCCTGCACCTGCAGCAGCCTGCCGCTGAAACACAAACAGCCCTGTTGTGCTGCATTCTGGGTGTGCTTTTCTTCTTCTTTATCACTTCTCTATCAAAAACTTGACTTTTGTGATTTTATTTAAATCGGGCAAGTTCAATGGACCCATTTGTAACTTAATATGAGTTACCATAACTTGGGTTAACCAAATGGTAAATAAAAAAATGACTGAGGCTTTTAAGATGTTAATTGCATCAGCAAGATGTTGATGATGCTCTCTTCTGAGCTTAATTAACCAGCTCTGTTTGAAGGTGTTGCTGCATGGACACTTTGAATTTTGGGCCTTCAAAATGAATCCAACTTCAATTCATTTTCACCGTCAATTTCTTTCGCTCGCATCTCGCTCTCCGAAAAGCTTCATCTCATTTCCCTCCTCATGTCAATCTGTCTTTTTCTCCGATTTGGGATAAGGTGGGTTGAGGTGAAAAGCCCCCTTGTCCCAGTAGATGTGATTAAACCGGATGGAGTGAATGATGGAGGGGTAGGGGTGGGGGGTAAGCAGGGGTGGGGGAAGGAACGAAGGATGGAGGACGGGACGACGCAAAAGACAGCTGAATGAGGGGGGCGGACGAGGGTTATGGCGCTGCATTATGCATCGCGGATGGTAAGCTCGGGTGGCTCGTATTTATGGGTTGGTGTCAAGGGTGCCACTCCTGCTTCACACTCTGTGGTGATCGGCCTGTTGCCATGGCAGCAGCAGACTAACTCATTAGCAAATATTACCCTCAGTCCATAGAGAGGGAGAGAGGGAGAGCAATGCGCTGACTTTGACAGACAGCAGATATCAAATACTGGGTTTACCGCTGACAGAAAGGGGCCAGCGACATATGAAAAACTGCAGCAAGAGAAAGACAGTGCCGGGCATGTGCATATTAAATCATGTTATTCATTTGGAAGATGTTCTGCTCATTGAGATCAATCCATATTTATGAGGCTTCTGTCCGACCAGACCTCCTATTGAAACTATATTAGATGGCTGTGCTCCTGGGGGACCGATCGCCATGCATGTTTTAAATGACTCCCTGCTCCGACAAAGTTCATTCGGATGGATGAGTCGCCATCAGGCCCTGCCGAGAGATCGGGTTTGCTCGAGAGCCACCATAAAAACCATTTGGATATTATATTCAACAGGAGCTCCACAAAATATGTCTGCATTAGGTTGATTGGTAAAGGCAAATAGAATAGAAAAATGTCCTCAAGAGTTGGCGTGTAGCGGTTTTGAATGCAAGACGGTTTTGTTTTAGAAAATTAGCATTTTTATAAAATGTCAAACTATTAATGTGCATTCTGTGTTATATTGCCTTTATGTCTGCTATATTTACACTCAAAGTGGCAAAAGATAAATGCATTTGTTGTGGAAAAGAAGCCCTGAACACCAGCTGTAACTCTTCAAATCAGACTTCAACGTGGGTCAACTAAAATGTTGGTCTGAACCTAAATACTGCAGCGGTGAACTTGACAGCTTTCATAGTAACAGTGCAGATTTTCAGGCTTTGACTCCTTGAGGCTTTGCACCTTTTGGGTACTCGGACCAACAGAAACCTATAGCATGAAAAGTGAGGGTGTGGATACGAAAAACACAGATCTCGGGGAAGATCCGAATCCAGATTTATTTTTGTCTGCTTCAGAAACAAAAGTTTATTGTGCATTTCTTGGCAATTTCATGGTAGCAGGTGTATGTGGGACTGAGTCACAATAAACCACAAGGTGTTTGTTACTATATTTTTAGCAGCGTGTCTCCCACTGTAACAGCCTAACCCTTAGAAACAATGGATCTCTATTGCGCAGATATATCAAGCTGTGGATACACGTGCAGTACTTGTTAAACAGTTTTGGTTTTTCGGAGCTAGAAAAAAGTAAACTTTTTTCCTCTGTTTCAAAAACTTCCAGTTTAGTTTATAGAGTTTGTCAACATGAAACACTAAATTATTTCCAGACGAACACGAATTATTTTGCATGTTTACAGGAGGTGGTTTTTTTTGTTGTTTTCTTAAGGGAAAAAAGAAAAATACCAATTTTCCTGCTGCTTTCAAGCAGATTTCAAATGTCTCCAGTTTGTTGAAGGCAATTCTTCCTGTAACCTTCCAAACGTTCACTTGAAAGAAGGCAAAACACCCCAAAAATTACAGCTTTCTTCTGCCTCCGCAGGCTTGATTGACGGTGCGCGCAGCCCAGCGCTCGGCTGCAGCCGAGTGGTGTGGGGAACGGTGGAGAATCTTCAATAACAGGTGATCATGGCCGAGCAAACAACATCAAACCATAGCACCCGAGTGCCAGAACATCCAGAACAGCCGATCCTTTTCACTCTCGCAATCACACTTCAGTACTTATGGCCTGGAAAGGAGCCTCGCCCTGGGTGTGTGATCCCGGTAATGGAAAATGGTGTATAATCGAGAAGAGAGCCGGCGAGCTAATGAACAGGGTAGCGAGGTGACATTTTCAGAGTGATGTCTGAAGTAGGATGACATTTACAGAGAAGAAGCCCCAAAGACAGTCTTTAAAAAAAAAGAGAAAAAAAGGCCCGTATATTATATGGGAGCAGCACGGAGGAACGTGAAATGTGAAGCTGATTTTAACATGACTCAGGCTTGCTGGCACAGCTATCACCTCAGGTAGTACCAATTGGCTCGATAGTGCTGCACAGATGGAGGATGGTTCTCAGGATCTCTGCGGATATTTATTTTGATTTAATAAACAGGAATAAGCGTAAAGAATCTAAGAGTGGTCGCTAATCAAAGTGTTTATTGATGGATTTTGAAATAGTGTGGTTATGTTTCTTTCACGTCAAAAGACATCAACCGCTCTTGTCGTCATGAATCCCAGCTGACTTTGAGCATGTCACTGTGAGGTGACAGTGGTGTAACCACTTCACCTATGTGCAGGTAACACTGCATGCTTTTTCTTATGTACACCAAAAAACTTAAGACCTTTTTGATGTTGGCTGTGTTGTGTAATTGTCACTTCTCACTGTCTGACACTCCTGGCTGTCTGAAGATTCTCACCTCTGCCAAGGAGGTTGTAGGATCACACCCACTTGTTGGTTGGACTGTCTGTAAACAGGATAACTCAAAAAACTCAGTGGCTTCCGATGAATTTTTCAGGATGTGTGTGAGGTTGCACAAGTAAGGGTTGATTAAATTTTGGTGTCGGTCTGGTTATCAGTTCGTACTGAAAACAAGATTTCATTCTCAGGAAGCCAAAAACTGAATAGGAACAGAGCAGGGGCGTCAGGATTGGAAGAAATGACAATCAGTCCTCATTCATGCCAAGATTGTTTCAGAAACTTTACTTCACTTGCTGAAATGTCACACATCCCTTCATTACAAACGGGACCAAACCACATGTGCTCGAATCAAGCTGTTTTTTTTTCCCCCCAATCAAAACATGTTGAAGACTGAGGACAGCTAAAAAACACCAGATGTTCACTTGCGATGCAGAGATGGATTGTTTGCGTGGAAAACTGTTGATGGTGTTGAAGCAATCTGGGGAACAGAAGCTTCATCCAATTTGTCTTCATTGATAACGTAATGGCGTGTCAGCTCACTGTTCGTCTTCACCGTTCAGATTTCTCACTGGAATGTGACATTGTTTTAAGGGAACATTAAATCTCCACACTGGCGTGCGTTCACATGTGGAGAAGCAGCCGTGAATCAGCGCAGCAAGCACCGTAACTGTGACCTTATAAGTGAAGGGTATTGAAACACACATACAGCCTGCCTTCACACATAAAAAGGTCATACACTTTTTATTGTCTCCTTTGGGAGTGTCCTCCACTCGGAAACCTTTACCAGCATGGAGAAACCTGTCAGAAGTTTGGCATTTCGTCTTCTTCAAAATAAAATATACACCGAGTGATCAAACTTTCTCCTAGTCACAGCAGACTAATAAGGTCACACCAAGTGCAGCGCACACTGTACAAACTTTGAGAAACAGAGGTATTAGAAGTCCGACAGCTTCCCGTCTGGCTCGAGCACATCATCGAACGTAACTAAACTCCATGAAATCCTGGCGGAGGAGCGCCAGCCGCTTTCTCACAGAGGACGAGTCCGCGGAGAGAGGACGGGGTCGTTGGAGAGACACAGATCAAGGAAGGGGACGCTCCCCTGCCACATGGGGGATTTAATCGGGACAGCTTTTTGAGAAAGTGATCCATCTCTGGAGGATGGAGGAGGATAGCAAGGGTTTGAACCTTTGATGTATCCGCCAACGGACCGGCCCTCTGTTTTCCTTGGTGCTAAATGCGCTAATAGGCGTGTAATGACACTGGACTAATGGTGGGACATGTGACAGATGTTCTCTTAATTCTTTATTTGTCTAAGCTGGATGTTTGGTGGTGCTGGGCAGGAACACGGAGATTAGCTGGCTAAGTAAGTGGAGTCGACTTTCCGATTAGGCGGACGGGCACGCTAATTGAATCTTAATCTGTGAGATATTCACGGTATCATGGATACATCTTTCTAAAAGCAGGAGCTTCATATAACATCCAGACATTTTTGACCACATCCAGTTTTGGGCAGCGATGTGTGTAATGAACAGGAAGGCCTAAGAAAACAGCACATCTGTCCTTTACAGGGCATCAGTCACATATCGGCAGAGATTGGTTTTTATCCATCATGACTCAAGAAAACAATGACATCATCTGGAATGAACTCACGTTACATTAGACTCCAGACAGGCGAGCTGGGAATGTCTCACCCGGCATTAAAGGTGCAGGCATGCAAATTCTACACCATGTCACAGGGGTTTGAATGCAGTCACAAAGAGTGAGTATAAAAAGAAAGAACTATTTTCGGCTCTGCAGGTAATTGTAAGTGTACACATTTTGAGTGCTGAGAAGTATTTTGCAGAAGCAGCAACGTTTCCCAGGTAAACGGAGGTCCTCTCTCAGTCCACAATTTGGTCACAGTGACCAAATTGTTGAGCAACATGTTGAGAAATCTTTGGTCTTGACTTCCTCCAGCTCGTCTGAGAGAAGTCTTCAGGTGTCAACGTGGCATTCTCTGTTTCTATGTGTTGCGTTTTCTCAGAGCGGAGCAGTATGCCGGCTTTTATTCTGCACAGATGAACTTTCTTACTTATTGATTCATTCATTGTGCAGGTGTGACGCTGTGGAGAAGGCAGGTTTTCTCTCACCATCATTAGTCGTATGGATGGCTGCTTTTTTCTCGCGCTCATAAAGACTGACCTATTTCTGTGCATACAAAAGCTGTCCCTTCATCACACTCCATGTCTAGGTTTATTTATTTTTTTCTCCGTAAAATCAAGGCTTTGTTGAACGTCTACCAATCAATAATTTGACAATAAGCTTGTGTTATTGCTTCTGCACACTCTGGCAGCATGACATTTACTTTGAATGATGACACTTAATGGGTTATGTGTCTCTGTACTCCCACTATTTTGATGGATGACACGCAGGCTGCCATCTCCAGCTCTGCGTTCGCAGCATCTCTTCATCTCATAAGTCACAAAGCCTTGAAGGACTTTCGCTGCCGTCCCAAATTCCTGCACTATTTCAGTGAACTGCTAGCTAATTGACGAGAGGAATATTTGTGTTTTTAGTCGTTCTTGTATAATCAAGGTAATAGGTGAACATATGTGTGACTCACAAATGAGAAAAGGTTGTTAAAACCTCAATCCGTCTTTCTTTTCTTCCCGCCATGGCTCGATTTGTCAACCTGTCACTCTTTAAACACGTGGGAAGGCATTCGCTGTTTTCATGGTCGCACGCGTGCACACAAAGGTGCTCAGCCGGCTGTCTGCCGTGCAATTTGTTGCCGTCTTCTTTTCTTTCATGCCTTTTGCTCTCTGTCTTTCACGTCCTTCATTCACGGTCTCACTGTCTCTCTCGCCGCCGCTCAGCCGCTGTCTGTCTATCTCGCGAAGCCATTTCAAGGTCCTTGGGTCCTACAACACGACCAGCTGTCATGTCCGATGTGCCAAAGACGAGAGGAGCGGGTCTTGCCGTTTTGCAAGCCATGAGTTGAAAGACATAGACACAGTCAGGCCTGACAGACAGGTGATCCTTTAGCATCATGTTTGCTGTCAGAGTGCACAACGTGTTTTGCCAATGTTGTTCATAAATATGGTTACAGTACGTAAAACTCATGCGCGAGGCTCTAGGTTAGAATATTTTTTCACCCTCTCAGTTGTGTCAGCAGGCACATATATGTGCATTTTCACGTCTGATCACAGACTTCTGATGGGATTTAATGTGCCAAAGATTTAGAGTGACTGGCATTCTCTCCTCAAGCATTGAAAGGAAAGGCAGCAAGGAAAACTGAATATATATTCAAATTGATATCTACGGACAAGCGGGAGACACTTCTTCTTCATGGAATTCCTGCAGCTTGTCCACCAGAGACTGTTGTGCTGCCTTCTGCAGTTTAACTTGGTCCACCTCTGTGTGAAGGTCTGTCTCTGGTGATCATTTCATGGTTTTTCGGAGTTTGCTGCATTCGGGTCCAGCGAGCCTTTGTTGAATAAATCATAAAGGAGCATCTTTGTGCATCAAATTGCCATGGAGTTGTTTTAAGTTAATTAATGTGCATTGCCTCTCAAGTGATGCAGCTTAATATGGAAATGATATGGTAATTATATTATAATTATCACCTTTTTATTTCCTTAATTTTGTTGCAAAAAAATTCATTACATGACACGGAAAGTGATACTTGGCCCCCCAAGGTGCATTTTGTGCACATAATACATTCCGTGCCATGAAATATACATTTTGTGTTAGAGGTGGCGGATATCTGTGCTCAAAATGCAGCGTGAGACATTTGGTGCTCCATATTAAAGCGATGTGACTCTGCTGGAGGAGGGCAGAGAGGAAACAGTGGCTTTATCGATGGAGGGTGGGGGAGGAGAGTTGGCGCTTTGGTTGCTCTCCTTCGCTTGAGCTCGAGATCACCACATGTTCGCACAAAGAGTCTCTGTGCGATGCTCTGAGGGTTTTCCCCCCCAACTAGATGGATGTTCCCATTTCTGTGCAGTTTGTTTCTTTGACCCATTTCTTAACTGTATTATTTACAATCACAGTTTGATCTTTATACAGGCCGAAAGCTTCTTCACAGTAGGGGAGAATCCTGCTCGGCACAGTTCAGGAGGAGACGCAAACTTGTGTCTCACCTTAACTCACCAAACCTTTAATAATGACACATTTGTTTTGTTTTTCACTCACTAACATAATTTACTCAACCCAGGACTTCAAAATTAGGCATGTATAAGCACTTCCACATGACACTGACCTTTTTTGGATGCTGAAAGAACCCCAATATCTACCTTATATCATGACAGTTCACTCATTGTTGTGCTTTCATTTACCACACATCACATGTGTTACAATACTCCTCACAACATTGATATTTTCAGTCACATTTCTCTTCTGTTTTCACAGGATGAAGACATTTTTCTGTTCTCTTTGCAACAGAATACCTTCCCTGATTGGATGTTGTAACCCCGCATGCAACCTTTTGCTATACGATGATGAATTATGTGTAAAGCTGCCAAAACTTCACTCTGTCCTGTGATAATTGTCCTAATCACTACCTCCCGGGTGGGCCGTTCTCCACACAAGGCCTCAAATCAAGCCCGCCAACACGTGCGGTACGACGAGAGCGCTGTTTTCTGCGCTCTCGGCTCCCTCAAACGACTGTTTGAAACGAGACAAATAACATTTAGTAATTGTGGTTATGCTTCTCTTCAAATTTACTACGGTAAATTAGTAATATCCTCTTCTGTTTATCTCAGCAGTTTACGTGTGTTGTGTGTGGCAGACAATTTTGGCTGGGGGGGCGCATTTCGAGACACATTGTGCTACAGTAGCTACACTGTCAGTGAGGATTACCACATTTCATGGTAGAGGTCCCCCCCTGGGATGTCATTACTTTAAACCCTCCTGCAATACATCAATTTCTAATTAACATTAGCATACTAGATTGTCAGGCGTGCCTATGGAGAAGGAGGTTGGGTTTTTTGGGGTGGTGGGGTGACTCATGCACATATATTTATGTTAATTAATTGAAATAAAATGAGCCTGAAGCTTAAGTTGGGGTGGAGCAACGGAATGCATCTACACCCAATGGTAGGGGGAGGTTTTGGTGCTCCAGTGCTGCCAGCGACGCCCACTGCATCCAAAAGCAAACTCTCAAGTGAGTTGGAATATCCACCGTATCTCGTGCTTGGAGAGCTTCCTTTTGTTTGAAGGAAGTTGTTTTTGTGTTTCCTTTCATTTCCAATTTAGTGACACGCCTTGGCCACACCTGGACTTTATTTCTCATTCTCAAAGCTCAGTTTAAGTAACAAACTTTATCAGGTCTGGTAAAAGAGGACCTTTTGGTACTTGGTGGTAAGGGAACTTTTAATGAAATTGTTGCATGTTATATGGATTCATACTCGGGTCGCATACTATGAGTCACTTCTCTAATAAAATTTGTGCTTTACTGCAGCAGCAAAACTAGACCTTAGTGAGTTACATGGACTTGAGTTAACTTCACTCGGCTACTTGGTTACCGCCTTGAACTTAGCTTCCTAAACAAACAATTTTAGCTGAAAGTGAATTTGTCACTTAAGCTAACACTCACTTCGTCCAGCGTCCTTAATTGTTTTGAACTTTTTTTTTTTTGCTCAAGGGTTTCAATGGAAAAACTGCATACTAAAACTCTGTATGTTTGAGAGTGCAGCAAACTGGTGCCCCCTTGGGCCAATCACCATAAATTAGGAGACGCTGCAGCTGAGAATTTATGCATCACTTCACAGATTTCCATTAAAATCCAATCAACAACATCCAGCTGATAAACAGACTGACTGCGGCAGATTCATAATCCCTCCCCTTAGTTTCATCTGAGTAGCAATTGTCCACCAGCACTGCAGCGTGATTTGACTGATAATGTCTCGAAATTGAAGGATTGGATGTATAGCATCAGTAGATTACCTCCTCTGTACCGCAGTGTACGAACTGCAGAGGTTAGATGAAGGCTCTGTGTGTGTGTGTGTGTGTGTGTGTGTGTGTGTGTGTGTGTGTGTGTGTGTGTGTGTGTGTGTGTGTG
>JASSRZ010000042.1:5508186-5524431 GCA_032164315.1 Malacoctenus gilli | reverse complement strand
TGTGTGTGTGTGTGTGTGTGTGTGTGTGTGTGTGTGTGTGTGTGTGTGTGTGTGTGTGTGTGCGTGTGTGTGTTGTTGACGATGATGATGTTCGGAGGAGATGGGCTGGATGTCATGACTTTGCTCCAAGCCAAAGTTTTGTAAAACAGAGAGGCTGCATCTTCTCTACAGTCATTGTTTAAACTGGAGGTAGGCGTAAACAGAGGATAAATTTCTACTTTGCATGCAGATCTGTTAATGCAAACATTCTCCAAGTCAGTGTTTGCACTTGAGGCAAATGAATTCCGATGTCTTTTGGTTTTGAGAGCAAGACGTGACAAAACAACACAAAGTCTCCCTCTGAATGATCACAGCAGTGTGGTTGCATACAGCAGGGGGGGGGGGGTGTAAATGATTAGACCAGCCCCCAAAGGAAGGGAAAAGTGCTATGAGAGTCTAATAATGGATAAGTCACTCCAGACTTGTAACCGAACCTCATAAGGCTCCAGGTGGTTTGTGAGCAGTTTTTGTGGAATAGCCCACCCCGCAGTGTTTGAAAAATCAGCCCTGAGGTTACACTCGAAACAACTCAGGACCCTGTTGGTGCTTTCTGTTCAATGTTTGCTCATGCGGTTGTGGTCAATTCATGCTTCTCATTGTGAGAGGAAACGAAGCAATCAGCATTCATTAAAAGATTTTCAGCATTGTTCTGTCTTTTCTTTGGTAATGTTTTTACATCTACTTTGAGTTGCAAACTCCTGTAACGTGAACGAGCCCACGCTCACTGGTGAATTAGCTTTTCTATGTGCACTTGTCCTTGGTGGTACTGCAGCTTTTATAGCTTTGAATACAAACTGGAAACTCTTGTGCAGATGAGTATCAGACGTTTCCTCATGGCTAATAATGGTCAGCAGTAAATGGCCTTGAAGTTACTGAACAGTGGTGAAGACAGTTGAGCTTTCAGCACAACTGACACTGTATATTTGTGACAAAACACAAAATATCTCTTTTACGTAGAAGCAAATTCCAAACATTTTACTGGTGTATCTGAGTGCGTCATAGTTCCCCTCCAACGCATGATTTAAGGCCAAACGTTTGCTACTTTATTCAGGGACTTTTTTATTTGGAGAACTGGAATTGGTACTTTTTGACAGTTTTGGTCTTGCCTGGTAATTCGGGTGTTTTTACTCTGTCTTGTTTAGGACTGTGCAGTCAAAGGGTTTTTGAACAAGACTGGTCGATACCACCTTTAATAGGCTTTTTGTGTGTTCTTTGCTTATAAAATGGATAAAGAAAACTCAAAAACAGCTCTTAATTCTAAATCAATTCTCAGTTTTTATCTGTGGTCACAAGATCCATTCCTTCTTGAAGAAAACCGTTGTTGTGGATAATGCAATGTTGGTTTTGTTGTTAGATTTGAAAGAAATTACTCTTTTTTTCCCCCATATATATGGTTTTGGTACTCATCTCTGTAATGTCTCCACTGGTGCAGCTTTGAAAGCACTGCTGTCTTGCCCGCAACCAATCATTTTAACAAGGCAGACATGTTGATGCTGAAAATATGTTGACGATGAAAACGTTACCGTACGGTGATTTTCAGCTCCTCGCAGGTCACGCCGAAAAGCTCAATAAATCGAGAAAGAGGGTCCCTGGATGACAGAGTTGTTCCTGCATCCTCGTCTTTCACTGCACTGACACATGCGGTTCAAGGACAAAAGGACCTTCGCATTATAATGTTCCTAAAAATGATTCACCCCCTCGTACAATGATGAGCCCATTCTCCCTTTGGGATGAAATTACATGTTGTGTGTCAAGTCGAGGCAGAGTAATACGCTCTGATTATCAAGCAATGCGCCGAATCTTCGACTATCTCCAAGGAATGCTAATCACTCTCCTATTGGATTTTTCGGTGACGCCTGCCATTAATCCTCGCCACAGACTCGTGTGATGAAACTGCAGCACTCTTTTGAACGTAATTAACTCCCATGATCGCTTCTGAACCTCACTGCATTGAGTGCTCTGATCGAGAGAAATTACACCAGGCTTTTGCGAGTATTTAATGGACCCACGAGTGTCAATTAATCTAGAGAAGCTTTTCATTGCACTTTCTTTTCATGTCCACTAGCCCAGGTTTTATTAAAAAGCTCTTATCCCAAGCCTCCGCTGTTTGAATTGAACAGCTTTCCGAGGGAGCACAATAACCCAGGTCCTGTTGTGATTAGCCTGAGGGTGCTAGAGCGCCACCGCCGTGACGTCCAACCCAACCCTGCCCCTGGTTTGAAATCAGTTGTTCAGGCAGTGGCCTCGTTGATGAGAACGAGGAGCTTCAGTCATCTTGGACATCTTTTGATCCGCTGGCTGCCAGGACAGAAGATAGTCAATCTGCAACAATCTACTACAAATTAAAGTGTAATCACAGGTGGTTACTGTAAGATGTTCACTATGAACTGCATTGTCTCAAATTGCCTTTTGAACTACCTCTGCCTTCCATTTTTAATGACATGATGAATTGAGTTAACATAGAGGGACGTCCTCAAAGGAGCCCACTTGTGACTTACAAATCATCAGACTTTCGTCTTCTGTTCGACTCGCCTAAACTGGATGGATGCCAAAGTAAAGGGTCCTTAGATTTACACCCAGCGAAGGATGTGTTTCCAGCTTGAAGGAAGAATTTAGGACACAGCTAAAATTGTCTACAAGTGTCCCGCTCATTACTCTCGGTGTGATACTCACCTGTAGCGAAGTGCAGTCAAGACGATTGAATCAAGCTGCTGTACTGTGAGCCCACTTTTATTTATGATCTCAGTGATGAGCACTGACATCGCAGCATCTGGCTGAACAATTATTCACACAATACCCAGAGGAGTTTGAGATTATGCTTCGTCCTCCTCCTCCTCTTCCAGGGCGAGCACTCACTGCAAGCAAACAGCTTTTTAATTCAGTGTCTCCTGTGGGAAAACAAAGCTTGGTAAGATCGCGCTAAATGCCAGGTATTAGGATGTTAAACATTTCCTGAATCATACTGCGCACAGCTTCGTTTGGTAAACGGCAGACGTTGCGGGAAGCCGGCGTGAAGAGGAACAATAGTTATATGGGTTACATGGAGTTTATTGGTTAATATTCAGTCAGAAAAAGTAAATAATTTCATGGTAATTTATTCTGTAACACTGCAAGTTTCAGCTAGCAAATTACATTCAAAAGATTTGGAACAGACATGGACAACTGGTGGACCGTGTTGTCCTTCACAGCCATCAAGACGATTTCTGTCAATCGATAGTTGGCTTCAGCTATCGTAGTAAAGTCTGTGTCCTTTTCTCTAACTTTTATCATCAGCAGCCCTGGTCCTGAGTGATCTTGGGCCTTTTTTAGTATAGAGAGATTATTAACCATAACTCAGCATCAGTGCTGGATAATCCTGCGTATATGCTGGATTTCATGAAATTTATAGTTTTGAAATCCTTCAATTTGGGCTGGTAATCCTGTAATCTGAACTGGACATGTCGCCAAATCCTGGATTAGTGTCTTCTAAATTAAAAGGAACAGAACTAATTCATTGACAATAGAATGAGGTTTGAGTCAGATCAAATCGAAAGCTATTTCTCAACCAGTTCATAGCTCAACCAGTGCAGAGGAAAACCACTTAGACGACTTTTTAAAAGTTGTATTCTCTGTGAGAATAATGAACTCTAAAACTATGTAAAAGTTTTAGAAGCTCTGTAATTTTTGGATGCCAATTGGGGAAAATGTCACTAATGGAAAACTGCCAAATCTATTGATCTGATGGTCTTCACGTTGGAATTTAAGAAGATAAATAAGTGGCACTGAGACTCAAGGTGCTCTTCAAGGAATTCAGCTTTATAGGAGTAACTGCTCTTGATTCAGCCAGACAGGGTCAGGTTTGTATTGTTTCTTTTTTTTTCTTTGCGGTGAGGGAGCGTCGGAGGAACAAGACTGGCAAGCGTTCAACAGATAATTGTTAAATATTCACCAAATCACTGTTCCAGAGTTTGGCCAGCCTCTAATCAAAGAGCGTGGTGGGCATCACGAGTAATTGATGCATAGCTAATGACGGGGTGATTAATAGCCTGGCGCCCACTTGCATAAATGTGGCTGATCCAAAGAAGAAGGGGGGTGGGATATGGGGAGGGGGAGCTGGTTGAAGACAAAGACCCTGCAATGTTCTGTGACGCGTTCCGAGGCCACGGAACATATTCGAGCCGTCGCTCGTATTAAAGCCATCTAATTAGCAGAGGAAAGCTCAGTGCTGGGTGTGTTAATAAGTGATGGGTGTTAATTAGGTTTGTCCAGGCATATGGAGATTTGCTCTTTGGATGAGCATGATGACAAAGGGAGGAGGGGACATTCAGTTCAGCTGTCTCTCATTGGCCACACCCCCCCTTGCAATGACATCGTGTCTGACTCCTGGTTGGTGTTTAGGATAATATTATTCCGTTAAAGGTCCTCTGGGTGTTGTAAAGGTCACTATTTTGTTCTTCTTGACAGCGAGGTGACTGGGTCTGACCGGTTTCACCGACCGCTCCACAAGTGGCGGGCGACAGGAGAAAAGACACCAATTACCCGCGTCCTGTTTGCGCTAATACCCTTCTCGTTCAAACGAGGGTCAACAGATTCCTCATTCGCATGCGAGCTCCGCAAAGCGCCTATTAAATACTGGGAAACGTCCCTGGCCAGGTCACCGGGGCTGATGGATGAAATTTGCCGCTGCATCGGAGGATTCCCCCCGATGCGAGCAACGGCAGTACATGATGCCATTATCCCATGCTGTGTGCCTCGCTAAGACAGATGGTCCTGGGGGACTGGCAAAGCATCACCATCCGCCTCCCTCCTCTTTGCAGAGAGGCTATTGGTGGATTCCACTCTGTGCTGGGCTAATATTAGCCACAGATAAGGACACCTGCAGAGTGAGGACATTTGGCACCAGCCACAGATGTAAGGAAACCTTCAGTCCAGCTATATATAGAAGGGGGAGAGAAATGAGAGGGAAAAAAGGCCTTCGTGCTGTGATGTTCTGTCACTTGCTTTCCTCCTTTGAAAAATGTGTCTCTGGGAGCAAATTGATCTCCGCACGGGGTTTGATAGAAATGCGTTCTCTCCAGGATCTTTTGTCAGTGAAGAATGTGTTTTGCTAATCATCCACCTCGTTTCTATTACCGCTTTTTCTCTTCATATCTCTCACATTCGGAGCTTTTACATAAACGCACATACTTCATATGGAGTCACCAGTTGACCTCATGAGCAGGTTTTTGGGACTAAGGGGAGAAAATACAGCATGATAAAGATTATCCTTATCAGAGCCCACATGTACAAAGAGACAACCTAGAAGCTGCACACAGGAAGGACAGGAAAAAACCCGGACCCTTTCACTGAGAAAAACAGGACAAACCACTAAACAACTAGGCACCCCCCCCCTCCTTTTTTTCCCCTCTCGTGTACAGATTTCTTTTGTCTATGGTTGTGAATGTGTCTACTTGACCTGTCCTGTTCCTCACATTGGAGCAATGTTGGCTTGGATTGGCTCCAGCACTCTCTCGCAAAGCCTTACATAGAAGTAGAGCAAGGAAAAGATAATAAACTCAGTGTTTTATGTTGTCCTTTGCACCAAAGACAAGTAGTATCAGCAGTATTCACCCCCAAAACAAATTGCTATTTTCAGATGCAGGCTACTTTAGCAGATTTGTGCACAATTTTCATCCTACAACTTGGCTGTATAAACACATAGCCTGTCATCAGCCTATGGACTTCAGGCCTATTAATTAACGACAAAATGGTTTGATGAGGTGTAAGTGTGAAAGTAAGTGTGTCTTCCTCTGTAATGTTTGCCCAGGCTGTCCCGATTCTCTTGTGTAATTCCCTAACACCCTAATCCCCGTAAAAAGCTCTATAACTGTATTCACACCTTCAAAAGAAAAAAGCAAATGTTGCTTCATTGTGACTATAAGTGGGTCAGTGGGCCACAAAATGGACAGCGCGAAGGCAAATACTTACAGAAGTTTCTTAATAGCGCTGAGCTTTGCCATTGGTGCGTCTTGGGTGATATAAAACTTAAGCACTCATTATCCGTTATGAGCAGCCGGTACAGAGAGAATCTGCTGTGGATTAAGATGAAAGATCCGAGTCCCCGAGGAGGTCAGCGGCAATAGAAGACAAGATTTCCCATTAGGGATCCAGTAAGATCACATTATTGCGCAGCATAATTATTTGGACACTTCTGCTTTTTCTGTCCTCTTGAAGCTCAGTTTCTCTGAATATTCACTCTGACCCGCTCACGTTCGAGTTCAGGCCTTTCATTCCATGTCGAGTCTGTTCTTCCACTGTAAATGTGCTGAGGCGCAGCGCATAAGGAGCACAATTATGTTCAGCTGCTAATATTTAAAGCTGTTTCTCTGATAATTACACAGTGCTGGGCGTGTCAGAAATACATGCCTCTGCGTGCTTTATCAACATAATTAGGTATGGAAAGACATGTAGGCTCGGGCCAAGTTTGCACATGCGCTGATCATGAAGAGTCACAGTGTGCTTTCGATCCAAAGAGGATAATGTCTCTGCATGCTGCATATTTTTGATCATTTTTGGTGGGTTTTTAGATCCTTTATGTCCAGTTTGAGTAACAAAACTGATTTCAATTAACTGAAAAACACACCACTTATTTCGACCCTTCAAGCTTTGACCAATCATTTCCTGAAAATGCATCACTGGCTGTCTCGCTGCTTATATCACAAATGCTTATCGCCAAGGAAAAAAGGCGTAAAATATAAAAAGATTGCCACTCGTCGGCTGTAATCAGCAGTTCATGATGATATCAAACGCTTCACCTGCACCCGCAATTATGCTGCTTGATATTTTCTCTCGTCTCGTCTCCTCTCCTCCTCCCGCCTGTCTACTGCTTCTCAATCTGATGTATTTTTCCCTCCATGTGTGGGATGTATGTGTGGGTAGGTGCTTCTTACACATCATCAGCACACCTAAGGGTGTACACATATGTGTGTGCTCAGAATGTGTTCACCCTTGTCAATATGATTTAGGATGTGTGTGAGGAAGGAAGGTGTCAAAATTTGGGGCTTAAAAATAACACGAAAAAGATGTGGTTTTTTGCTCAAAGATATTACATACACATGTGAATGAACATTTGCCAGTTTGAATGTTCATTATGTGTAATACTTTACAGATCTCGAAGCTACGCGACCTTAAAGGCACCTGAACTAATTGTTGGACTACTTTGTGATAGCTTATCACCAACTTTAGTCAAGCAAAGATTTACTAAAATATTCAAGGAGGTTTGGCAAAAACACACACTGTCACCAACATGTGAAAGCAGGAGGCTTCACTATAAAATCAACCTGTTTTTGTTCAGTTGGCTTCTATCGAATATACTTTCTTGATTACCTTCTGAATAGATTTGCGAAGCATTACGGGTCAGTCAATAAAGTGACACAAACATCAGTCAACCACTCCATTTATGTGGTAATCCCGTTATCGACTGTGGACAGTCTGGGCACCTTTAAAAAAAACACAACATGATACCAGCGTGTAAAAAAGATGAAAGGTCTTGCCGTCACTTTAGGTCCTCAATGGCGAAATCAAGTGAATCGCATTCTGTTTGTTCACACCGTGGTCACACATATCACTCAAGGCCTCCATATAATGTGGCCCTGTCTAAATCTCACACACTCGCATAAGCACACAAATGCACAGACACACACATACAGACTGCACCGTCTGCTCACCGGCTGCTGTCATCTGTTGGCACGAACAAACACACACCAGCTCGTGCCCTCTGGGGGAAGGAGGGTGGAGGGGTGAGGGTAGGAGGGCAGGCTTTCTGGCAGGACTTGGGCTCTTCACCCCGTACACCGGGCTGTCTGTCTCCACTTCCCCTCCTGTCAGCTCAAGGACTCCTCTATCGAGAGTCTGTCACTATCGCTCTCTGTCGGCCTCTGCAGATAGCTAACAGATGTCCCAGTCAGAGCCAGTGAGTGACATGGCATCACGGCGAGGGTGGGTGGGATTATGCAGCATGTAACAGGATTACAAGTGAAACGCTGGCTGTTGTGTGTGTGTATATGTGTGTGAATGTTTCGTCAGTGCAAGAAATATAGTTCCTGGGATTATTTGTGGTACTGAGAGCATTTCACAGTTTGTGAGTCAAATCTAAGAAGACAACCTCCCCACTGGACTGTTCATCCATATTCTCGCCCTGACCAGTGTGTCCATGGGTTTAGAGGCATAACAGTAAAGTCGCATGTGTGAAACATCCTGAACGTGTAGAATAAATCCCATTAGTGCATCATTGTCTGGGTTCTAAACTATCAGACTTTGCCGTCTGTGGAAACCTCTTTAGATAATAGACAGATAGTGAAAAATTAATGTTATCCTGAGTGCTAAAGTGTGTCTTTGCCTGAATTTGACAGTCACCTTTTTTTTCTCTTTTCTTCTTTTTTTTATAAAAAAACTATTATTATGCTGATAGTCCTCATGGAACCCATAATTATTCATTGAATAGATCTTCACTCCACTGAGGAAATCAATTGAATCTCAAAGGATTTATTTTTTGTTTAATTTATGAGCGATGGGACTTTAATTCCACTGGCTAATGAAAACTAATGAAAACGTGCATTCAGGTTTTAGTCATAGATCAGCATATCAATAGCAGCGATGCAAGGCGGTTTAATACATTTACCAGTCTGGGATATGGATCTCTTATCAAATGTTCCTTTCTGGCTTGTCAACACACACTCGCTGAACCATTGTTTGCATTCAGGCCGAGCTTCCAGACACACACACACAGGAAATGTGTGTGAGGGAATGTATGCTCCACCATTGATGGGCATGTTTGTGGCTGCAGGGTAGGAACTTCCAGGTCCCGAGGGTAACCCTTCAACCGCAGGCCGAATCTTCAAAGGAGCACATTTCAAAGGAGCCAATGATCCTCAACAACAAGTGTAATTTATGGGTCAGCGTGGCCAAGTCACGGTATATTAATTTGGAGTCTGGATGCAGGGCAGCGCCGGTGACTGTGGGGGTGAGTTCAATGAAATGTTGAATGGACTCCCCCGTCTGCTTGGTGCAGGTGGAAGGGAATTCTAATCCAGCGGCGGTGCTGCACAGCTTACTAATAAAGCACTAAGAGTGCAGGACGGAGGCCGCGTGCATCCCTGCCTGCTACGGTGAGCTTTGACTAAAGACCAGGATCAGGGCCGGAGACTGAAACTACACTCGGCTTCTGTCCTTGAGGCTGAAAAGTCTCCGTGTGCACCGGCTGAGAATAGCAATGATGGCTGGCCTTCAGCGAGGGATTTTTAGGGACATACTGCAGAATTGACAGGAAGTCAGCGAGGAGTGGTTGCAACTAATGTCCCTGACTTGGATTAAATCAGGAATGTTGTTCAGTCAGCATGCTGATCAATGAGTTTGTTGTCTGCTAGCAGAAACACGTGACACCATTTAGGTCCAAAGGACATTTCAGGAGGGGACACTGGATTGTGTCTCATCATGTCTTGTCCAGTCTCCTCCCACCTTGTCTGTTGCTTTCTCATCTTAACTCATCCAGTCTCATTTCACAGCGTCCCCCCCCCATTCTTGTCTCTTTCTCTTTTGTTCCATCCTGGTCTCGTCTTGTCTTTTCTCAACTCCGTTCCCAGTTTCACTTTTTCCTGCCCCATCAACGTATCATCCATCGTCGTGTCGTCTCAGACGAGACATCGGAGGTGATTTTTTTGTCGGAGGAAGATTACTATTGTGTTGAGCACTCCTGATTAATGGCAAATGCCCTTTAATTACTGAATTTGTAAATTATAAAAGACATTTTTAAAGTAACGTTGCATTCGGTTCATCTTGTATTCTGACATCAGAAAGAAAAACTTTGAAACTACACATTGACTGCTTCATTATTCCGCCCATAAAGCTCTTGTCGAAGCATTGTCTAAACACTTACACTCTGTAAACAACCTTGTGCTGGATCATCTTTATACCATGTAGATTGTGGTAGATCTAAATTGTATTCTTTTTCAAAGCAAAGCACAGTTTGAAGCCAAAAAGGCATTAAGATACTATACCTGTGAGGCATATCTCGTAAGAAATGTGTGTGTTTTTTTAATACCTGTGACATTTGCTTGGCATTTGAAGCCACTTCCACATCGTTGTCATGCAGGACGTACAGGAGCCAGCTTAGCCATTTATATTGGATTGAAATCCCAGGACTAGAATGTCCCTCTTAAAACACCCTTGAGTTGAATTCCCCGATGACATTTACATCCGGTGATTGTTATTTCAGATAGGCGTGACACCTGACGCATTATTCCGATGTTATTTGGATAGGGAGTAGCGCTTTGCACAAAGATTGCAGTCGAAATTTTATTTCCCTTCTTGCGTTTTTCTCAACAGAGAGGAAGAAACGTCAGATGCCGCCTGACAAGGCTGACATGCCCATTACATCCTCCTTTGTTCAATGGGTTGTGTGCTCTTGTCCCAGAGCCCCCCCGAATCCTCTGCGAGTGTCTCCAGGCACTTGCCAAGATGTCATTATCAATAAAAATGACTTCTTAATGTCCTCCCTGTGAAAATAAAAGGGTACATGAAATTAAAAAATTATTGCGATGACAGTGTGGGACTTGGGAGCCCCCAAGCGTGATTAGCTCGCATATGTGTGGATTTGGACACTGTTTGGATATCACTTCCCCCCCCCCCAGCAGGTGTGTGTGTGTTCATACACGTCTTTGTGCTTATGTAAATGTGTCACAACAGACCGGAAGCCTGCATGAGCTTATTTTCTGTGTTCACACGTCGATCACTGTCTCTTAAGTGGAAACGTTTTCCTCTCTGAGTGACAAAGTGAACCGCCCTCTTTGTTTTCTAAATAGAAATCTTGTGCAGCCATTCATTTATAACTGGAAGGGTGCTATCCTGCTTCCAGGGAAATATTTTTGAAGCAATTTGTTTTGCAATTAGGCTTTTGAGAGGCCGGATGGTGGCCATGGTTTGTTTGCTGCGTGTGGTCAAACAGTAAAAAACATGTTTATTTTGCTGTGAAAAAGTACATCAACCGGTTTACGGGTTTCACTGCTTCACAATATGAAGTTCTCCCTGTGTATGCACCTGTTATTTGTAGTGCTACTGCTTCTACCCACAGTCCAAAACTTGCTTGTCAGCTTTACTGAAGACCTTTGGTTCGTCTCTCTATGTTGGCCTGCAGGAGGAACCAAATATTTCACCATATATCATCTGCAATTTTAAAATGAACTAAGACCTTTGTTTCGTTGACCCATTGCTTTTAAAATCGTAAATATGATCCCAGATTATTCTTGACCAAACAACCATAATTCCTGCCTGTTATCATTGTTTGTGTTTGTTGTGTAGACTTTTACTGTCTTCCCTAAATTTCAAAGTCATTCTCGTTATCCTCATGTGCGTCATCCAGCAACAATTCAGTGTCGTATTGAACTAACCTTTCGAGAATCGGTGGCGTCCAGCATGGCGGAAAAAAACTGCAGACGGCATAGGGAACAAACCAATTCTGGGGTTTGTGACATCTTGGGCGAAAGCTGCCTGGGGTAACGTGCCGACAAATGCGGTAGATTGCAATTTCCTCAAGTGTAGGATCTACAATATGATGGATGGCAGCCAAGACAATCTTCTCTGGCAGTATCCGATTGATGGCGAGGTCACAGCCCTTTGACGTCAATGTTGTCACAGATAACACAGGCTGAGAAACAGACACAAGGTGTTATAATGGAGAATGGGACCCCCTATTTGGAGGCAGTAGGGTTGAAGACCTCCACTCTTATTTTTCCGCTCATAAAAAGTCTCTCAGTTTCTGCTCGAGGTTGACTTATGTGCAAGTTTTTTCCGATTTGTCGTGAATTTACTTTTCTTTGTTTTGGGGAGTTGGAGAGGCTTGAGTTAACACGATTTATAAACCTACAGCATGCAGTCAAAGTGGAAAAACAACCAGTTTGAAAAAACTGTAATTCCACTCAAATACTTCTTTCTCAGTGTTTTTCGACTGTTGCGCCAGAGCTGCTCTGAATGTCTGAATCGGTCTCATCCACCATGATAAATCCGCTGAAATTCATCATGCTTATGCTGTTGTGGAGACTCGATGACAACTCTGAGAGTTGTGCATTCCACAGGGGGACAACAAGGTGTCACAAGAAGTGTTTACATACACGGCAAGTAATGAAGACCGTCCCCCAGTCGCAAACATCAGGTTTTCCGGTGAAAAACCATCAGTTTCGCAGTGTTTTCTGAGTCCAACCGATGATGGACGAGCACCCAGAGGATCAAGCCAATAAATTAGCGGAACGGCAGCCTAATCATGTTAGCGACACCCACAGACATCTGGTAAACACTTCAGCTGGAACCATGCAAATGAACTCTGGCATAATGGACGACCAATTATGGATTTGACTGATTTGAGAGCGAGCTGCAGGAGGGGAGGGGGTTGACAGATCTTCTGTATTTGTGAGTAAAATGGTGGAACTGAATTTTTATTGTCGAAAAAACAAAGTATGGGTGAAACTTCGATATTGTTAGTATGTGGACATGCTCTGAGACGTACTTATTCAACATACAAAGTGTGTTTCTGCATATCGATTCGGGAAACATGTATGTTTCTGTGCAAATACATGTCACATTTATATTCATATATGCATTTTTCCTGCATTTTTGTGTGCAGAAGGCTCAATTTGTGTTATTATACATGCATTTACTTTACATACTGTTAGGCATGTGTGTGTGAAAGCATAGCTGTATCCTCTCATGCACAGATCAGCCGTAACAATATGACCATGACAAGCAAAATGATTTATTATGGCACATGTTCTTTATATAAAGAATGCGGTGGCAGCAATCGACACATGAGTATCAGAGGTGGATTGCAAAGCAATAGAGGAAAGGTTGCCTGAGGAATTATCGTTTCTTTTGCATCATGTATAAGGTCGGGCGTGTGTGTGTGTGTGTGTGTGTGTGTGTGTGTGTCGCTGCAATACAAGACACAAGGATGCATTGTGAGGCGAAGGCACACAAGCAGATATAGTGACATTGTGTCGATGCCTTGTTTGAAAATCTTGCTTCCTGCAGTCTATGTCGAAATGTCCTTGATACGTAAAACCTACCGAAGCATTGCTGCTATGCTGAGCACTGCGCTGTGACATGTCAAGTGTTGAAAATGCCTTCAGTTCATTGATATCGCAAATGTGTGTTTTCAGCATCTTGTTGCCAGATTATACGACACAAATCAGAGAACTCTGCTTCTCCAGGTCAGGGCTGTTCTTGCAGGAATAGCAGGTGGTCATAATGTTATGGCTTATCAGTGCTTACCAGCATGCAAAAGGAAAGTTGTGCATGCTTCTGCATGCATGTGCACATGTGCACTCCCCCTGCAGACTTCCTCATCTGTGTGTCACAGCGTGACAAATTTACATTACAGAGCTCACCTGTTGACGTGCAGGGGGGCAAAAAAGATAACTATCGATATTGCCATGGAAACTGTCGCCCTGCTGTTCTCAGAGACCGGCAATGTGGCGAGTGCGTGTGTATCTGTGTGTGTGTGTGCGTGTGTGTGTTTGGATGGGAGGTGTTGCTGTTGCTCGCGGGGGGGTGGATGTTCTTTTCCAGAGGTATAGTGTGCAACACAGCAGGTAGGTGACAGGGATTACAGCCTCAGCCAGAGGTAAATAATATGACCATGCTGCTAGTCCTCGCACAGGAAAAAAAAGCCTCTAGATTTCTGAGCGGTTGCCTTGGCAACTAGGAGCAGAGAGTGGCCCTAATTTTGTGTTGGACTCCCTGAGACAGATGAGCTGTTCATCGTGTTAAGGAGGCTTGGTCTTGTATGTTTGTTTTCAAAAAGAGAATATTTGGTGAAAACTGAACTGGATGATGCTGTGATGTGTAACTGTTGCTTGAATGATTGGGTTTTTTTTCCTTCTTAAATTTCTTCCTTTGCATGAATCTACAGAGGTCAGAGGTCACCACTGTCACGTAATGGACTGTTTCTGCTCGGTCCGACTGATGCTTCCGTCTCAGTTAATTACCTTGTTGACTTGGTGCTTCTTGTTTTACTTTAGAGATTGTACTCTGATGTTAAATCAAAATGCAGTAGGCCAGGGTCTGGGAAGGGGCTTGTGAACACAAAGAAATGTGTTGTTAAAGCCGATTTAGCGGAAAAAAAGAACCTTGTCAAGTGTTATCGTGGGGAAAAAAGCAGCTGACTGAACTGACTCGACAAGCTGGATTTGTCAAACTAAACGAAACAAGAGGACAAATCACAGAATATTTCATTTTGCATGTGTGTCGGTTTTAATTAATCCAATGAATTCATAAGGAACCAACAATCGAGCGATGTTTTCTCCAACAGTGAGCTCAGTCCAGGCTCTGGCCATTCTGTTTCAATAATGTCTATGACATAACAAAATGTTCTCCCTCCCGCGGTGAACGTTTCAACATGGAGAGGTCAGAAGTCTGGACAAGTCATTGCCGGGATGTTTGAACATCTTGTCCAGGTTTATGGTCACAGTCTAACATGCACAGATCTTTAACAGGCGTTTTGTGGTCAGTAAGGGAAAAAGAGGAGGCTGACCTGAAACTGAAGGCCAAAAACATGTTGAAAGCAGAAACAGTGGTAATGATCTTTTTTTTTATGACTTTGAGTCAGGAGGACCTTCAAGATTCAACCACATTCCGCCTACAGGGGAACTAAAAGATGTATAAAACGATGCATTTTTGAGTGTTGCTTGTGGAAAACCATTGATGTGCAACATTAACTCTACTCTTTCTGTAATCTGCTTTATAGACATTAACAAACAACTTGATACAACTTCTTTGGCCCAAAAAAGTACTTGCTCTTTGCAAGAAAAATCCAGCCACTCGGCCCCATATTGTTTTTAGACTCCATACATGGTCAGTTAACAAATGCAGCCAAGTTCTGCTGCTGACAGCCTGACAGGAACGGCAACAAACTGCTCGGTGACATTAATAATATCTTTCACTTTCTGTCGCTCTTCCCCGGCTCAATATCCCTCCGTCCCTCTTTCAGCATCTTTGGCTCGGCCTCTCTGTCATGTGCTGGACAATAAATCAATAGTGTATCATTGAAGGAGACGTCTGTGGGAAAGTGAGGAAATGGGAGACCTCAGGGTTGAGAGAGGAGAGAGGCCGGACGAGCGAGTCGCACCATCAAATGAAGTCTGTCCCTCTCGTGTTCCCCCACTCGGTTACCATGTGTGTATGCACGTGTGTGTGTGTGTGTGTGTGTGTGTGTGTGTGTGTGTGTGTGTGTGTGTGTGTGTGTGTTTTGGTCAGGGTGAGCCATAAACTGGCTCGATAAGAAATGAGATAAAAATTTTACGGGTGTGGGTGTCGGTGTGTGTGTTTCTGCGTTTGTGATAGAGAGAGAGAAACTCTCAAAGGGAAAAACGTGAGCCAAAACTGTCAAACTGAGAGATGACTTGAAATTTTTTACTGCTGCGTGTACCCGCGTGCACGCACGCCCGCACCCACTGGCACGCCCGTATGTGCATTGGTGTCACTATCTTTGTGAGCACAAGTTGATGTTTCAGGCCACTTTGAAGAGAGGATACTGGCAGAAAGTGATAAAGTTTTGACATGTTGTAGGTTCTTAACTTAGTCTGGCCACTGCACCTGCATCACCCAGATAAATGGCCACATTGGGGCTGGAATCTATTCCAGCCAATCTAGGGCCAAAGGCACGGTGGGCCCTGGTTTAATCAATCATCTATCACCCACATAGACACACCTACTGACAATTTAGAGTCACAAACCAAATTAATTTCTTTGTTTGGTGTGCAAAATGAACACCTTTGCATGCACAGGTAAAACATAAAAACTTGAAACATGTTTTTTCCTGAGGACGTATATGCTTTAAAGGTCACCGCGGCCCGACCATGCCTGGTGATATGTGATTTTGAAGAAGGAATATATTTGAATAAAAAGTCAAAATAGCAATAAAAAAGTCACTTAAATGTATGTGTACCCACATATGACTCCATGTCTGTGCAGATGATATCTCACTTGGTTATTTTGTCTCTTCAATGGAAGGTGGGCTTCATTCATAATGTAAGAGGGAGACGAGTGCATATAAAACATTACCAGACTCCATCAAATTCCAGACAGTAAACTGTCTGGCATCCGTCCCACTAGCACCGCCTCAGGCGAGCTCACACACACACACACACACACACACACACACACACACACACACACACACACACACACACACACACACACACA
>JASSRZ010000042.1:5471827-5493339 GCA_032164315.1 Malacoctenus gilli | reverse complement strand
GTGCGTGCGTGCGTGCGTGCGTGCGTGCGTGCGTGCGTGCGTGCGTGCGTGCGTGCGTGCGTGCGTGCGTGCCTGTCCTCAGTCTTTGCCAGACCCACTCAGCTGCTCATTTGCAGATCTCTTACTCTGTTTTTATGTCACTCAATCACTCGTCCTGCTCCGCTCAATCATGGTGTACGTTCGTATTTGCGCACATATCACTTATGTCTTCCTCTCAGGCAAAGCCTCCCCTCCGTCTGATTTTTCTGAGGCTTATACGAGTGATATTCTGTATGTCACTTGTTCTTTTTGCTGGACAGTCTGGAATTCCAGCTGTATTAACTTTTACGGGCCAGCTGCCGGGGCTGCCTGTTAAATATTGCTCCCGTTTCCATTGTTTTCGGTTGTGCTGCAGTGAAAGATAGGACAGGATTCACAATAACTTCAGTCCCTCCAAGCTCAAATGAAACCCAGAATACTCACAGCCTCAAGAGTCCCTCCTGAATAAGCGCTGAGTGTCTACAGCAATTGCTTACAGTTGTGTAAATGTCACAGAAAGTAATATGTTTTCTGCACTTGGTCTGTGGGAGTGCGTGTATAATTTCAAGACACTGGCGCTCCCTTGGAACTGGGGAAACTCATCTATGAGAGTGATCAACACTGCCGTTAGAAGAGACCCAACAGCTGCATTTAGCCTTAATGAATTGCGCTGCATCAGTACAGAGCAGTGAGCCATTAGCAGCTCTTATAAGTGTCTAATAATCACATTTTTATCTTTGTTTAGCAGGAGAAGGTGTGCTGAACAAGCAGGCTGGCAATAATTACACGCAGCTACACCTGGGAGGTCCAGTGCTGTGCAGCCCAGCTCAGTGATGATCCAGCAGGGCTGTAAACAAAGTTTAAGGAGTACTGAGGTCATCATGGGAGACCAGTCGGTTCAATCCCAAGTCTGGCCCTGTTCGTCTGACCTTGCAAAGGATAATGAATCTTTGGTTGCCCCCACTGGTGTTGAAGAATCTGTGAGGTTGGTGTGACTTAATAGAACTATGCTCGGTGCATAAAGCAGCTGAAGCGCCATGTCGGTAAAGTTCATTCACACTCTGTTCATGTTTTCCATCTCTTTTCCTGCTGGGAGTCTTGGGAGGCTGCAGTTAATTCCAGTTGACGTTGTCCATCACAGAGGCAACAAAGAGGGACACATACACATTCACAACGATGGACACTATAGACTCACCAATTGACCTCATATGTCACAGTCTCTGTCTCGCTCCTCCCACCTCAGCAGGTGAACTCAGCTCACCTGCCTCCACAGATGCATCTCACCTAATCAGCCCTGCTTATATACCTCCCCAGCACACTCTCCCGTTGCCAGATCGTTCCTCTGTAGCATGCGAGATTTTCCGGCGTTGTCCTGCCTGATCGCCCGTTGCCGACTGCCTGTTCCTGACCAGCCCTTCCCGCCTGTCTCCCGGTAAACGCACCTGCCTCCTGTCCCGGACCTCGCGCTCGTCTCGACGTTTCTGTCGTCTGACTGCCCCACGGAACAAGACTCTTCTGCCTGGCCTTGACTTGCTCTCCTGCATGCTCCCCGTTGGTGCCTTTGCTTCTGTGGACCGCTCTTCTGGTTTTGACCCCTCCACGCCTGCCCCTGACCACCCGTCCTGCACCGTATCTTGCTGGTCGTGGAATAAACCCGATTCATTACATAAAAATGGAGCTCATCGCGACAACACTCATACAGAGGCAATGCACGTCGACACAGAAGGACCCCACCCAGCACAACACTACTTTAATTCACAAAGTAAGAAGTTTAATCGTATCTTTCTGTGATTTGAGCCATTTTTTTTACACGTTTTGATGGATAGCATCCTTTTGTTCAGTGTGACTTATGAATGTATTTCTTATCCGTGACTTTAAAAAAAGCAGCCTGTGGTTAAAATATTCAGCTGCACAAAAGGGTAAACTTGTATTTTCTGCAAAATGTTTTTATTCTAAAGAATATTACAGGAAGTAAACTTTTGAAACTCCCTAAAGTCTGAATGCTGGGGGCTTGTTTTCCTTCAGCCTCCAGCTAAAGCTGCTTGGAGGCCAAAGAGTCGACACTGTCCTGAGCCAGAATATCCTTCAGACACTCCTGGAAGCTGAATCTGAAATCACTTGCTGAGGCTCAAAGTTTTACTTCGTTCAAAACATCCTCAACCGTTTCAGTCTTTTCAGCTCATCCATGAGAAACTGAAGTGAAGCGTCAGCTGAAGTTCTGTGTTCTTTGGTTTCAAAGCCACCGGGGGCCAGCCAATAATACCTCCAGTGGTCCCAACAGACTGAAAGTGTTGCTGTCCACAGATGTGTTGGGGGCAACTGTTGCTTTATCATTAACAGCCTTGCTTTCTTCACACATACAATGCTAATGCAACAAGTTCAGGCATGTTCTGAGGTGGGTGGTGAGAGGAGAACTGGGAAATGTCGGAACTGGGCGTTGAATGGACGAAGCCTGTTGGTCCCAGAAGCAGAAATGATGAACTATTGATTCTTTGGTCCCGGCAGCAGCTGCTCCCTAAATGGAAACGGCATAATAGAGTTAATCTGTGGAACGTGGTGGAAAACGGGAGAAGTTTTTGGGCTATTTTGAGCATATGTGAGGCTTCTCACTCTGTTTCATTCATGTTTTTCAACACTATGAAAGCAGCCAAAAGCAAACCATATGGCCCCTTTATTACAAAGTTGTAATTTCTTTTTTATTCATAAGGAGTCTTGCTTGTTATGAAAACACATTATAGCATTTAAACATGTCTAATTTATATGTTTTAAAGCTTGATTTTTTTAAAAGTAATCTAACCTATAACTGTGTGAAGGGAAATAAAAACCAAGACTTCTACTTGTGGGAATCTATTCTAGAAGGAAAATTTCAGGATTTTTCACGTTTGTGCAAACAAAAATGACCACGACTCACACGTATTTGGACCGATGAGTATTTTCTGGTCAGTGGGACAAACTATCGGATGTAGGTCACCCAAGAGAAAGCTTAAGAACTGTTCTTCAATGCGCTCTCGCTCTCTCTCCCTCTCTCTCTCTCTCTCTCTCTCTCTCTCTCTCTCTCTCCCTCTCCGTGGTTCCGGATGAGACGGGGCTTCATATGGTCACTGTCCACACCTTCTGCCAGACCCGCATGCCAGCGTGAGTGTGCGTGCTCATATTTTCCCTCCCTGGCCCGTACGCACGCGTCGGGAGCGCACAGAGGGCGCACCGGTGTCAGTTCGCTCCAGCCTCCTCCTTTGTAGCGGTCGCTTCGCTGCCGTGTTGCGCGCAGCGGCGTCTCGGAGAGGGATTTTTTTTCCTTTTCTTTTTTTTCCTTTTTTTTTGAGAGGGGAGTGGAAATTCCGCTGTTACTTTTACGACTGACATTCTCGCTGTGGCGGTCAGTCCAGTCGCTGCGAGCGGAGAGAGGCGGAGAAAGCTGCGGAGCGGAGAGGCTTTGGACAGCGGCGCTCCGATGTTCCCCGCGGGTGGTTTTTCAGAGGCTTTTTTCTGATTTCTCTCTCTGATTATTTTCCTTTTTGTGTGCCTCACTTGGAAGTATGTGTTTCATCTCCGCTTGGTCTTAGAAGTGAGAGGTCTGGGCGAGAAACGAAGACGCACAGCTGCCACTTTATGCGTGCGGATTTTTTCCCCCTTTTTTGAGTCCTCGTCTTGTTTTCTGCGTTTGGATTATTTCGCTCTCTCCTCTCCGGGAGATGGCAAGTTGCTCCCTGCCAGACGCGGGGCTCGGGTGCTGCTGAAGCCTCCCAGGATGCTGAGGACCCTACAACTACCACATCTCACACTTTGAGATACATTTCACCCTTTTTCTCCCGACTGGACGTAAAACTCTTTGTGGACGTTTTCCCTGATTTTTTTTTTCTTTTCTTTTTTTTGAATTCACAAAAATGTCTCTCTTGTACTGTCTAATAAGGATGCGTAGTGGATTGCTATTGTTCCTCTTCGTCCAAGTCATCACGGTTGCTTCATTGACTCAGACTGGTAGGTGTCGACTGGCCGTGTGAATACATGTGGCTTGACAACAGGCAGCCGGGCTGAATATTGATCCTTTTTGCATCATTCTGCACCATTGTTGCCTCTCACCTGTTATGCCTACGCGTCCCCTTTGAGAGATTGTCTGTCTGCGGGGGTTCAAGTTAGCACATGGAGACGCTGCTTTTTACTGCGATTTCTTTCAACCAATGCTGGTACGCAAAAACACGGCGTGACAAGAAGCCAACGCGCAACAAAACGAAATGATTGTTTTCCTGAACAGCCGACAACATCTATCACAGTCAGATAATCCATTAATATTTCCTCATTAAATTTGAATTGTTGCTCGTATTTTCCCATTTGGCTCCGCTGGCTTCGTTCATTCATTCGAGCGTGATCCAAGTCCACAAGCAATTTATTCAACCATTCTCAGAGAAAATGAAATGTAACCATCCCGCCTGCCCGGCTCGCCGCTGCCGGAGCAGCGCGCTTCACCTTCACGGACGCGCTCACACCTCCCGGCGCGGCGCGCAGGAGCCTCCGCTTCGCACCACACCTTGATCACAAACAGTGAAATGAGATAAATTACAAAGTTGGAGCCCCTTTAATTCAGTGGGGCTCTATGGTGTGGTGATTGGAGCTCGAATGTGTTCATGAGTTCTTGGCACAAGGCTCGCTGCTTTTCTCTTGAATGATCTGAATGCCTCGCGGTGGATCTCTGACTATGTGAGTTTTCCTCGCCGGGGTCCTCACTCCCACCTGTGCCCCCGCTGGAATATTTAAGGCAAAAAATATGCGCCACTTTTTAACGCGAACCATCGCGCCGATCTTCGGTTTTCTCTCCACTAACTGAGCAACTTTGTGCCTGCAGATAAATGCGGGGGGAATATAGAGATCCACACCGCAGACTACCTGACCTCCCCGGGCTACCCCGGCGCCTACCTGCCCTCCCAGCAGTGCGTGTGGGTCATAACCGCCCCTGAGCCGGGGCAGAAGATCCTCATCAACTTCAATCCGCATTTTGATCTGGAGGACAGAGACTGCAAGTAAGAGTTCACCCCCCCTTCCCTTTCACCTCCTCCTCCTCCTCCTCTTTCTCTTGCTCCCTCTCTCAAGTCCTGCCTGGATACAGTGTGAAACTCTGCCACCTATTGGTCAAGCAGTCATAACATCTACTCGGAGCGTCGAGTTCTTGAAGCAGGGGCGTCAGATCAATTTTAATTGAAGGGCCACGCCGTTGAGTGGACCTGGCCAGTTAAAACAGCCTTAAGAAACTACAAAATTCAATTTCCCTCCAGTTTTGCCGACTAGTTGTGTAAAACAAAGGCGCATTTGCTCTTCCATACACAGCTTGTACTTTCTCCTTGAATTTCGTTGTATCCGAAATTGGCAGAAACAGCTTCACTTACGGCCTCTCCAGTGACCGAATTGAAAACACTTGTCACTTTGGCTAGATAAATGTCGGGGATTGTTTTTGTTGTCATTTTTATTTTGAAGGGTCATTTGGGGGCCGGAATTGGCTGTTCTTGTTTTGGCCCCCAGGCTGTATCAGGGCATCTTGTGGCCAGATGAGACCCTCTGGTGAGCCAGTTTTGGCCCAAGCAACGTGAGTTTGGTGCTCCTGGGCTAAAAGGTGGGACAGGTGGCTCAGAGAGTTGCTGCTTCAGAGGAGATCTGTGCTTGGCTGGGTGCTGTAATCTATACTTGATAAGGAGAGAGGGTGCCTGTGGGCATCGGCCTCCAGCTGGACTTTCTTGGCACGACATTAGAGGAGATTAAACTTCAGCAAAAGTTGGAGTTCAGTTTGCTCATTGCAGGAGCAGAGAAAATCCATGTTTACCTTTCATTTAGGGGAAGAGCTCACCTGTTTGTATTTGGGGGGAGAAATACTTGATCAGCAGCACCAGGATCAGCTCTGATCTAACTGCTGCTGCGTCAGGATTTTGGATGATGTTGAGAAAGAAGCAGGAGTCAAGTGTTGGATTTACATCGCTTATCGAGGTTTACTGGGCTCATGCTTGTTGATCCATTTCCATTTTTATTTCGATTCCAATTGCTGCTTTGTAAGACTTACATTGTAGAACAGAGAGAAAACATAAGTGCTCGTTGCTTTAAGTTTGTGAGATGTGTGTTTCTAACCAAACTTTGGCTTCACTGTCTTGGCACGTTAAATTTTGAAGAAGGAAAGCAATCCTGTTCTTTGAAGTCATTTGGACCGTAGATGAAAAAAACAAAGTTGAAAGCAATTCAATCCGATTTTTTAAGGACAAGTGCTTTGACAGCTCTTTAGTTTTCTGGAAAGTTTCGATGAGTCAGTTGTAGGATTTCCAGATATTTTGTCAAATCAAACTGTTCCGAGTGTTCAACAAGTGAAGCAGCCACACAGCAACGATACCTCTGATCCTTTTGATCTATCTTGAGTTTAATCGTTCAGCGACGAGACGGCGGGATGCACGTTTTCGAAACTTTACTCTTGCGTGTCACACATGAACTAACATCATCCTTGCATGTGTGTCGTGATGCGTTCCTTTGTGCATGACTGTGCAAAAATGTGTAAACAAGCAGCCACCCATGCTCATACACCCCCTTCCCACCACCGCCGCCCCTCCTCTTCCACGCAGAAACACACACTCAATTGTGCGCTTCCACACAACAGCCCATGTGTTGCTCTCTCCCATAAATAAACCGGCTTTTATGTCGGCTCCTCTGTCTTTTTTTAAAAGCTCCATAAACGGCTCCCGTGTAAATCACCACGAGCTGTCCGGCGCTGTCTCACAGATGGCGTCCTCCAATACTATTGGATCACGTTTCACCACCAAGGGACAAATAAACCACCGGTGCTCAGGACAGATAGTGGATCTCGCGTGTCTTTTCGCCGATCGTACACTTAGCGAGGGATGCCGCTACCTCCAAAGCCAATTTGGCCAAGACCTTTTCGGTGTGATAACCCAGGGAGCGGTATAAGTATGCAGAAATACTGTTTAAGCGCTTAATGAAATGTCATAAATCCCGGTGATAAAAGTTTCAGACAGTAGTTGGCACTGCAGCGCACCACCAACAGTGTGTTATTGTCTCCCCAAATTACTTCACCATAGGTTAATGTGCTGGAATGAGGCCGTTGTAAAATAAAATATTACGGTCTCATCAGGGTTTATCATGAGCTAATCGTTTTAATATCAACTGAGGGAGCAGTCGGCTGCTGGCACACGAGAAGAAATGACTCAGGGTGTTCGAATGAGGCACAAAGATCAGCTTCAATGTCAAAAAGATGGAAAGATTTTGAAGTTTAGGAGTGAAAAGAAAGTTAGATCAGGACCGTGTCCTGTCCGCCTGTCTTTCTGTCTGTCTTTGTGACTCCGTCTCTGGCCGTCATGAGGACCGACATGTCCACATTAGGACTGAAAAGTGGGAACCAAACCCGTGACCATTTCCCCTCAGACCACCCTGCAGCCTCCTCAGCAATGCGGCTGTTTTTCTTTCGGGGGGCCGCGCTTTGCCCGATTGATTTCATTATTTGTCGTGCGGGTTCATGTTGGATGATGACGGGGTGCAGCTTCGTTTTGTCCCTCCTTGGCAGGAGTTGTGTTGCCTTTGGGTAAGAGTCAAATGTTCAAAATGTTCTTTTGGCGAGACCACAGTCCTACTTAGATCTGCTTTGGAGATAATGTCTGAGTCCTGGTTTCTTGACAGACCAGGCAGGATGAAACTGGAGCAGGATTGGAGGCCAGAACTGTGTTAAAGTGTCAATGGTTAACTGTGGTTTGGAAATTTAACTAAGGAACATACAGAACGGCACAGAAGGAATCTCTTTCTTTGTTACTATGAAAAGCTGCGTCAAGCTGAGGGTCAAATAAAGTTTGGATTTGAAAGTTATATATTTCACCCCTTTTTTTATGACGAGCAAACCACTTCTTAACCAAAGTTAGACTCGTTGTTTTTTTGCATTCCATGATGCTTGGGCTTTCTGTTAATCTTTTGTGTTGAGTCTCTTACTCTGAATGTGTACAAATTCTCTCCATTAAACAACAGATAGTTGAATGCAGGATCGGACCGAGTCCGCTCTCAAGTGTTTTCACTTGTATTTTCGATGAATTTATTCAATATTAACTTGTTAAGTAGTGAACATCTCACTTGGATTTTTCCACAAGCCAAGGTGATATCCTCAGATTATTTGGTTTGTGCAGCCAACAGTCCAAAGCCAAGGCGAATTCAGTTAATCAGTGTAAAAACAGGAAATTCTCACACTTGAGAAGCTGAAAACAAAAACAAATAATTGTTGGTATTTTTCCCCCTTTTTTTCCTTCCTCCTCCTCCTCCTCCTCCTCCAACAAATGGCAGCAACAATTAACTGCTGACCAGAATCACTGCCAGTTCCTTGTCTGTCGAACAGCTAAGCAGCTAATCAACTAATCTTTCCGACACAATGCGATGCCAAAGCACCGCACTCGTCCTCTTGGTAACAGTGCTTCTTTTGTGTCTTCTCCTCGTAGATTTGGCATCTCCGTGGGGAATATTCAACCACTCAGATTGAGGTCACAAGACAGATTTTTAAATTTTTTCAAAAACGCTTCTCTTCCATTCACAGTACCTCGACTCTATCACGTTAATTGAAATTCATTGTTCGTGCAACAGCCTCCCCTTCCTCCATCATCGGACGGCGTGTCTCAGCGTGCCGGTTTTTCTCTCAGTCCCATAATTAAATTATTGGACCGAAACGGAACAAACATGTTCCACTGCTGTGAAACATGTCTGCAGTTAACTGGCCAAACGAGGGAAAGCAGAGCGCGGGCGTCCGCAGGCCAGCGCCGGCTTACATTTCCGATGTCAGCGCCACAAAATATCTTCGCCGTGCAGCCCTCATGACCCAGAGTTTGTAATTATGTATAATTAGAGCGTTTTTAAGGAAACATACTTGTCAGTGAGAGGGGATTTTTTTGGGGGGGAGGGAGGGTGAATCATCAAGACACCACTTGGGAGGAGTTCTGTGCTAAAATTAGACGACCTGTCAGAGTGATACGATGGCACTTTTTGAACTTTATGCAAAATACTAATTGTAGGTTTGTGCCAGTGGTTTTCAACACCGGATCCGGTTCCTCCGGTTAACCCAAATGAAGCATCGTCACCAATCAATCACTCTGTGTTTGAAAATATTTTTACCATTCCTTTGGAAGTTCATAGATGCAGCACTCACTTTACGTAACAATTTATTTCAAAATCATGTTCTATTCAATGAATAAGAATAACTAATAATAATTTTTAACCAAGCTGAAATTTCACAACAATATCCAAAAACTAAATAAACAGGATTCCAACATGCTTGAGTTCGAAAAGGAAAAGAAAAAAAAGATGCTAGCATTTTCGTAAGATGAACTTTAAGGTGAAACCGATTCATCTTGGATTGTCATGGCCGTCACAGGCTCATAAAAACAGTCGGCCCGGGTGAGAAATCCATCGGTGACCTTTTACTTCCACCAACTCTCTAGTGACAAATTCTGCACTCGGTGAACAGACGAGGAGCAGTAACACTTTCCTTCAGACGCATTAGGATCTGCCGGCGCTGCCTGCGCAGCCAATCTGGAGCGGCCCCAGGAATGAGCCTTGTCTCACGTCCACGTCCGAAATAGCGCGGCCGACAAAGCGAGATCCCCGCGGAGCGCGGCAAAATAGAGCAGAGGCACGGGTTGGGAACATGCGTCGGTGGCCGGATAATTTGGGACATCTTTTTAAGAGTTGGCTGAACCGTTTCCTCCTACACGAGGCTGCGCTGGCACAGTCTGCACCTCACACATACAAACACACACGGCCCAAACTTTCTGTCACTTACAGTATGCTTTGTGTGCACTCTGTGGTGCACACAGCTACCGGGAACACACACTGCCCACTGTGTGACACACAGTTTTGCTGATGTATAAAAGGGGAAATCCAGTTTGTGTGGACTTCTCTTTTTCAGGAGGATAAATGGTCAGTGCTCATGTGCTGCCTTGAGCACAAAATATTATTAGGTACGTTAAAAAAAAGTACAATAGAATAAAGAGTTGGAACTTTAACGTGTTAGTTAATTGTGAAAGATTTGGCAAGTTTTTATGATACTCTTCCCTTTGCAAATGGGTCCAACGCAGCCACTCACCTGAAATTCTACCCAGGAGGGTCACTCCTTCAAGTAATTGGCACTTTCAGTCTCACTTGTTTTTTTTTTTACATGTCAACTCGAATCATTCAACCAACTTTGAGCTCTGAAAGCAAATGATACCTGAATCGGCTCCGTGAGGAAACAGATGAGACCCCGTCGCTCTGCCTGATGGATGGCAACTTAAACCACAAAGAGCTTGAGTGCCTCTAAAGCAGCCTGAATGCAAATCACGTAGCGTTGAGCCAAGGCAACTTCTTTATCAGCACTCCTCAGTACTTGCGCTTTCTTACTTACTTGCATACACCTGTTTTCTAGACATTTTATATTTACAAAAGCCAATAAACATGATTCTTTTCCGATCAGTTAAAAGTAGATCCACCTCCATGTTTAAACAGTCATGCAAGGCCGTTTCCCGTTTCAAGGCGATCCGTTGTGCAAACCACGCAAACACGACCTATAAACCTTTGGCAGCATTTCTACAAGAAACACAAATTCGCTGTTACCAGAGTTTATGTGCAGATCGGGTTTTTTTATTCATCGGTGAAGCGTTTCAGGAAAAAACTCTGTTGCCATTTTTGTGGGTGCCGTCAATTTGAAAGCACTGCAACCTGTAGACAAAAAGATCCAATTTATTCCAACGCTGCTGCATTGGTGTGTAATAGATGGACCTAACAAACCAGTAAGTGAGAGTAAAGCCCACAAATTGAAACAGTAGACAAGGCAGGGTGAGGAAAAGTGGGTACAGCTGAGAAGATAATTACAGCAGTAAATCACGGAGTAACCGCAATGTGCGGACCACCTCATGATAATAAATAACAGTGTAAGAGTGTCTGAAATGGGAGGATTATTTTTTTCCTCCTGAAAACTTCACCTTTGTCAGCTACGTTATTTTTTTCATTGTTGCTTTTTGACACTTCAGGGACACAAACAAAAGAAAAATCTGCATCTAGAGGAAGAAAGGCCGCAGGGATGGTGAGAGAGACACAGAGAGAGAGAGAGAGAGAGAGAGAGAGAGAGAGAGAGAGAGAGAGGGGAAGAAGAAGAAATAGAGGAAAAATGCTATAAATTCCTCCAGAGTGTGATGAAAGGACCAGTTGCTCCCTACTCTTTGTCCCGAGGCACAGTAATACAAAAAAAAAGTTTGCTCCGGCAGAGACGGTCACAGGACCGACAGCCGACTGCCTGAAGGCATCACATGAATGGAAGCACACACTTGAAGGGCATTTGTGTGTCTGCCTGATAACGTGCGGTAGTTGGGAGGGGGGGGGGGCTATGTTCTCACTAGGCTGATTGGCAGCGCCTTAAAGTAGCAGATAAAGAACTGAAGTACTTTGAAGCATTAATCAGTAAAAAATTGCTGATTTGTGGTGGATGGATGGATGGATGGATGGATGGATGGATGGATGGATGGATGGATGGATGGATAATTGATCAAAAAGAAACAGAAAAGATGGTTTCTGCAGTTGATGTTGGACCAACAAAAACTGTCCCTTGCTCATATTTTGAAGTGAGTGTCGATAAAAAAGAGGTCGCGAATGAACGGGTGTATCACTGCGTGTGCTCAGTTGATCAGCTGATTTTTTTTAATCATGGTCAGATGGAAAGACAAATGAAAACGTGACGAGAACAGCATGTGAAAGATCAGCTGATAGATGGATGAATAAGAGGATGAATGGATTGATGGTTGGTAAATGACAAAATGACAGAATGAACTGATGGATAGTTTGATGTGTTGGTTTGTTTATCAGATACATCGACTGATGTTGAGTATTAGACCGGCAGGCGAATCAATGAATCCATCAGAAAATGGATAATTTGACGGAGCACTCACTCGTTTGTGGAATATGTAAATAGATGTTGGATTATAGACTAGTGAGAGCTGATGAGAGAATAGATGAATGGGTAGATTAGTGCATCACCAGATGAATGGGTGCTGATGGGTAGAATAGATGATGAGCGTCGACTGAATACAAAAAAACTGATGGATGAGGAAAAAAAGGCTGCGTGATGCAACGGTCATGGTCACAATCATGGTCAGCTGACCGGTGGGTCAAAAAATAGATGAATGGATGGAAACTGAAAGGCTGAATGAATGGATTCATTCAGCGATGCTGATGGGATGGAGGGATAAACAAATGTCTCATCAGGCCGATTGATTGAAACATCAGATCAGTTGTTGTTAATGTAATTCAGGATCAGTAAACAATGTCAACATGGATGAGTGGAAGAAAAAGAACAACAGGACTTTGTTCCCTCTTCCTGTCGGATTGAAAAATCCCCAGCCGGCGACCCTGCAGTCACTTGTTTAGTCTCGTGTTCAGGCGGCAGCGCCGGAAAACGCCACATCACAAAATATTGTCTGGAGCCTCGGCCGCCTTTTCATGTGGCTTCAGACCGAGGCGTTGCTCCGCCCGCCGTCCTGCGCTCTGCGCTCGGCTTTCGATTTCACCATTTTTTCCGAGCGAAATGAAAGCGTCGCCTCCAGATGGTTGTATTTTCTCGATTCCGCAGCAGCCGCACAAAACAGGAAGACTAAATGTGGTGTTGTCACTGAACGATTAGCCCGTGGCCTGCATCCAAGGAAATTTGAGGCGTGAGCCTTCAAAAATAATTCACTTGTTTGTTCTGTGTGGTGCCGCGATGTGTTCCTTGTGTTTGTCGCTTTGAAGAATGAAACGACGTCAAGAATTAGGCCAACGAACGACTGTTTTTTTTCTTCCTGTTTGTAGTCTGAATGAGCAAATGAAGGAAGGAAGTTTACGTTGTTGTTGTCAGTATTGACTAGAGAGAGATATGTATTGCCCGATACATTTACACATGTTTTCTTTTTTCACTTTTTTTGTTGTTTTTCATTTGGGGGGGATTTTAAGTGTTTTGATTTTAGTTCTTAATGTGCACAATTTATATAAAGCACATTGAGTTGCCAGATGTATGAAATGTGCAATAGATAAAGCTGCCTCTCATTGTTGCTAAATAAAAGCAAAACAGGTTTGAAGTGGGGATACAAAAAGCATGTGATTAAAGCTCTCCAGTTTGTGCATCAACTCTATCAACACACCTCTTTCTTTTGTTTATTTGTTTTCCCTTAAAGACTACATTCCCCATGTTGCATTGGGACTGGAGGATTCCCTCTTGTTGCCGTTGAAGTGCCAAAAATGAAAAACAACGCTGCTTTGATCACCAAATTATTTGTAGTCACCCAGAGCTGCTGCATAAATTAAAACGTTGGATCCCTGTGATTAAAGTACGAGGGGGGTTTCAAAGAGAGAGAGGGAGGCGATGTGGAAAAAAGGAAGGTAAAACAGAATCAGGAGCTCACAAAGACACTCGGGGGACGGAGGGCTCGTGGCCCGTTGGCACGGTCAGTCTGATCCTGACCTCCGTGACAGACCCCTCGCTGTTCCTCTTCTTCCCGCCTCGGGCTTTCCTGTCACTCGTTTCATGTGGACCCCCCACCCCACCCTCCATCGCCATCACTTTCTTTCTTCCCCACCCTCCTCGCGCTCGGCTCCATTCGCACTTGTTATGCTTTGCCGTCCCCACGTCCCCCCTCTGTTTGCCATATGTGCTCCCGCACCGCCTCTCTCTTCCTGATTTGACAAATGACGGTGAACTTTACACAGAAAGAAACTCGAGCTCTTGGCTCTTGAAAAACACAAACGTGATGATGGAGGAACCATTTCCCTTCCTACAGCTGCCACTTGGGTTGTCTGAACCTCCACCGCTTCAGCCCCAGAGGTCTCCTGCAACACTCTTCGTGCAAGATTTTCTCCGTGCAGTGACTTGGGAATATTGATGTGGCCGATATGTTAGCACGATTTAACTTGGTGCCATTCTTCCTTCTACTCATAGATTGATGACGATCGTTGAAGATGCGGGTTTAGCTTTCTGTGTCGTTAGAAAAGGACTGAATTGTAGTTTCAGGGAGAATGGGTGCTGCTGACGAACCATCGCAGAAGAATGATGACAAAAAAGTTAAAGGAAGTTCTCGATGACTGAGCCCACGTGTCTTTCTATTGTGTAATTATTGTGCAAGAAAATTTTCTGAGAAACAGTAATTCAAGTTGTATTTGTTGAATTGTTTCTACGAAAAAGAAGTGATGGTTCAACAAAGTCTCACATTTCACAAATGTAGTTCTCAGTGAAATTTCTTTTGGAGTAAATAACTTTCAAGTTTTCCACCTTTTTATCGTAAAACTGAGGACAAACATTGACTGTTACAAACAGGCGTTCGCCAGCTGAGTCGTGTCTTTCAGCAGCAAATATTTGTCTAATAGGAGGAAGGGTGGACTTTGAATTTCACCATTGTTTCTCTTATGTGAGTGAAAATTGTTTAGATGTGAGTTTTTAAACAATTATGGCGACATATGGAAACTCTGATGCATAGTGTACCGAGGCAGACATGAAACAATTGCGCGCGCGCACGCACGCAGCAAACACACATGCAACAAAGAAAAACAAACGCGTGCACAACAAAACTAACAATTTACAGTGAATGTAATCGGACCTGTGGTGGACTCCCCAGTCATCAGTGATCAGCACACAAACACACACACTCGCACTCTCACACACAAATGAAAACACATGTCAGATTAGATCCTTAACGAGCAGATTAACAAGCAGGGGGAGAAGAGAGGGAGAGGGAGAGAGAGGGAGCGGTGAAAACCCAGTCAGCAACACAACACACACACACACAGACACACACACACACACACACACACACACACGCACAGCTGCAATCCCAGGACTTACAGGATGCACTCACTGATACACTCCAGATGTCGTCTAAGTAACACATACGCTTTGCTGCATGACAAAGGGGCATCTCTCTCAGTAAACAGTGGGATTTTACAGTGACGACAAAGCTTCTTTTGAGCCATTTTTTGTGCACGGCTTCGATTGGCCATAATTTAATCTGTGGGTCAATTTCAATTTGTGCACATGTGATCCACAGTCGTCATGACGATCACAGATGTTGTTGATCGGATCGCCTGATTGACGACTGCGACGGTCGAGTCGTGTTGTTGAAATCTTCTCAATGAAACCTTAATGCGTCGTCACATTTGGGGTCGTAGATGAGAGGATAACAGCGGAGCAAGGCTGATGTTCAACTTTTCAGGGATTTAGTCCAGCCTTTGTCTGTTAACCACATCGTTTCTTAGTGCACAGAAAAATATTTAATTTTGACCGGATTCAAGTAAAAATATTTACCCCTAAAAAAAAGACTTTTTGCTTACTTTTTGGCCAAATAAACTTGTTTTAAATGTTTTCCTCTGATTTTAAGAGGCCTGTGCAGACAAAAAAATCTCTGATGTGATGGGATTACAACAGGGCTTTGTGCTGCGTTCAGTGTCGTAAATCAGTTGTGGTGAGCCGTGGCCACATTCCTAAGAGATGCAGGTTTTTTTTTTCTTTTTGGTAAACAAAGACAATGCTTCTCTTCATCTTCCTGGTCTTCAGTTCCTGGCATCACATATGAATGTAGTTTCGAGTGTTTTCTTGTTTTTTTTTCAATTCTAGCTGATGTCCAGCTTCAGCAGCTTTCACACCTCAGCGAAGCTCTGAGAGAAAACAGTCTCCAGTCCAGAAAAAAAGTCTTTCCAATTGGCTCAAGTGTGAAACTGCCCCTATGTGAACTTTGAAATGCTTCTAAATGGACCGTTTTTGCAGTATTTTTGGGGCGTGTTTTTCTTTGTTTGGGATTTACATGAAGGCACTTTGCGTAAATCCGCCCGTGTAAAGATTAACAGATTAACAGGAAAGAGACACAGAGAGGCCTTGACCTACTTCTGTCTGCGTCAAATGCTCCAAAATCAGACTGACCCACTTTTTTGTCCCAAAAGTCACAAGGCATCGGTCCAAATTCAAATAATGGAGCACATAATGTTGACTGTGACTGAAGCTCAGTGCGTGTGACTGGAGCTGCTGTCTGGACTCCAGGAACAGGTCAGTGTCACCGACCGCACCAGGGTTGGAGGTCAGGAAGACGAGGAGCCCCGGGGAGGCTTCTCCCCTCTGTAAATGTGCGTAACAAGGCCGCGCCCTCCCATGGAACAAAAATGGTTGCTGAGCCGCGGCGTGGACAATAAAGTCTTTTTCCTCTCCCGCTTGCAGAGGAATTTGTTCAGTCCGCGCAGAAACGCCCAAGGGTGACCTCCCTCTGAGACCTGTAGGTAGGAGATGTACACATGCGCGCACATCTTGTGGGCAGACGATGAGCAGATTAAAACACGTGGGAGGAATACGTAAGTCAGTCAGTCGGAGTCAGTCTGACGACCCGAACCTTTTGAGGTCAATTTTACTATATTTTGCCTGGAACAAAATTCAAGTCCCTTATTTTGATTAATCGTATTCGAGCAGAGCTTGAATGTAGACTTCCTTCCTGTCTGAGTCCGAGTCTGCTTTTGTGTCTCTCTGGAGGGGGAACAGCAAGGGAACAGTGAGGGAACAGCGAGCGGCTGAATCGGCCTGTGTCATTGTTTCCAAGTGGTTTTTTAACCGTTTGCTAAATAAAGGGAACTCGGACGGCTACAAGGAAATGACCACATTAGTCAGCCGGTGTGTCGAAAGCAAAGACAGCTCAGTCATCAGTGTGTCATCCCAGTAGCATTCCTTGTAGTGCTCCTCTGAGGACACAAAGTTACACACAAAGCTGAGTAATAACACCGAAGAGTGGCGATCCCCTGAACTTTTACTACCAGCGTTTCTCGGTTACCTGGTGGAAAACGTCCTGGTAACCTGTTTGGTTTGACGATGAACGAGGGATGAGACACAAGACTGAATATAAGGGACTGGCGAGTTGAAAAGATTTCTGTGAACATCCTGTTTCAGTGTCCTCATCCAGACAAAAGTGCAGGCTTTTATCGTGACGAATCACTCTGCACTGGTGAATTATCTCTCCATAAGGAGCATTTAAATGTTTCATCTGCTCTTTGTTCGACTATGTGCAATCTGTGCAACATTTTGATAGACAAATCAGGACAGGACGTGCCAGGATCTTGAATTAACGACATGCTGTTCGTGTAAATTTTGTCTCTCCTTCCTGTAATTTGTCACGTTAACGTCTAAAGCAACTCATCTAACGCAAGAATGATTTGGAGCATTTGTGTGTTGTTACTGGGAAGCTATTTTGGAAAAATTGGGCCGATCTCCCTTGGACTTTTCTAATGTTAGCCGTTAAGTTCCAGCTCCAGCAGGCGGTCCAGCTCGCTTCTTTTAAGGGAGGGCCGCCTGAGTGCAGCCAACTGTTAGCTGTTTATCTTTCTCTCTGCCTCCTTGTCTGTCTGTCAGCTCGCCTCTCTCTTTGCGGCGCTGCAACAATCCCTGACGGAGTTTCTGTATTTGCGTGTGAATAGTGGTAATTAATGTCACATGTTTGGTGGAACAAGAGCCGCGAAACCTATAGCCTGTGCGGGTCCCTCCGCGAATGCAGATGAACCTGCCGAGAGCTGAGCGCGTGTCAAAGTGCAGTGGAAGTGACACCGCGTTTATTGCTTTGCCCTCAAATCACTTTAGAGAAGTGCGGATTGAGTGTTGGTTGACAAAGGGCCTTTTTCCTCTCAAATCTCTCAGGTACCGTAGGAGAAGTTTTGCCTCTCTGGAATCAGGCTCAGGAACGCCCTCCTGTGTTTATACAGGTCTAAAGTTACGTAGACTCCGGATGTAGCAAACTCCATGAAGGTGATTCACCCTTTATTCGTTTTCTGTCCACAAAGGAATAAACGGGGGGGTTTTCTGTGCGCGACGCTGCCGTTTTCCAATAAAACAAAGTGTCGGAAATCGGAACCGTGGAGAAACTTTACTCCTCGCCGACGTCTCAACTCAAGCTTCTACTCGTTTCAACTTTTTCACAATAAACACCAATGAGTTTGCACCAAATCTAATTTCATCCTTCAGGGTCCCTTAACAGTGTGCATAGGAGGGGGGAGAAGGGGGCGAAAAAAACCTCTCTCTCCCTCTTCGGTCGGATTAGGGATTCCTAAATGAGAACGAATTCCACCTCCTCCACGCCTCCATTTTAATTTCCCAGCAGGATTGTGCTGCCATGGCTTTGTGTCTGCACAGTGGAGGTGAATGATGAGGATATTCACACTTTAGCTGCTTGCTCCAATTTATTTTTTGGGCAAGGAAGAGACTGTGTGATCCAACTGTTTGTGTTTTTTTAATTGTTTTTTTTTTGTTCAGAAACCAGCTTCAATATGTTTGTCAGAAGTGATAATTTATGTGTAACTTTTTTAATCATGAGAAAATATTCGTTTTATTTAGTTCGAAGATGAAGGACTTGATGTGCTGTTCAACGACGACTCAGCTTTTCAGCAAACTTCCGATTATCTCCTTTTAAATCCCCTTTTTCAGGCACCTGAATGGACTTGCTTGAGTGTTCATAATGACTCAGCTGCATGACTCCGAAGCTGAATAGAAACAGACATTTTTATAACCGCACCAACCTGGGTGGGGGTTTATCATGAGGTGTATTGGCGTGACAGGTGGGTTTTCATTAGTGAAAAGTGCCCTGTCAACGTAAAGAGGATCAATTTTAGTAAAAGGCAGAGTTGAGTTATGGTTGGTGTGAATTTCGGTGAGTATTCACACGAATATGTGTGTGAATGTATGAGGACATGACATGAAGCTGTAGTTAGTCACTTTTCTGCTTATTTGTGTGTGTGAGTAAGACAGTGAGCAGGAGATGATGTAGAATTTTCGGTGAGCACGGAGGAGGTGAGAAACAGGAAGGACTCGTGTGTGTGTGTGTGTGTGTGTGTGTGTGTGTGTGGTGGCAGGTGGCATCATAGTGTGTTTTCTGCACATGCACGCACGCATGCACACTCACACACACGTGAGCCATCTGTAGCCTCCCAGCAGAGCTCTGAACACGACTGGTCAGGCTGAGTTTATGTGCATTAAAATACAGAACGCACTCATGTATTACAAAATCGGAACATTGTAGCCCACGGCATCCCCGGCGCATGTGTTTGTGCTTGTATTACTCACGGTGTGAGGACAAAAGTCTGTTCGCGAAAGGCGCTGTGAGGGCTTAGGCGGGATTTGGGAGGGGTGAGAGCAGGTCCTAATAAGCAAAGCCATTAAAGTGGTTGACTTTGGTTGGAGTTGGAGGTCGGACTCGCTCTGTAGTTGGAGTTCAGACGAGGTTAAGTCTTAAGAAAACCGCAGCGACTCTGCTTAGTTGGACTATTTTTATTGGAGTCTTTGACCATGTGATACTCAAAACCCGCTCAGCGTGCATGAATGTGTTCGTGCGAACTAAAACGAGGCTTGTTTCATGTTAGAAAGGGAGACTTAGAAACCAATGAAAAGATTCCGACTGCATTTTCTTTTCAGACTCACTTTTTTGGTTTGGGATGCACCATGAAAGGGGTCCCAAACCCCAAAATTGGGACCCACTGATCCAAACTGTTCGCTTTTGTGTCCAAAACTGCTGAATAGAATTAGCACTGATTTCGAACAGTTGCATCTCCCTTGCTGGACAGTGATTTATTGCTGTATTTTGCAGCCTCGGTCCCTGTGGGTGCCGCTCTCTGCATGATTTAGGTCCAGCACACCTGATTCAAATCAATGGATTGTCTTCAGGCTCCTGCAGAGCGCTGATCTATTGCAACCACTCGGCAAACTTCAGGAAAAAAGTACACGACGCACCTTTTAAAACAATGCCCTGCCTCAGTGTTGTGGACACAGTCACTCTCTGTCTGCAGCTCTGCTCTGTGAGTCTTCAGAGAGGTTGCGAAACGCCTGTTTGGAAAGGAAATAAATCAATGAGGGAGAGAGCAGCAGATGAGGGCTGACTGAGAAAAACATAGGCAGGCAGAAAGGAGTTATAATGCAGCATTTGATAAAACTTCGGTGGTCCGAGTGTGCAGAGAAACCTCTGGAAGAATCTCTTCACGTCTGGGGAGGAAATTGGAAAGCCGACGATGTTTGCGAACAGCAGGGAAACCTGGATGGGACGAGTGGACGTCAGAGAGCGGGAGGAGTGACGCAGCGCGGCAGAAACACTGAGTCACTCCCAGCTTTAGATTCACTTTGCAGGAGGCGTTCCTATCACCAGCTCCGGCTTTCGCCCCTGTAAACGTTCCTCTGATCCCTTCCAGATGTACGCGGAGAAGTGTGCCGCAGGGGGAAACGCAACACAACGCAGCGCCGCGAACTTGTTAATGAGCGTAATGTATGAGCGGAGCACAGTGAGGGTGGACGCTTATAGCTCAGGACTCCAGAAGCTTGGGAACGAGGTGGGAAGGAATGTGGGGCCGTGTGAAAATCACCCCCCACCTCCCCCCTCAGTCTGGGTTTGATTTATTTTAAGTGGTAATCCACCACATCATTATTTATTTTTAAAATCTGGCTGTATGGTCAGCACCGAGTGGTCACCGCTAGGGTCAGTGTGCTTGCTGCGTGCTGCATCAGACAGCACTCATTAAACTGCGGGGGCGATGCCGTGACATCGCGGCGGTTTGATTGTTTTGCCGTTTCTCCTCGCTTTTCAAGCCCCATCGTCTCTCCAGTGAATTTATTTTGAAACTGTGAAAGTGTGTAGGTGTTTGGTCCAATCAGCCCCGTTGGATTTTATGTTAATGTTCGCTCCCCCCTCCCCACTCCACAGAGTTTTATAAAAAGCATCACGGCTGTTTCTGCTTTCAGAGTCGAGTCAAGAGCATATTGTCGGTAGCTGAAGTGGAGGAGAGGTGACTGGATGGAAATGCTTTTGGCAAAACAAGGCAGAACCGATCGCCTCGCTCGCTCTCGTCTCGATCACGGCAGGAATCACCAGTGGGACCTTCTCAAAGGGTCTTCCTGTCTCGATGGTGAAACGAACCAGAAGGCTGGAACGAGGCAGATGACTGGGGTTTTTTGTGTGTCATCCTCGTGTTTATCTGTGATTGGGATGATAGTGTAGTTTTGGACCCTCAGGCTGATGCCAGATATTACATGCGCTTTGTGTGCTCTGAGGTTGTTCAAACAGAGATCGTCTCCTTCACATGTTTTGAATTTCACAGAGATAAATAAGAAATCCTGGGCCTGACTGTTGAATGGCAGCTCTCCTCACCGTCGGACCTTCTGTTTCGACTTATTGCCCTTCAAGGAACTTGCTGATCCTCACCTTCGCCTTTTTCTCCACTTCCGTGTGCCTCTCTGCACATCGGTGTGGACACGAGTGCCAGTAAATACTGTAAAATGTTCATTTGGACATCTGCTCTCGGGCCCCCAGATGGAAGAAGCAACCGTTCTGCCCTTGAGCAAGGCATTTGCTACGGACAGCTGCATTTGGAGGGCATGAATAACCGGTGTGGCTAATGAGTGATGCGGAGGGTGGGCGGGGGGGGGGGGGGGGTCGGAGAAGGGTGGGGGGCTGCAGACTCGGCTACGCTCCGTAACTATAGTG
>JASSRZ010000042.1:5434642-5471727 GCA_032164315.1 Malacoctenus gilli | reverse complement strand
CCCCCCCCCCCCCCCCCCCCCCCCCCCCCCCCCCCCCCCCCCCCCCCCCCCCCCCCCCCCCCCCCCCCCCCGGAGAAGGCTGTGGGGCTGCAGACTCGGAGACTCTCCTTAACTAGAGTGTGAAGAGACTGGCCCACTTCATTAAACGGCCTGTCTGTATAAACACCAACTGCCTCCAGGACTGGCTGGAGTGACTGAGAGAGGCAGTGTAGCCATCTGCATGTGGCAGCGCACAAACACACACACAAATACACACACACACACACACACACGCACACACACTTTCCCACCTCTCCTCACTCTCCCTATGGCTCCTGTTTTATGAGTCTTTGTAAGACATGAGGGGGGGAGAAATGGGCGAGGTGGATGTTTGATGCTATGAATAAAAATGCCATCACCTAAACATCACCGTCGGCTCTAAGACTTTACAAATGAGCACTTAAGTCCATTCCTCACCGGGCATGTAAAGCTGTCGGTGAACACATGGAGGCTGAGACTCGGAGTCGGGGAGGAAAAATGAAGCCAGACGAGCAGAGACAAAGAACAGCTTTTGTACACCTGCGGCGCTCGCAGCTCGATTTAAAGGTGGAAACACTGTTTACGCTCTGAGCTGTTCAAAGCGCTGCCTCGTAATATGAAAGCTGTAAAAGGACAAAAAAAACTTGGTAAGTGTTAATGTTGTTTTTGAGAGAATGTTGTTGCATTAATATGCATATTAGTTCAATAAATAACTCGCAGCATGTTGGTTTACTCGCTGTGGAAGTTTCAGCTGTCAGAGGACGCAGTTTAATGTGCCGGCATCTGTGCTGTTGAGAGGTTTCACTGTGCCTCTTTCCTTCACTTTCTGCCTCTTTTATTTGTTTCTGCCATTTTATTTGTCACATTTTGCTATCTGCTTCTTTTCAAGTACACCTCCAGTCGAATGGGTTAGGATCTTGCCATGTACTTGATGAACATGAAGAAGCAAACGCTCTTAAATGTACACATTTATTTCTGTTTTTTGGAATCTGTTATGATGCAGATTCGTGGCCCTCAAATGGTTTAGCCCAGATTGCCTTTAAAGAGAATCTGTGAACATCGTCTTTGAGCTTTGACCTTTGCTGAAACATTATAGAGAAGCCAAAACAGGCAGGAACTCACATTCTCCACAACAGTGAAAGCAGGAGCAAAGCAGCAAGAAGTTTTTGTCGAAGTGCACTCTCTATTTTTAACTTCATCATCATAAATTTAAAAGTTCAGGGTTATGAATCAGTCAAAGGTCGCGAGGGGCATGAAACGCTTCAAGATCATGTGTCTGTCGACCTGCTCCAGATCTCAGACATCTGTCAGACGCATGAAGATCTTCCTGGAAAGGTTGTTGAATTCCAAGAAGTACCTCCAGTCTCTTCAGAGTAAAGTGCTTATCAGATAGTTCAGCATTATGAGCGTTGACCCAAACCTTTAAATTAAGCTGTAAAAGATTGAGGTGAAAGAAAGAGGTCTCTCATGTCTGGCTTTTAGCTAACGCTGTTAGCCACGAGGAAGCTCATCAGTCCGCATGAACAAGCTGGCGGTGTGGTGTGAACACGGCGCAACTTTTCTGTTTCTACCACAGCAAATATTGAAAACCTGGCGAGGCTGTTTCTGTAAGTGGCCAAGTCACTGGGTTTGTGTCCGTCGGGGCGCGCCTGTTCAGATGTACATTCTCTCAATTTCACACATTTATATTGGATGTGTTTTCCTGCTGATCTGCAAGCTGCTGTCTTAAGAGAGAGACTTTTTAAGGTGACACAAACAACAAAATAAGAAGTGAAAGAAAGAAAATGAACAAAATAAACTGGATGAAAACAAGAGGCTTCGTGGAACTTTCGATTGATTTCAGCAGTTTTTTTCAGCACTGACAACAATGAGTGGAATCTGAAACCGGTTCGGTCCACTCAATCTGCCGCCGCAGTGTTCCCAGTGTGTGCGCTGTGTGCCAAAGTGTCAATGTTGTGTGTAAAGCAAACATGAAACCCAGAAGTCGTCGTTCTGATTCGTTCCAGAGATGTGCGGTCGTGCTGCAGCAATTAGCTCGCTAAGTGCCGTTACCTTTAAAGAGACATTTCAAACGTGGGCGTCTCGAAATGCGCCCCTTTCTTCGTGCGTCGTTAATTTTCACAGGCTGGAATAAATTCCGACGAAAGGTTGAAACGTACTTTTTGTTTCCCTCCGTCGAAAGCCTTTTAACAAACTTCACAGGTCAACCTTGACCCTCAACCACTTAGCTGTGGATGAGCTGCTCAGTCCAATAAAGTACAAATGAAAACTACATGACTTGAACATTGGCGAGAGTTTTAATTCAAAACGCACTCGAACTGCTGCATGTTTGACACGCACGCAATGTACAGACGCAGATCAAGCAGTGTAAAGAAAACACATGCATTCGTGAGTACGCACACAGAGAGACGCGCATTGTGTCTTGCAGCCTTTTGGGAACAGTTCCTTGACTTTTAACGACATTGATTTTCTGCAGACATCCTGTAAAATCAGCGCCAGCTGTTGCTTTACTAATCCTTAACCTAATCAAAGCCTTCATACATGTGTTCACATGAAATCCTCTGATTGGAAACATCACATCGTCTTATATGTCGTGCAAACTCTTCCACTTCCCTCACTGATCTAACAGTCTAACTTCAGGCTCACTTTACAGCACTTCCAGACCTATAAATAGAGCCTATTTTTTTCTTATGGGAACATAATTAGTTTTCCAACAAAGACAAGCAGCCCTCATCTTCTGACTGCGTAAACAGATTTGGGTCCCCAAAGCAATCGGCGCGGATGCGGTGACACTTGAGATGTTGTGAAGCGGACAGTGGGTGGACAGAAGGGTGTCGGCTGGTAAAGGATGATGTGCTGCAGCGGTGGTGGGAGGTCCGCGCAGGCGGCAGAGACTGATGAAGTCCCTCCGCGCGCTCAGTGGGATCCGTGCAGCCTCCTGGTGCCTCAGACTGCGATGTGTTTATATTTCTCTTATAGTCACCTCCCTCCCGCCCCCTTCTCTCTCTCTCTCTCTCTCTCTCCCTCTCTCTCTCTCTCTCTCTCTCTCTCTCTCTCTCTCTCTCTCTCGCTCTCCCCCCCCCCCCCTCTCTCTCTCTCTCTCTCTTCCTCTCTCCCTCTCTCTCTAATCTGGGAGTCTCTGACTGCTTTCACTCTGCAGTCTCCTAAATCAGATCTCCTTTTCATTCACCCACACATGCAAGCTCGAGAGGGGGCTCGTATTTTCTTATCTGTCTCCGCAGCAACAACTTGGGAGCAGAGTCATTTTTTAATTTAGATGCCGTTGAGGAAATAAACGGAGTGAAATGTGTGACTCGATATCACTGCAGCGATGTATTCGATGGATGTGTCGTCATCCTGATGTGCTGAGAAGTCACAATCCCTCTGTTCTTTGCTTCAGAATATTTTTCATGGAGGCCGTCTGAACTCAAGTTTCTATGTCTCCTGGTGACTCTTTTTTAAACGTTTGAACACAATACGGCGTCGGCTTCAACGACAGAGACAAAATATTAGGAGCAGAGCTGATCAGCTGAGTAGGAAACGCCTCAAAGCAGCAAAAACATATGTGAGGGCGGCACATATCCTGTGTGTGTCTTTTCCAGCCTCCAAACTGAGTATCTCAGACTCAGCTATAGATGTGGGGGCCGCTCGAAGGCCCGTCTCTGCTGCGCCGTGTTACTCTCTGCGCGGGTGTGATCATATATTATTGGACTTTTTTATTAATGTTCTGTTTTTACAGCGGGAAAGTTTTCTCGAATAAATCTGATGATTGAGTGCGCGGCTCCATGAAGTTGCAGGAGATAGATTTAAAAAGGAAGGATCAATAAATACTGCTGCAGATGCGGTCGCAGCGAAGGGTTTCTTACTTTTAGTCTGTCGTCCCCCCCCCTACTCCCCGTTTCAGACACTTCCCACGATGCACAGTGAGATTTACTTGAACCCTCCGTGCCGACTTTCTTGATTTGAATTGAATTTGTCATGGAAAACCAGTGGAATGCTGCTTTTAATAGACTCACCGCTAATTGAGTATACAGAATCAACCTTTGATTGGAAGCTCGGAGGAAAACAGCACAATTATCCTCAGACACAATAACTGCTCAAGTGTGCTTTCAGCAGCTGTGTGCGTTTAACCAAAGAGCAACAAAACACTGCCGAGGAAAACAAACAGCACAGTCGGAATCAATTGCCAACATGTCCGAACATCGCTCGCCTGTGTTCCTCGTTGTGTTTGCGTCATCACAAACCTAAAGCTTCTCCCTTCTTTTTGTATTCCAGGTACGACTACGTGGAGGTTTACAACGGCGGCGACGAGTTCTCGCCCATGTTGGGAAAGTTCTGCGGTAAAATCGCTCCGTCTCCGATCATCTCCAGCGGCGGCCAGCTCCTTATCAAGTTCGTCTCCGACTACGAGACGCACGGGGCGGGCTTCTCCGTTCGCTACGAGGTCTTCAAGACAGGTGCGTGTTGGTCTTGAGGTGGAAGTGAACTTGGCTTTAGTTACTCTGCTGAATGTGTTGAGATACTTCATTAAGGGCGGGCTTAATTGGCTTAAATGGCAGGCAATATTAAGTTTTACACAAGCAGCCCTATTCACCCTTTCACACACGTGTTACATGTTACAACAGCATACTTGGAACCCGCAGGTAGGAAACAATCTGACTCCCATGAAAATTCACTTGTCCATGACATCAGAGAATGTTAGTTGTGGCTCCCAACCTTTTGTTGCACACTGAGGCAAAGTTTGCCAACAATTCGGAACATGACTTGTGTTTAGGTGACAGAGTTTAACTCAACTAATATGATGGTTCACATCCAATTCCTGTTTTGGGTTTTATAAAACAACATGGCTCAATGAAAAGCTCTTAAAATGCATTCTGTGTTCCTTCAGAGTTACCAGGGTTAGAATTTGATTAGTTTCGAGATGTTCGTCCTTCCAACTTTGATACCGTTTTATTGAAATTTTGTTGGCTGGAAGACAGAAGCTGGTGTATCTAAAGCTGATGAAAAAGCGTAATCTGAAGGTTTTATAAACATGGTCAACTGTGATATAACTTAAGAAACGACTATTGTGTCTTTTATGTGTGAGCAGCATCAGCAACACAACTTCGGTGTTCCTCAGACGCTCTCAGTAACAGGCTCTGTGGGAGATCAGAGTTTAAAAATACCTTTTGTGTTGTTGGACGTCTGAGGCTGTCCAAACAGCCGGCGCTGAACCTCTGGTACGCTGACCTCCCAGCTGCGGGCCAAATAAACTCAAAGACCCAGAATTCACTGGAGGTCCGGCGAGTCCCAGCAGAGGCAGGATGCTCGCAGGAAAGGCCCGTACAAACACGGCCTGTCAAGGAAGGAACCTCGCTCCGGTGTCCTACATTTGTATTTGCTTTTCCCTCCCGGGCCCACTTGAGTAGCCGCCAAAGCGACGAGTCTCCTGTGACCACTTCAATTTCCACCAGTGGGGATTGCAGATAAATCTGATTTTTCTTGAGAGACGTGGGGAGGGGGGGGGGCATGCGTGCGATCCCTCCTCATTTTCTGTTTGGCCCCCTGAGGCCAATAACCATTCACAGAATCAGGGGCTCCAGAAATAACAATCCCCAGGTGGGTTGATGTTAGAAAGTGGCGTATCGTAGGATGAAAAATGGATACGTAAGTGCTCTTTTGTGCTCAAACGAGGAGCGAGGCGGCAACCGTGAGCGGGGTCAGAGGCCCGGTTCAAGCTCCTCCAGAATCTCTCTCTTATCTCCTCCCCAAACTACAAAGTGAGGCGCCCGCGTCTCACAGCAAAAACTTCCAGAAATCTGCTGGTATCGACTTTAATTTCTGGGCGCTAAGTGAAGCCGTGACTGATGAATGACAAGATGTTATTAGAAAGTTGCTGTAATAAATCTTTTTTTAAAGAAGTGGGTCAGCGAAGTATCGGCGCTGAGGCGACGCGGCTCCCTGAAAGTTTTCATTCCGGTTCGTCTCACAGAGGAAGCAGCTTCCACACAGATTGAGGTGATTTATATGAGAGCTTTGATCTCTAATCAAATACAAGATGGATGCAGCTGCAGGACTGTGGGTCACCTCATCGTTTATGTTCATAAGAGTTATTATTACTTTATCCAAAAATAGACGTTGACGATGACATCTGGAGGTTTTGAGAGGCTTGGCTTTGGCTTAGCCGAGTTTATCTTATCTTAAACTGTGAGCAGTTACTTTCCTCAACTCTGTCATGGACACTTTCTTTGCTACTCATTGTTTATTTGCTTCCCCTCCATCCACATTGCCACAGTTTCATATTCCTTTGTTGACCTTGAGTCATGACTGGTTAAGCAGATGTCTTGTCTGCTCAGGTTTTCATTTGTTGCATGATCTTTGAGTCTCTGATGCCGACAGGAACATTTTTTGCATTTTGAAAATAAGACTTTGGGCTCGTGAGGCTCCGCACAGTTCTGCTGCTGCTGCTGCTGATGCCGCTGCTGTCCCTCCTTGTGATTGTCAGAGAAACAACTGTTTTCCTGTTGTTGTTTCTGTTGAGCACGTCCGGCTGCTGTCTCCTCTCTGCCCGCTACGATTCAGCTGCAGGACTGACGCTCCAAATCAAGCAGGGAAATTTACATGTGCGCTTTTAGAAACTGTATCGTAACATGTTTTAATTTGCTTGGATTATTGCCCCTGCATGCATTTTATGTCTTGCTTTGCAACGCATTGTGTGGGTTTGATTGCCTTTGTGTGTGTGTGTGTGTGCTACAGACAGGTGTATTGGACCCAAAGCTCATTTAGCTAATGGGCTGTTTGTCCTTGGAGGCAACAGGGGTGACCTGCAGATGAGATGGATGCTCTGGCATCGAAGAGGGGCTTTGAAACTGGGACAGCGCGTGTGCGTTTGTGTGTGCGTGTTCGTGTGTGCGTGCACGTGCGTGTGCATGCGTGTGTTGGCCTCGTTATGGCTCCTCTGCCACCTAACAAGTTAAAAACAGCACTTGTATTCACTCAGGTAATCCCCCCACCACCACCAGCCCCTCCACCAATGTTCCTGCCTTCCTTTTCGCCACATTTAAAATCCATTACAGCCGGAGCTGCCTCGTGAAACTAAATGGAGCCTGTGTGCTGGTTAGAGACGGTCTTTACACTCTGCTGAGACGTCCTCGCTTGTCTCTCCGGCCCCTTGTCTTCCTCTCCTGCTGCCTGTCTAAGCCTGTTTCTTTTGGGGGGGGGGGGGGGTTCAGTGAATCACAGAGCTAATGGGTAAAGTCACAGAGTGACACAATTTGACCAAAACGACTCCACATACTGATTTCAGGTGTGGCCCCACTGCTCTGCATACAATTGCATGTTGCATGCTGTGATTGATTACAAATGTATCGCTCCAAAACAAGCAGTCACACAAAGAACAGTGACATGCATCTGTAAAACAAATGAATTTAATCACAACAAGAATAAGCCCTCGTCTCATCTGGTCTTGCTTGTGCTTTTTGATGTCCAGAAATCGACCTGATTGTGCCGCAGTCTGTCGAGTCTGTAAATGAAAAAAATGACTCGCTTTAGCATGAAGTCACAAAGGAATTCTTGTGGTGGTCACAGTGAATCCTGTTTTCGCTCAGTACTAAAAGACAGCAGGGCACCAGTGTGATGTTGCTGGACACCATCACAAAACCTCTTTGTTGGATGCAGCGAAAGGACAGAAGGCCGAGCTTGGTGTGCGACTTCAGTGCACAAAGTTGACCGAGAACCAGCGTTTGTTTATTGTAAACATGTCAGTGGAGATCATGTGACATGTTTTGGACTAAATGAATGAAGGAACTTAGTGAGACTTTTGCAGGGGAGCTCGAAGTCTACTGAACCAACGTCTTGCTCGCTTCTTTCTGTGGCTTCATCCCTCTCGTCCCTGTTTGTCATTACTGCCAGAGAAACAACCCCCACCCGCTCCTCGCCAAAAGCAGATGCTGAGATGCTCGTTTTCACCACAAAGATGGCGCGCGGCGGTGGCGAGCGAACCTCAACGCTGATGTGCGCCGGGTTGTAGCGTTCGCACACAAAAAGTCTCCCGCGAGCGCGACCGTAGCCCCACCCTCCGCCGAGACCGCAGAGCGCGTCTCATTCATAAATGATAGCCGAGCGAAGCTTGCTCGCTATATTCGTCCCAGCTCGCTCGCTTTATTGCAGGTTTTTTAACCAGAAACACATGTCAGTCTCTGCGGTTCGGTCGAAGGGAGGTTGAGTCGGGTTTTTTTAGGGTATTTTTCTGCTCAAGCTGCAGCTGATTGAAGAGTCGCTGATAAAAAGGATAAAAGTATCAAGATGATGAATGAACGGTGGAGGGACCGTTGAGAGAGGAGAACATCATGTTGCTTGAGGAAAGAAAACTCAGACGACATGCAGCAAAAACAAAGATGTGCTTTATCGCTCTGAAAAACATTTACATGTTATCCAGGTTCTTTTTGGCTCATTTGTTAAACCAACAATTTAAGAGCTTTTTGAATCTTTTCTGCTTCAATTGAAGCACCACTTTATACAGATTTATATTTATTGCATAAAATACTGTGATAAAAAATGTATTTACTTGATGCTGCCGTTTATGAGAAGAAACTCTCTGCAGCAGATGTAAATTTTTGCTTATGGGCGTCCAAAAGGATGATTTCTTGCAGTAAAATGGGACAGTGCAATGTTCATGTTAAACGCTACATACATCACAAACACACGCACACACACATACACACTTTCGCGCTCAGACAGCAAAGTGTGCCAGCTGAGCAGGATCGAACCCTGCTTCATCCCTTCCCGCCCATCTCTCCTCATCATTTATCATGTCGCCCTTTTAATGACACCACCTGTGTCAACAGCAAGCGGTCCACTGCAGGGTGTGTGTGTGTGTGTGTGTGTGTGTGTGTGTGTGTGTGTGTGTGTCATGCTATGGATTCATGCGTACCAGCATGCTCAGATAACATGCAGGTCACATCTGGCCTGGCAACATTAGAAAGCCCCTGATCCCCGATCATCACATTCAGCCACACACACTCACACTCACACACACACACGGACATGGACCTGCTCACAGACACACTTTTTGTGCCTCTGAGGGATGCTTGACCCTCGTCCTCGCCTGGCGTCGCCCTCCTCCGCGCAGAGATCAGTCACTGTCTCGTAACCTCGCTCGTGTCACCCCGCGACAAGCTGAGGTGTGAACTGCCAGCCGGACCTGACTGATGCGAGCCGACGCTCAGACTCCTCATGAGCCGCATCGACAGGGCGGAACGCGACTGTTGGCGCTGTGTACAAAAGATGGTGACAGCAATAACAGCTGCCAAGTTGGCCAGCTGGTCTGTTTTGTACTTTTATTGGGAGGCAGTTATGCTGTGTGCTGCTACTTATTATTCCGCTTCGTGCATTGAAAAGGTTTCGTTACATAATTGGAAAATCGAGGCAAGTTTTGTGACGCTTATCAGGTTCTTACACAACTGTGGGTCGGACGGGGTTGTGTGACTCCTGACATTTAACTCGGGGTGTGACTGCAGCAGTAGGCCAACGCTAGTTTCTGCGATGTTTGGTACTAACTGCATGCTGGTTAGTTTTGTGAAGATGTTATTCGAGCGAGTAAATATATATAGATACTGAGTACTAGGCTCAGTTAAGACAAGTACTGACAGATTAGAGTTAATCTGCAGAATTTTGATCCAAATCAATGAAATGCCTCCATAAGGTTACATGTCGTGTGTTTGTGCTCGCAGTTTGTTTACCATGGTCTGTCTCGCATTGTCTGAGGCAGGGAAAAAAACACTGGAAGAAAGCCCCTCCCCAGTCACAATACAGACCGTGGCGGCACCGACAGGGGCGGGGTGGGGGGGGGGGGGGTCAGGGACAGGGCGCTGCTCCTTGTCTGATTGGATAGGAATCCAGTTAATAAAGCAAAGGCTCCAGGAATCTCTTGACTTGTATCTGAAAACGGGGTGAAAAAGGTGAAATGTCTCGTGAAAGATGTTTTCATCTCCAGATTCCCGTGTCCTTCCCGGAAAAATGTGCAAAATAAGCTTTTCAGAACATGGTGCTGAGAGGTCAGTGCTGTAAAACAGTGTTGAAATGCCACATTTTTCTACATCTGGAAAGGTCAAACGCTGACGGTATTCGGTTTCTGTGTGGATATCAAGAATGTCAGAAAAATAAGACACAAAAGGCCAAAATCCAAACTGCAGGGGAAGCTGTAAACAACACAAACAGGCACAAAAGTGACAACATTCATTCTTATTCAGACCTCAAGAAATTTTTTCTCAGTAAAAAAAAACGAAGGTACTCGAAGGAGATTTAGGGTGACATTAATGCAAGGACAAATTATGACCCTGTGACGGCCTCCGACCCCCCCAGAGTTCACACCTCTGTCCGGGTGAGAATTAGTCACTCCGTCCAAACACCTCCTGACGTTTTAAAACCCCGTCTGTATCTTTTTTCCACGCAGGTCCAGAATGTTCCAGGAACTTCACGGCTCCCCGGGGCATCATTAAAACGCCGGGCTTCCCCGAGAAGTACCCCAACAACCTGGACTGCACCTTCATGATCTTCGCTCCCAAGATGTCGGAGATCGTGGTGGAGTTCGACAGCTTCGACATGGAGCCCGACACCACGCCGCCGCCGGGCGCCCTCTGCCGATACGACTGGCTGGAGATCTGGGACGGCTTCCCCGCAGGTGAGGATGGTTGAGGATGGACGAATCAGAGCGATGGTGTGAACGTGACTCGCTCAGGCTGAAAAGAAGGGCTGCGAAATAGCAGGATCCCAACAGATGTTCTACAAAGCCAGATGTTTATGTTTTGCATATTTCGAATTTTCAAATATTCTTTTGGAGTTGTTTGCGAAGACAACACTGTTGTCCACAGTTTTTCCATCCTTCAGGCTGAGCAATGTGGACTCATCTGTTTCGCGAAGCTCGACAGTGTTTAGTCACTTTACAGTTTCTTGGTCTAGAAATGTAAATATAGCATGTAAAAATCCAAAATATTAATATGGGGGGAAATTAAAATGTGGTCTAATGTGCATTTTATCACTTGTTTTGAATTTACATGTTGAAGGCTTAAGCTCTTGAAAAAAAAAAACAAGCCACATTTAGCAAACATCTGTTGTATAAACGACAAGAGTGCTTGTCTGCAGTCTGAGAGGAGGATTTTGTAAACTGAGCAGGAAGGCGTTGTGAAAGTGGAGGGATAGAGATGCAGAGTGATGAAGCACAGAAAAGGGGGATGAGGAGAGCTCAGGACGGCTTGCCCCTCTGAATCCTGACAGAAAACGGGGAGGGGAGACAAAACAGGCGGAGACGTGTGGGGGGTGAAGGGAGGGGGGGGGGGCTCCCAGATAGATGGCTCGCCTGCAGGTGGAGGCGAAACTGGGTGAACAAAGTCAGGAGGAGGATGCGGCGTGAAGGAGAGGAGGAGGAGAAACAGGGAGGAAAAATGCATATATGTATTGACGTACTTTCACATGTATATTCACGAGCTTTATTTTGGTAGCAGCACAGCGACAACAGGACCGATCCTTAAAAAATGGGTCGCATTTGGAATTTCAAAGAATTTCTTATCATATTAGCAAAGTACTTGGCAAATTCTTCCCTTTTTTTGTATTTTTTATTATTTCCCAGTAATCCTCTTATACAAACAGGATTTTCAGGCTGTTTCAGGAAATTGGCACATAATACCGCACTGTGTTTCTCCGTCTTGATTGGCTGATTCGGCTCGATCCGCATTAGTCCTGAATGACTGACTGCCACATGGTCACTGCAGTTCACTCTGAATGGGGCATCAGGGAGCACTTCTTTTGGCAGGGACGCATCTTTTCAAGCGTTTTTCTACGTATGAATGATTTAGAAAAAGGTACCTTTTAAGTGTCAATAAAATGATGAGATGTAGAAGAAGAATGAGGTTTTCAAAATATATTTGAGGGATTTCAACAGTAAAATCGAGACAATAAAGCAGTAAAAAAGTGTATGAAACTGAAGCTAGTTTGATTCAACTGAGTCCAAACGCATCTAAAAAGTTTAAACTCTGCTAGAAAAATTGCATTTTAAAGTCTTAATGCACTCATGACATTGAAACACATTTGTTACCCATCAGCTCAATTTGTTGACGAAACCAAAACTCTTCGATATTTTTAATTAAACGCAACAAGTTCAATGAACTGTGCAGCGAACATTTTGAAATATACCAGATGATGGTCGATAATTTAATTATAGTGAGTCTAATTTACTTTCCCACCAAATTGGGTGTGTCAGTAATCTTCATGGTGAAGCACCTTCACATATGCAATATTCAGTGTTGTTGCCAGCATGTCAGAAACAAGCAGAGGAGTCACCATTAGAGGCTCAGCTGAGGCTCCTTTGTGCTAATTCCCGTCTTCTCCTTGCGACTCATCTTCATGTGCACACATGGAGGCTGGGCGTGCTGCGAGCGAGCGCTCGAGAGACCCCCCCCCCTCCACAGCCTGCACAATTGTTCCTCCACCGAGCGCGCTTGGAAAATCAGCGCTGTGCACATGAATGATGGAGATGCAACCTGCCGTACCCTCTGTTCACACTCCTCCCCTCGCTCGGGCAGCGTTCCTCGCCTTCCATTGTTGTCTAATTAGCCGTACAGCGTGCAGATAATTGTGAGAGCTACATACCTCGGACAGGCCTGCGCCGCCTGCCAGGATGCCCACAATACTCGCCGCTGTGCCCAAAGCTTCGCCTGGCTGTTGCCAAGGAGGAGACTGGCATGGGAATACGAGGCACACAAAGACTGGCACAGGTATACAGGCAGTGACATACACTTTTAAGCCGTGCCAGCATACACAACATGCCAGGGCTTTTCCTGTCAAATGATCTGCGCGTGTGTGCGTGCGTGTGCGCACGTGCACGTGTGTGTGAGTGTGCATTCAGGTGTGCCTTTTTGCACGAGTGGCTGTGATGAACTGTGTGTGCGAGTGTGCAAATTGGCGTGTGATGTTTAAGCCCGACTGTTGCTGTGTTTGCGGAGTGAACATGTGTGTCGGCGCAGATAACAAAGCATCTCTGCGGCAGGGGTTAAGACCGGGATGTAGTTCTTCATCCCATCAAACGCATTTGCAATGTGAACACAAACATCAAACACCCCCATTATGCGCTCATTTTTTTTTCTTTCTTCTTCTTTGAGAGCCGTAAATCACTCCTTCAAAAAGGAAAAAGGCTTTTTGTGATTGGATTTAATCAGGCAAACAGACGTTTAGTGCTCGTTATTTGTTTTTAGCATTTGAAAAATGAATTTTATGTTGAAATTTCTTTGCAAAACAATTTGTTCTAATGTAGCCACATAAAAATCCTAATTAAACAGCTTTTTGCTTTCTTGTTTTTGCTCATGTTTCTCTTCCTTCATGACCTTCATGTTTCCTGATGGTAAAAGAATGAAGGATGTTGCCGAGAGCAGAAGTTGTTTCCTCCTCAGCTGATCGATAACAGGAACATGTTTCAAAGGTTTCACCAAGAGATCGCTACAAATACTGCCTGAAAATAAAGAATCACACTTTAATAGTTGAACTGCAATTCAGGCATTTATTCGTAAGAATATTCAAAGGCTTTGTAGGGTCCCGTTTCCTGCCTTTTTGTTTTTAACAGGTCATTTGCATCAACCTACATCAGCCAAACAGGAAACATTTAGCAGCACCTGTGATAAGACTGAACTACTTCAGAATGTAATCCGTCACAGATTTTCGACGGCCGGCTTTAAACTGTAACTGATAAACATAATCCATCAGATTAGTGGCGCTCGCCATTTCAGTGCAATTTCCTCACGTTCCTTTTTTCCCGAAGCTAAAAGCAAATTGTTGAAGTACAATTTTTTTTGTATCACGTCGGGCTCAGCGCCGACTTCTTGAGTCCGTGAGCGGCCGCAGATAAAGTATCTTCGGCGAACAGCAGGCGCAACAAGCCCCGCATTATTTTTTTTTCTTTTCTCAGATAAGAGTGGGATGAAATGTCGCTGTGGACACGTGGGGGCTCAGAGGCTGTAGATGCGAGGATCTGTCACCGTGGGCTGCGCAACAATGAACGTTGTTACAATAGATATCGGAGCAGTGCTCCTGTTTCATCGTTCGCTTCCAGCAGATCTGTTATAAAGGGCAAAATCACCACCATCATGCAAAAACCACAACAGCTTCAAATATCCAAAGAATCTTTTGTCCATCTGGAACCAAAATAACACATCAACAGCACAGTTCTGCAGACTATAAACCAAGAAGGGTGGATTTTTTTTGTGAAATGTCACAAATTGGCATCCCAGAAACGCATGTTTGGGGATTGAATTTGGTGTCTAGAGATGTGTGTTTATGTCCTGTTTTAGTCCCTTAACGGTTCAATGATGTGTTTTTATTTTTTGCCTCATCATAGATAAAGTATGAGCAAAAAATAGTCATTGTAACTCTGTCATTGTCTAAAAAAGTGTTTTAATCTGCCTTCAGCGCTTCGTCCCTCTCACAGTCCTCCATCTGTCTGAGAATTTATCTGTCCCCTTTCAAAAACTAGTGTCATACAGTTGTTGTTTTTTGATTTTGTGTATTGTGATTCACGCAGTCCTGATATTGAATCTTAATCCAGCTCGTCGGATGCAAAGTCTTGATAAGATGGCAGATAAAAGGATGACAAAATGTGAACGACTGAGCACAATAACCTGCACTGCTGTGAGATTAGAGCAGGATTTCCTGTGTTCTACCTGATGTGACCCATGCTGGAGAGTTTATGTTTAGCACTGAGGCAGGGCGGGATGACACACGATGTGGCAGGAACGTTTACGGCGCCTGACGTCCCACCCCCAGTCTCGGGGGCGGGGCAGATGACCCTGCCCCCACCCATTCCCGGCTGAAGGCCCCCCAACTGCTGCAAATTTTAATGTCGTGTATAAAATATGTTAAACATGACATTTACTTCCATCCATTGTTTCACACATCTATAACTTAAATTACCAACAACCACGAGGACGACTGGTGGAATATATAGGTCACCAACCCCCTCCAGGCCTGGGTTGTTGCCCCCCCCCCCCCCACCCGACCAAAGCTTTACTCACAGGACTGTAACAGCCCGTGTGTTTTGGCTTGATGGATCTCAAGATTTCCCTTGACGGAGGAAAGCAGGAGAGGAAGTGAATAGTAATGTTGGTCCACGGTTGCTTAGTGATGAAGCTGACGCTCTCCTCTCCCTCCTTCCCTCCCTCCCCGCCTCCTCCCCTCCCTCAGTGGGTCCCCACATCGGCAGATACTGCGGCCAGACGTCCCCGGGCCGAGTGATCTCCTACACCGGCATCCTGTCCATGACCATCACCACCGACAACGCCATCGCCAAGGAGGGCTTCTCCGCCAACTACACCATCCGCGAGAGGAGCCTCCCCCCGGGACACGAAGATGAGGGTGAGCAGCTGGATTGGTGGAGGGAGGGTGTGATGTGGAGATGTGGGGGGGAGGTCATCTGGGCCTCGTTGGTCTCACTCGATAAGGAAAAAAACAACTTGGCATTGAGAAAAGAGAGAAACCGCTCACCGGGTCCTGAAAATTGAGCTGGTTAGTACTTCCTCCATCAACTGGGCTTCAAGAATCGCTCTCAGCTCAACAGTAAGCGGCCTCTGTTCCGACCTTTGACCTCTGACCTAACGGGGAACTCCCCTGTGGGAATTAGTAGCTATTTAACCAAGAAAATAAGCTTTCCCCAGAAATAGATACTCTTTCAATGTGGTTCGCTTTGCACACTTATTTCCCTTTATTCTAATGATCATACTCAGCCCCCCTTTAGGGGGCTGTTCCTGGACCATAAGCCACATGTATTGAGTAAAGATAACATTGAGTGTTGTTGATGATTGTGAAACAGAAACATGTTACGTATTTAGTTGTGCTTTTCCAGGCTGTCAGGTGGGTTGACTTTGTTGAACAGGCCTCCTGGTAAAAGAACATTTTTTGGAGAGATAAAAAGTAGCAGCAGAAATCTTTTTTTTCAACTCGAGTCTGCCGAAAGTGTAAATATCAGCACAGAGATCTGAGTTTAATCTGAACACAGAATCATAACTTCTCCTTTACTGAAGATACTGCTCATGTCTGATTAAGATAGATTTCAGTTTTTATCACTTTGACCCATTTTCGGCTCTGATCTTCAGCAGCACGTTTGATCAAAATCACCCATCAGGATAAAATCGCGTTTTGATTTCACTTGGCTTCCACTCCTTCTTTTCTTATTCTCTTAAGTCAATTGAAGCCCACATGTTCTGTGAAATGCTTGGAAAAAAAGCCCCCATCTGTCTGGTGGTCGACTGTATGACCTCACAGGAATGCCTGTCGAGGTTCACGTTGCCGTATGGTTGCTGCACTCTGCTCACCTCGACCCCACTAACCCCTGTTTAGTTTATGTGCGAGTCTTCAGAGGGGCGTTTTTCTAAAGGTCCCACGATTGCACACATATACAGAGAGAAACCCGACTTTTCATAGCTTTGTGTTGTGTTTGTTTGCTTGCAAATTTGCAAGCTCAAACAGGGATCTTTGTCGATCACATGAATTGTCGGTCCGTCTGTCCTGTGATGGACTGGAGACTCATGCAGGATGGAACTTTCCTTCAGCCAGTGTGAGCAGGGATCAGCTCCAGCAAACTCCCACAACAAACCTTCGATGTTGGAGCAGTGTGGAGGATGAAGGAGGGATTAAGTCATATTAGAATTAGCAACTTAATCCCAGAGATCCTTGTAAGTTTCACCAGGAAGTAAATTGTCAATTTGGTAAAAAGGAAACTCAAAACACCCCAACACATTTTCAGTTTTATCTTTCTCGATGTTAGCAGCAAATATCCAAATACTTAGACCAAATACTTTGACTTAAAATTATTTTCATTGTGCTAAAGTTGTTTATTGTGATCAGAACCCAACAGATTGCAATCAGCGAGCAGCAGCATAGTTTTAGTGAAAGTCTTTCCAATTCACACGTGTGAATCACACATCTCACCAGCAGGGTCAAAGTCATTATCTGCCTTTTTTCTCCTCCTCTTGTTTGTTTTTGCTCTGGGCAGAAGACGTGGGTGTTGCTCGCCGCTATGCATGTGTGCGGTGCGCGTTTGTGCTATCTGATGATGCTGAGCGTCCATGACAATGTGATAATACACGGATGTATTGGACAAGTCTCAGATACGTCGGTACGGTTCCAGAGATAAAGCTGCAGTTATTTAGGATAGCTTGGAGCTGCTGTGGTGGTAGACAAAGCTGTAATTATGAGATACACACACACACACAGAGGCAATTAGTTTGCCGACAGACCCCCAGCTAGGCTCAGCAGATTGAATTAGAGACTCTCACCAAACCAAATCTGATTGTCTGATGTTCGAAACCATGATTACCAACTTTCGGCACTTGTAGTCCTGTGAGTTTTAAGCAGTTGCCAGGTGGTACAAGGACGTGTTAGAGGAGCTAATAGCTGACGAGCAAGTGGCCAGGAGTCACTCGTGCTTCTTCTAACAGGCCGACTCCCGGTGAAGTCAAATCGCAGCCAAAACAAGGCAATCAAAATAAAAGCCCCGAGCATTTTCACCAGTTTTCGTTCACAGGTGAGAATTCGATTTGACAACCTCAGAGCACACAAAGACTCCTGCCTCCCTTTCATCTCTGCCCCCTCCAGAATCGAAGTTGTGGTCGCTTCAGCACAAAACTTTGAAACAGAGAGAAGGGACAAAAAACAAGCGCAAAGAACACCGTTAGAAATCCATTCCAATGAAGTGACTCTGAATAAAAGGGGCGCTCGACAGGACTGCAGGGGGTTACCTGAATAAAAAAAAACTACAGACTTTAACAACCTTTTATCTTTTATTCATGCTTCGTTCCACACCAATATCATGCCTTCAGCCTTTTGAACACGTTCAGAAAGTGCTTCCATTCAAGCGAGCGCCACTGAGGAATCAAGATGTGGGGCCCTGCAGTGAATTTATGGGTTTCCTTTCTCCCGCCCCGTCCCGGCCATCACCATCAGCACCGGCCTCCTGCAGGGCCTTTGATCAGCCCGACCATCAGCGGGGGCATCACTTTACGTCATCCCCATCTTTTGAAAGTGAAGAGGCAGGAGGACGGGGTCAACGCCTGTCCCTGGTGCCCGCTGTGAGGAAGACACGGAGGTCGTGTCATGAATACCGACCAAGAGGGAGATTTGTTGCTGGAAATGTTGGAAAGGCTGGACAGAGGAAGTGCAGGAATCTGAGCGATTTCAGGGTATAAACGGATGCATCAGCTGCACTCTTTCATTCTCTCGCTGTGTTCTCAGAGCATTATTTGGCAAGAGGACAGTGTGAGGATTGGTGGATTTGGTCAGAGAGAAATAAAATCCAGCTTTCTGCAGCCTTTTGGTGATGTTGTAAGCAAACTTTCTCCCCAATTTATTTGTGGAACTTGGAATGATGTAGTGTGTTTGTGTCAGTCTGGCAGACCTCGTGTCTCCAGACAGCCCGCCCACACACAACACATACTCACAAAAAACACACAATTTCCTCCAGTTCCCCTCCCTCTTCCTTCCCCAGGCACCCTGCTGTTACAGAGTGGACGCTGCTGCCTCAGAGATGTTGCTTGTCCAAAATACAGCCTTTGGTTTTTCTATTTTTTCTTTCCAGCTGTGTTTCATAAGAGCGAGCCACCCGAAAGCCCACAGAGAAGTGCATCATCCATCTAATCTGATGAAGATTAAGAAATGAAAATCGCTAAATTAGAGCCGAATCTTCCCACAGCAGCCGCAGCTTGTGTGTCTGCGTGGGCTGGTGTCTATTTTTATCTGTTTGTGCATCAGAAAAAAACTTGATGAGAATGCAGCTGGCAATTATTACAAAGATCAATGATATCTGAGAAATAAGCTGTCTCCATCCCAGGTAACACTGTCTTTAGGACAGGTGGCTGCTTCACAGGCGAACACACAACCCAGGGAGACACAAATATACACACACATGTCCTTTTTGTGCGTTGAAGGATGCTGCAGTGATGCATCAAGCACTACCTGACACTGGAGTCCCCACAGGAGCTCTTTGAACTGACCTTTTATTGACTTGGAAACAGGGAGCGGGGGGGCAACACCTGTGCGGTATCTGATCACGCTGCTCGCCTGTTTTCGCTGCCCGACTCAGACACAAAATGAGCTTTTCTCCCCTCCCCAGCACAGATTTATGACTAGAACTCAAGGAGCCCAGTTGTGGAGTTTCGTGATGAATTTAGCCATTAGCGCTGACACTGTGAGGAGCAAAACACCAAAATTTCAGTTCATCCAGTTAATGGTGTGTGTAATAGACTTTTTAGAACTCCTATTATGAGGGCAGCTGTGATTTTTACAAACATTTAGCTTTGTGATGTGACTATAATTTATGTGCACTGGCGTTGATACATCTCCCGCTGCACCGCAGTAACTCTATACTGCCCCCCCCCCCCTTCATTGCTGTGATGGCGTTTCAGGAAAACTTTATTAGTACTTTGGAGGCGCTTGTCTGAAATTTGTTTGTTGGTTTGACAGACTTTGCCTGCATGGAGCCTCTGGGGATGGAGTCAGGAGAGATCACGTCGGAGCAAATCAGTGCGTCCTCCCAGTACAACTCCAACTGGTCCCCCGAGCGCTCTCGACTCAACTACCAGGAGAATGGCTGGACCCCCTCGGACGACACCATCAGGGAGTGGATTCAGGTCAGTTTCGCCACGTCCAAACTTTCTTTAGTTTATGGAGGAAGTTCCCACCAGGAGGAACTTCCGCTTTACTTGATTTGTCTTCTACTCCTAATGCAGAGTTATTTTTGTGAGTCTGTGTAAGCACTGATAAACTCAGTGAAACAAGCCAGCTGAAGGAAGATGCTCTATAGCGGGTGTCTCAAACATGAAACACATGAAGGCATAGAGGAAGTTTTAGGATAAAAAAACCCTCCAGTTCCTCTTTTGCCCACTAGTGCTGCACTGTTTTTATAGTACAGCCTGTGAAGAAGTGAAAACAGGCTGAAAAGTGACAGGACTTTTGTGGAAAGTGGCTTTGGATCATGCTTAAGCTCAGCAGGAGAAAGAGACAGCAGCTCTGCCGCTCAATAACCAACATGTGACTAAAGCACCCAGTGACAAGCACTTTTACGTGATAATAACTGTAAATGCAAGGCTCATTATTATCATAATAAGGTACTAACTCCAGAAAGTAGTTTTTCATTAGCACATTGCTTACAAATGTATTATTTACAAGCGGTTTCCACAAACACAAATAAAGCCTGTTTGTAAAGCTCCATTGTTTAAGGTTCATAATGGATGAAGTCCATAAACGGAGACGGTAATTCCACGCGCAACAGATTACCAACTTATACGAATGTGTTTGCTTTCCTGGCCGAAGAGTCTGGATTGAGTGAACATGAAATTATGTCACACTGACTCTCATTTTTAGAGCGTGATCTCAGGCTGAAAGTATCCTCGGTTCCCTGCGGATAAACACTGTTCCTCCATTTGAACTTGACTGTACCGCCGAGATCTGGCTCACATCTGGTCTGAATATTGTTCACTCATTTGTGCCACTTCTCAGCGTGTTTTAGGGACACGGGATCGAGAAAAAAAATAGGACTTGTGTGCATTATTTATGGAGCGCGGCCTTTCCTGCACAGTTGTCATTTCTTACAGCTTCTTTGTGAAATCTGGCCAAGCGACCTACAGCCACCGAACAGAGACAGTAAAAATGTGTTGAAGTTCCTCTCCGGGTTTTACAACAATATCAGGAGAAGTAGGAAGCATTGATGAATGTAAAAGGCACCGATGAGTAATTTCAGCCGCACGCTGTTTTTTCCTGTATTCCCAAAACACCCACGAAGAAGAATGTGAACCGTACACATTTGCTGACATGACAGGAACTCGAATGAGATCTGTTTGGATTCCTCGTGGCGCTAAATTATGAGACCGGATGGAATCACGGACCACCTAAACCTTCCTAAGTCGTGGCTCACTTGCAATTTCTGAGAGTGTAAACAAAACTGTGTTTGTGCTGATAATACTTTGGAGCGGTGAGAGCTGGGAGCAAGATTGCACCCTTAGATTTCAAGATTTCGAGTGCGTCTGGAGTCCAGCACGGCCCCATTGTCCTGGGACAGGAACTCCTGGAGGATGAATCACAATGCCCCTCGCAATAAGAGCAGACCCTCACTTCCTTCCTCAGGAAGCAGACAGGAAGATGGCCTCTGCGCTGGATTAGTACTTGTGGCTCTCTATTGTCTGTCTGGGGACTCTTTTTAGCTACTGGCTTCACATCTGAGCCCTCTGGGATATCAGGAAATGTAGGACAGAGGATTTGATGGAGGCTGATTAGTTTAGATTGTTTGTGGTGGATGTCTTGACTTTACCAGAGGGTCGAGAATGATACGTGACGTCTGTGGCGTCACAGCTTTATGAGTTCTTTGTGCTGGGTTTGTGGCTTATTGTTCAATTCATCCTTTTGTCCATGTTGCAGTTAATTTGCAGAAATACTCGATGCAAATCGAAAGTATTGTAGTGGTTTGCACCAAGGTTTGCATCATCTAAAGCGTGTGCCTTCGTCCGTATATAGAGTTGTTTCTGTCAGACGTGGTGTTGCTGGACCTTCGAAGCAAAAGCATCCATCGCTGGGTCAAAGAAAATAGGAGTGTTCGTCCTGTAACAAAGTTTCATCAGGGATCTATATCAAGCAAACAGACTGGCAAAACGTCCACCCTGATATCCGTGGGTTGATGTTCTCTGTTGAAGTCCACTTGCATGGCAGCAGCGGGTTCCCTCCAGGACACGGGGAAAGTGTGGCCGACATGGAAACAGAGACGGACAGCTCTCCTCCAGAAAGAGACCAGGGGTGAAGTCGGAGGACTACCACTTCTCACAAAACTGGGCGTGAGCCAAAAGCCGAGTTGTTGAGGTGTTTTCCACTCGAGTGCGTCTGCCCCGAGCAATGAGTCCTGCGAATCGTTACTGCATCCTCTTTTTTTCACCCTTGATCTCTTTCTGTGGTTCCTGTTCGTCTCAAAGTGGACAGAATCATTGATCTCTTCATTTGCCGTGTATTTTACAGCTCAGACAAAACAGGTGAGACAGCTGTTTGTCTGTAAAAATGCGCTAATCTGTTTCTCTAAAGGCACCAAATATACCACATTTGTCAGCAGTCTCGTTCTCCTCTGAGTGCGTCTGAGGTTTTCTGGAACGCTCCCAGTGTGTAATGAGTTGAACATCTAATAAGGTCAAGAACATTTTTCTTGGAGTCGACCAGTAACGACAGTGAGGTCGCATAAATGCTCCTAATTTGATGCATGACTTCTTATCGCACTGATCGCAAACTTTTAGATTGGATTTTTTAAAAGCTTCTCATTCTCAGTTCGTAATAAGACTTAAAAGCTTAGGAAGCCGTCGGGCTCGTTTCAGTGTCAATGTGGCAACACAGGGGTTGTGTTTCAGGATTTATCCAATCTGGGAGCCGTTTTTAGTCATTTCCTGGTGCCGATTATAAGATTTTTTCTTTCCAGGTTCAGTCTCATCATATTGGTTTCATTACTTTCGAACACAGAAAGTCTTTGGATAGTTTTTGTTGCTTTTCTTTCAGCTCCAATTTTCTATGATATCCAAAAAAGCTGTTATATTTTCTGAAGCGGTGGGAACGAACCACCTGGTAGCTCACATGCATCCTTGCAGATTCTCCGGTGTTTCCCAACAGGAGCTGCTGACGAACGATGCTCGGGGACGTGACGACACTCATTCAGCCCGACGGTCACACGGTTTTCATCAGCAACCCCGCGATCACGCGCTCGCGCCTTCGGCCCAAATCCAAAAAGCTAAACGCGGCCCCGCTTGAGGAGAGCTTTTCCGCGCGTGCGTGCGAGCGCGCGCTCCGTCCTGCTGCTGAAGTGAAGCTTTGTCGACAACCGCCCCTCCTGAAGGAACGGCGGACCGTCCCCCTGCCACAGTGATTTATAGCCCCCAAACCAACGATGGCGCTTGCACCCCCTCACCCCCGGCTCTGTGAGGCCTTTGAGTTATGACTGGTGTTTTTTTTTCTTTTTTTCCCACAAGCAGAATTTCCCATTTTATTTGATTAAGTGTGGTGCGTGGCCAACTCTGCGCAGCATGGTTTGCCTTACGGCTTTCGATTCATCTTGCTTGAGTAGAAAATTATGACTTAGTTAATTCTCGCATGCTCGCCTCCTCCACTGCAAACACTTCTATTATTCATTTAAAGGCATTTATATTTTATTGATGCTATTTTCAGGTTGCTATTCATAATGTTGTCAGGGTGATGTCACCCGGTGGTTGTTTGGATGGCAACAGACACTGAGCTCATTATCTGGCTTCATGATAAATCTGTAATCATATTTAGCACTGTAGCGACTCAATTCATCGGCGTGGTGGAGATTTGCAATTGAAAGGAAGCTTCCGTTTTCGTTAGTTTTAACACAAAAAGCGATTGGCAGCAGAAATAACAACGGTGGCTTGAAAGACACACAGGGATTTCGTCACGCAGCCGTAAAATTAACAAAATAGGAGCTTTGCTGTAATATATGTTTTCTCTCATATCTTTATTGTGGAAATATGGCAACAAAATAAAATAAAATATCAGCAGTCACAGATGCAGATCTTCATCATACTTGGAGAACATGTTCTCCCTTGGAAAGGGTTTCTATCCAAATACTTCAAATTCCTTCCAGGCCAAAAAAGAAGCAAGTGAAGTGATTTTGTGGTTTTTAAAATCATGCGTGAAGGTGTTATGGACTGGCCACACTTAGCCAATGAGAGATGCTCCTCCATCACAAAACCTTCCCTTAGAAAAACAGTAAAGCACCGAATGAATGAATTAGTTACTGACTGTTCACTGTATAAACACATAAGTAGAACATCAGTAGAGCTTTTGAAACGACATCTTTCATACAGATGTGGCTGCCGTGTAAGCAGTCGGTGTGTTTTTTACAAGTTGTAGTAAACCGTCTTGTTATTGAGGGCCGTGACGTGAGCTCAGGAAGGGCTTCCTTCCCCTGACTTCAGGTATTTATAGACACGCTGCCGTTTGTCTTCAAGACCTCTTTGACGCCACCAGGAAGAGCTCGGCCTCGTGCATCTGGAGAAGACATTAAGCGAGCGCGTTGCGTGTCGTCCACGCTGGGCCGAGGGGAAACTGAGAGACAAAAGTAGAACAGCGAAAGGTCGAGCGGTCCAAAGCAGGTCCCTGGAGGAACACCTGAGTGAACCTCCAAACCTGGGAAATCCCATCCACTGAGGAGATGGAGGGGATTTTTTACCCAAATCGGACTTATTTACAAGCACGTTAGCGATTGGGATTCGTAGTAATGAGCCAAACCAAACTATACCATCAGTGAGAGTGACAAAGTGCAGCTGAAAATGAAAATGAATCCCCAAACTCGGCGCCTCTGATGTTGTTCATTTGCAGTATGAACCTTTATGATGTAGAAGGAGATGTGAGGGGGAAATAAAACTAAATCTCTTTCTCGTCAATGCTGAGGAGCCATTTGGAGAATCTGTAATGACATTTTAAAGACCAGGTGGTTTTAAAAGTCACATCACAGTTCCCAACCAAACCATTACCATTTCACATTGAGTTTCAGGAGGAATTCAAATGAACACAGCCAAGATTTTGCCAGTTTGAGCACTTTTGCTAGTGAAACTGATTACCTGAGGGAAACAGACTAATGTTAAAACGCTCACTCAGGAAAAACACAGTTTTTTCTTTGAGGAAATAGAATTGGCTAATTTGTATTTTGATCATTTTCAAAGGAAACCAAAAAGTTGTTTCAGAAAGTTTTCCGAGGCCAAAGGAACAATAATAATATGTAGTTGTCCTTTTAAAGTTCATTGCAGGAGCCTCGTACAGTAATTTTGTGTGGCAGTAGCTATATTATCTAAAAGTGAGCTCTTACAGTTAAGCTGTGTAGTGATGAGATTGGTGTGTTTTATATATCGGAGCTTTGAAAAGAAGTTTGAGGGTTTGTTGAAGCAGATGATGATTTTTGAGGTTGTAATTCACTCTAAACATGTTCAGATTTTTGTTTATATTAAAAGAAACTTGCTCTTTAGGCATTCAAGCCACTGCTTCCTCTCAGTCTTCCTCCGTCTTAAGTAAACACTAAAACCTCAAATAACAACAGAATAATTGAAGCCCTTTCTTTTACTATCACTCCTCAAGCAGTATCCTGTTTTGGCAGGAAGTCGCTGTGTTTTTCTGTTCAATCTCATTTAGCCACACTTCGACTGAGTTATGTCCCCTTCCTGCGCTTTGTTCCCCTCATTAAAAAGCTCTAAGTGTGACTGTTTTCTGTGGCATAAATGCTGGGCACTGCCAAGCGTTGAGTAATTAGAAGATGGAAGAGCAATTACCATCAGTCACTTGATATAGGACGCCTGCAGACTGGAGCTGTGACCGGCCACTGCAGAACCTGAGGAACGGCTGCAACTGCCGGCCAAGTGCTTCCAGTAAACTGCTGAGGCGTTTCCTTCAGAGCGCGAGGCCACTCCGTGTTGCCTTATTTTGTGAAGAAAACCTCTGTTTTCTCACTCCAACAGTGCGAACTTTCTCATGAGAAAAGTAGAAGTGAGAATTTGGAATGGGGAAATTGCGAGGAAAAAGTGAAGGTCCAAAATGGTGTCATACTCTGACTGAAAGGATCCCAGTAACAAGAAAAGAGAGAGGGAGGGGTAGGGGAGAGAAAGGGAGAGAGAGAGAGCTTGCATAACGTCTGGATATCAAAAAGTGATTAGGGCCTCGAAGCTCAGTGCTTTATGGGTCTCCCAGCAGCAGTCGAAGTCCATAGCAGCTTCATTAACAAAATGATCTTGGTTGACCTGAGCCACTTTCAGCATTAAGCTTTAATCAAACACAAAAGTTCAGGGGCTGTTCCTGAAAATGGACAGTTTTCGCCTCTCCAACCGAAACCCCTCAGTTCCTCATAGCTGAACGCTCAGCCTCCCATTGAGCTTTCGGAGACTCCGGGAACTCCCAGTACCACTCTGAGATTAAAGTGTTCCTCTGGGACTTTGTGCTACGAGCAACTCTTTGAGCAACGAAGGCGGCCTGGTTGTTTGGAGCTTTGCACATTAAGGGATCTATTTGAGATTTTTACAAGAAATCCATCAGGAGAGAACAATAGAACCAGCCGAAGCCCCAGAGTTTTATTAGAAAAGCAACTTCGCTTGTTCTCACATTATTTTTTATACGAAGCATAATTGCTCAATATTTCAAAACAGCCACTCCAGCACAAAGAGAACAACTGTGAGTCCTACAAGTGACACTAAGGCTCAGTGTAAAATGCATGTAGTCCCTTTATTTGTGTCAAAGTTTTCAGGTGACTTTTTTTTTCTATGATTAGATTTTAAATTGATGTTAATATACTGTCGTGAGGGGCAGATCCTTCACCTCATTAACCCAGTTTTTTGATTCTATATTAAACAGCTAAACTGATCTTGTTCACATCGCTTCACAACAAAAGCAGAGCCGTGTACAGCCGCTCTGTCGCACGCAGCACGGCAGCGGCGGCGGCAGTGCGTGCGGGGGGAAAAAAACATCTCGTGGGAATTTAGATGCGAACAGAGCTGGGAGCGGCACACAGTAATCCCACGAAACATGGTTTCCCAGGGGTCTCCCTGTCACTCACGGAGCCCACACGGTCCTGCGGTATGCTATTTCTGCTCCTCTCCTGGAGCGGCAACAGTGGGAGAAGTCAAATGTCGGCCCCTGGGGCCCTTCCCATGTACAATATCACAGCAGCGACGTCTCTCCGGTCAAATAATTACACACCATATATTACATGGTTCCACACACTGTATTTTCTCGCACGCAGCTGATGAGTCCCAAGCTCAACAAACAAGCTATGTAGTGAAGAGTGACATGAAATGGAAGCACGCCGCCATTTATTTCCTTTTAAAGCGACTGTGTGCTCTGATACACGTCGCAGAAACTTGGTGGGGCGACTTAAGATGAAGCTTCAGCCCATGTTGGTGAAGTATTCCTAATTTTAGATAAGCACTCGTGTTTAAGGACAATATAAAGACCAGTGTGAGGCTCCCCGTTATCACCAGTGCTCTCTTTGATGATAACTATCGCTTTATTAATCTCTCTCCTATCGTCTCCTTTGAACGAGCGCGTTTCTGGACGCTGTTTCGCCGCAGTGAGATAAAACGGCCTCGGCCATCTGAAGGTTTTTTTTTTGGTTCTAATCTATTTCGCAGCCCTTAGATCATAATTTCATAAAATAAATGGGGGAAAAGTCTTGCAAAGAAATTAGATAATGTCAGCACTGGAATTCATCTTGAAGTTGCTTATTTAAAAAAGCCTGCTGGTTAATAAGAGTCACTTGATTATTTGGAAGAAAAGTATTAATTAGATGATATTAATATTAATTTCTCCTTTGAAACTTTCATCTGGAAATAAAAGGAAGTTACTGAGTCCTGGAATTTGACTTTCACTATTTTTAGGAGCGCTGCAGATTGTCATGAGACTTAAGTGTTGCTAACTTCATTTACTACTTTGGAACTGGTAACTCAATTAGACAAAAGACTGAATTCAGACAGTCTGGACGAATAATCAGCCTGAGAAGCTTTTCTTCGGGTAAATATGTTGCCTGCTTTCGAAGATAACTGGTAACTGTCTTGTTGGTGAGCTGGGGCTAAGCTAGTTAGCAGCTAGCTGAGCCAGCTTCTCGCCATTAAAGCTCAGCAGCCTACCTGGGAAGATCAGTCACCAAATCACTAGTTACCTTAATGCAGAATGCACTCAGTGTATCACTGTCACTTTTATCAGCTATTTTCTAGGCAGCGGTTGAGGGAGCCGGATGATAAAATTAGCATTTTTCAAAGTGATGACCCGCGCTCGTTTAACCTCGGATCAAAACCGCACGCGCTGTTTTGTTCGGAGTTCCTCTTCGCACACAGTGAGTTCACATCCTGTGGTTGTTGAGAGCAACCTCTGAACCTCACAAGTGATACAGCGACATGCACAAACACACACGGCACAAACACACACTCACACAGAAGCACACATGCCACAAGTCACACACTAGTCATTAGTGATGTGGGTGGACAACTGTAAAATCCCAAGCTGGTTCTCACACGCACATACACACTCACCACACACACCACACACATGCTGTCTGGTGTGCCTTAAATGAGTTTGATGTCACACACGCTCACACACTCCTCCGTATCTCAGCGAGGCAGCCTGCTCCGGACATCCTTGTTGGATCAGCAGCCCGAGGCTCAGGCTGCAGTGAATCCCTGACTCAACCCTCCTCAATTAAAACGCATGACCCGAACCACATGTCACGCTCCATCGCCTGGCGGGGAAAGATCCTCCCCCCGATAATGAGGGAACACTGACACGCGGCGCATGTGTGGATTCATCAAGTAAGATGTCCGTGAACTAGCCGACCTCATCATATTGGAGCTGATGGTGGAACCCGTTTACAGGATTATGTATGCCGACTGGTCGTTCATTTGTAATTAATGAGTTAAAATGAATTGCAGTTCAATCACTTCACTGTGAAGACTTGAAGGCGGTGTTTCCTCATGGATTATCTACAGTTTGCGTAATGTTTCAGTGTTGTGCCTTTGGTGGCAGCAAAGGGGCCTGAACAACCGTGGGCTCCAACATCACGAGCATCTTGTGCTTCTTCTTGCAGTTTACACGTGAATGGAAAGGTGTTGCACAGCAGTGTTGTGTTTCTTCCTTTTGTACAGGATGTGTAAAGTTTTTTTTGCCTTTGATTCCAAATATATTTTGTCAAGGAAAAAAAACAAAAGGCACTTTTTGTCCGTGAAGTAGATGTATGTTGACATTCTGAGACGCAAATCAAGTCTTGTGTGAGCTCAGGGGGGTTAAATCAGGCCTTGAATTTTAAAACTTTTGGATCTGCACTCTTCATTTCTGGGCTTAAGTGCTCTTTGACAGTAATTGTTGTGAGAGTGAGAGGCATTTGTTGTCTCCCCGTGGACTCGGCCTCTCTCAAATCCACTTCTTTAATTGTGAGGCCAGTCATTTCCAGCTTGTTTTTGTCTCAGTTCTACCCCCCAATTTGAGTCAGATGACAGTTTTTACCCAATTTGTTTGTCAAATTACAACCATTTGGCATTTCATCAAACTTGAGATCTGTCTCCCATGTGCGAGGGCTTCGCGTTGACCTGCCTGTGTTGCCGTTTCCAGGTGGATTTGGGCTTCCTCCGGTTCATCACGGCCATCGGGACTCAGGGGGCGATCTCCAAAGAGACCAGGAAGCATTACTTTGTCCGCACGTACAAGGTGGACCTGAGCTCCAACGGGGAGGACTGGGTGACCGTGAAGGAGGGCTCCAAGCAGAAGGTAACGATTGGGTCCCGCTCACGCCGACAGCTACCCCACATTGACACCTAATGAAGGACTCCGCATGCTAATCAGAGAGGCTGATGGCTGAATCAATGTTTTCTGAGGCTGACAGAGTTTGGCAGCGCGCCTAATCCAAGCCTTGATGGAAGTGCGTGCTGGAGGTCTACTTCACTTCACATCGCACTTCTCTCAACGGGAGCAGAATTAATTGCTCTGAAGGGAACGCTGATGCGTTGTCCCGCTTGGTGCGGAGATAAGGTGACAACTTGTACAGATTTATACGACAGCGCGCAGTGACGAGTGCAAACAAATCACGTCAAAACTTTCAGCTACTCTCCGGCTTCCAGTACGAGACGCTGACGTCACGGGTCGCAATAGAGGAACCCTATGAGAACACAGTGCCCAAAGGTCTTTGTGGTCACATGTCACGTACAAACAAAGCCGGCGCTGTGCATTTATTCCAAACCTTAACTTTACTGCAGTCACATGCAAACCAAAACAGTTTCGAGCAGAACTTGAAAAAGCAGCAGTACTACACTTTTTATGTTATGTGTGGTATTTCTGTCAGAACTGGAAAATTTTGCAGGAGTGAGATAGAAGTACCCATGATACACAGCAAACAGTCGAGGTTTATACTCCTGGGAGTACTTTTAACTACACTTGGGTATCGGAAGTGTTGTTGGAGTATTAGTATTATGTGAGCTGCATCAGTAGAAACAGGACGACCGGTGAAAGTGGTTGAACCATCAACAGGGAGTAAAAGCAGTCACAGATGATCACAGTGGAGGCAGGAATAAGTTTAAGTGATTTTTTTCAGCAGTGGTAAAAGCAGTATTGGCAGCCACAGTGGTGTTAGTTGCTGTAGTAGCACTTGCAGCAACAGCAGTTATTAACAGATAGCATTGACGTGCCAGTTTGAAGCTAGTATTAAAAGCAGAAGTGAGGACCAGGAGCTCTCATTGTTTCGCCTCTCGTCACTTCTCTCTGTCTGTGTTGTCTTCGATTCGCAGATCTTCCAGGGGAACGACAACCCGACCGATGAAGTCCGCGCCACCCTTCCCAAGCAGACCCTGGCGCGCTACATCCGCGTGCGCCCCATCACCTGGGAGCAGGGCATCTGCATGCGCTTCGAGGTCTACGGCTGCAGAACGTCAGGTACCAGCAGCACACACACGCTGAGGCGAGAACACGCCCCCTCAACTTGCACCGCGGTGATTTATTCCCAACAAATACTCCGCGACACCCTTCTGCAGCCACAATCTGTAGGTTTCTGTCATTTTTCATTCTTATATTTTCTCCTTAATTAACTTACTCCATCCCCACAGGGCTCATGTGGAATTTCAAGTAATCGAATTACTTTCTTATCTGCAGCAAACATATGCAGTCTTGGCATTTGCTTACGCTTGTTTCATTTCTCTCTTTTACATTTATTTTCTCACGTGGTACACCGAGTCTGTGACCACTGCTGGAGCGCAGGATTCACTGTAGGAGAAGGATTTTGCTGTAAACATTAACCTTTTAGACAATAAATGAAACTACTTTGAGAAACAATTTATATATTTTGATGGAAAATAACTATTTTTACACAACTTTTGGCTCTTGATGAGTTTATAAAGGGGAGGAACCTGTATTTACCTGCTGTTAACAGTCATGCGGGAGTTCCCCCTCCCTTTAAACTGGTCTAACTTCTGCTCATCATGAATCAGCCCCAACATCTTTTTGGCTGCTGGGTGAAAACCTCCCGCTGCTCTCTGTTGATTTTAAATAATCACTGCTTCAGCGCAGACTCCCACAGAAGGACACCGTTATTCATTACACGGAGCAGAGGAGAATCACGCCGCCTCATTACTCATCCTCCAACATTATATAAACTTCAGTCCTTGATGTGCTACAAGCAACTCTCAGCAGGAGAGCTCCATGAAGCGAATATGAGGCTCTTACTCATAGAAGAACTGGACAGGTGATTCAGGAGATACGGTGACGCAGTGAGGAAAGCGTGTGTGTAGTGCAGCAAGTATTACGCAGGAAACTGAGCCGTCAGTCACCCGAAAACTCATAACCGTGAACTTGATCCTCGTGTTTTATTGACTTTCAATCCTAAATTTGGTATTTAATCCTGACTCTAGCTCCCCATCCAACGCACGCACCTCCAAAGTGGGATCAGATGTGTGAGAGCCGAGCTTCCTTGTTCACGTTCAACCCATTTTTCTCTCTCCCCGGGAGGACGTTTGGCGCTCGTAAGCTGGGAAACATGAGAGCACATGCAGGCGGCTCTGCAGGTGGTTTTCAGTGAGGAACACTGAGCCGCTTCACTGTGTGGAAGAATCTACATCCCCAGGAGCTGTTGGTAAATGCCAGATACAACGGAAGACGCATTTGTCAACGCAAATATAACCCGAGACCGTGACCGTCTCAGCCCGGATATTAGATCTACCTGCTTGTGGATAATGGATTTGAACTTGGCGCAGTGACTGAGAGGATTGTGCGAGAAGTATTTCAGGCTTTCATGAGCGTTTCTCTCTCATTTGGAGAAAGCTGGCGTCTCCTAATTATCTACTCATCCTACCAGAATATTTTCTGATACACTTGAAATAGAAACATGAGAGCGAGGCAGACTCGCCGGGTTGTTCAACAGATTGTATTGTACTCTCAAGGTCACATGCTTCTTGTCTGTCAGTGTCGAAATGCCCACGAGGCAACACTGCGATAGCCCGGCATGTTCCAAGGACTCCGATACTGACTGCTTCTTGCCCTCTGACGGCTCCGAACGGACAGGCGGAAAATGTGGAATCGTACATTCGCACTGCTTAACTTTTCCTCCTCAAATCTCGAACAGAAGGTTTTGTATGCAGGGCAGAGTGGAAAGCCCCGAGGGCCGAATTTGTCATTTTGGCATCGGAGACAGAATTAAGTTGATTTGACTTCGGTGCCGGCCTGGACGGTGAGACCCCGGAGCCGGAGCCCTCCGTGTGTTTGGAGGAAGGTTGTGTTGGGAGATGCTTCAGCCTGACGTGCCTCTTGATACATTGCGGTAGTTTCACTCCATAAAACACTGCTGGAGCGCCAATGCAGAGATTTAGCTTTTGCAACATCAGCTGACAACTGGTTGGCAAAAGCTTCCTCCTCGTCACTCACTTTAAACCTGATTTACTGAAGTCCTGTCCGAGGTTTCACTGGATTGCAAGTTGTGCAAGTGTTTTGTAAATAGCAGACTTTCAATGAAAGTTTTGCATGTCTCGCGACTTTGCATCAGCCAAGAAACAATTGAAATTGAAAGAAAAATCAATGAAATCACTGCAGCATAACGTGGACCTCTAACGAGCAGAAAGGACAATATCCACTGAGGAGAAGAAGAAGAGAAAAGTCCAGCAGCAGATGGTAAAAACTCGCACACAGCTCCGATTGCAGCTCCACGGGTTTAGTCTGGGATTACTTTAAGACACAGAAGATACTGAAGCACACTAAACCCCTCAGAGAATGTTTGGAACATCATGGGCGCCGAGTGCTTCGAGAAACTCCAGCAGACAAAGAACAACGCGGGTTTGGATCCTCGCTCGCTCTGCTTTAAAAGTCTGAAACATGCACACAGAGAGGTTTCACCATTCTTCGCTCATTTTCTTCTTTGGTGTTACCACTGCAGCAGCAGCACCCAGGGGGCATCATGGGAAACCGCTGACTTAAGCAGTGACAAGATAATGATGGCAGTGGCGGTTCTTATCGTACTGTACGCCTCTCAAAAGTTTCTCTCTCCCTCTCACTTCGCAGACTACCGGTGCTCGGGGATGCTGGGGATGGTGTCGGGCCAGATCTCCGACGCGCAGATCAGCGCCTCGTCCTACGCCGACCGAGGCTGGGTGGCGGAGAACGCGCGCCTGCTGACGGGGAGGTCGGGCTGGACCGGGCAGCAGACCAAGCAGCCCTTCAGGAACGAGTGGCTACAGGTGGGCTCACAATGTGTTAGTGATTCTGGCATTCAAATGGAAGTCTTTGTATTCAGGAATCACAGCCAGCATCATTTTACGTTCAAGTGTCTTTGAATGTAATTTTATTCGTATTTGTTCACTGAAGGGAAGTTTTTTGTACTATATTTTGATCCTAATGGATTTTGTTTTAAAAGCAACATCTTGCAGGACTTGGATTTGAGTTGGGGTCACGATACGCTTTGGGCTCAGTCATGGTTTCGCCGTCTCTGCAGGTGGATCTCGGCCAGGACAAGATGGTGAGCGGCGTGGTGATCCAGGGGGGGAAACACCGCGACAGGAACGTCTTCATGAAGAGGTTCAAGGTCGGCCACAGCCTGGACGGGGAGGAGTGGACCATTGTCAAGGAGGACAACACCACCAGGCCGAAGGTCGGTGCCTCAGTTGCACGGTTTGAATGTATTCACTGAGGTTGCAGCATTAGCGGTCAGTCACAGTCACTAGAATACAGCCTGTGATGGGACTCAGTCGGATACAGTAAGTAAGCAGCGTTTTGAAATTTGCTTGAAATTTGTTTTGTTTTTTATTTATTTGTTGGATGGCTTTTTAAAAATGCATCTATATTCCAGCAAAGGCAGCAGCTGAAAGATTTATAGGACGTGGAAGATCTCTCTGAAGAGACTGCCACCACTGAAATGCCTCCACTTCTTCATCTACATTCGCCTCCCACTCCCCTTCTGTCTCTCTCTCTTTGTTCCGCCTCTCTGTCTCCATTCAGAGGCAGCATTGTGAAGTTTGTCACAAATTAAAAGAGAGCCAGATTAGAGGTTGTTGACATGAAATAAACCTCCTCTTACAGTAATCTGTAGTTCCTGAAAGCCATCAGGCAGACGCTCGGCAGGCCGCGGCGTTGCTCCGAGAACGAACGCAGCGCTCAGCAGATGAATTATGAACCGCTTTTCATACCAGCGCTGCTTGTCGTACTCCAACATTCAAGGGTGAACTTAAAGAGGCAAAACGCTTTCGTGACATGACAAAAGAAGCTATACAGTTGCCAGTCGATGCGCATTGCTTAATTTAGCGATTAAAGATGTATTTCGTGAAGACAGGAGGCGTTGGAGAGAGCAGAGGGCAGCTTGCGCTCTCTGTGTATGACCACACATTCAATTATCTCTCCTCTTGTAGCCTCGGACGCAGCAGCCGCTTCCTGCTGCCCTTTCACATCCGAGAAAGATCAGTCTTTAGGTTTCATTACCTTTATTATCTGAGCTGCGTCGAATCGTGTCCTGTAATTATTTCAGGGGTGAACTCTTGAATCGCTTTTGAGGTTTAGAGTTGCCGTATATGGATTCCTGCCTCACATATCTCTGAGTTTATTGGTATATATGAGGGTCTTTATGTGTTTATTTCAGTAAATAATGTAGTGTGTGAATTTAATTTCAATTTGATTTACGTAGCAGTCAGTTTTTTTGCTTTCTGGCTTGCTGTGTACCTTTTTATTCCATTCGTTCTCCTACAACAACTTTTTAAAACCCCAAAAACTTACAGAACCACAAATTTAGATGTGCATTAAGTACATTTTACCCTGAAAGAAAAGGCAGGTCATGAATTAAGTTGAGCCTTTATCAGTTTCATCCATTTATTTGCTCCAGAACAAGACTGACCTGATGAATGTAATGGTCTGTGGCTTCAGAACAGTTCACCTTCAACGTTTTAAATAAGCAAACGGTGGAAACAAAGTCAGTGAACCTTTGGACGGGTTCCAGCCGGGCTGTCTTCGCCTCCGTCTTCACTTCAGTTCTGATCCGCAAGAGGAAATTCACGTCGTTGCACCAGAGACCCCCGCTTCCCCTCCCTCGGCGGGCCCCGTTGGTGCGACATCCTCCTCCATGTGTTCCAGATGGCAGGGCGGAGGACGAGGGCCGGCCGTTGGACTCCCGCTGATTCGCTGCAGACGGAGCTCGAGACGTTCCGCCGTCCCTCCTCTGCGCTCCGTTTCCTGTGTCTTTTTATAACGACCCCTCTTCAAAAGACGAGGCAGGAAGGCTCGGGCCGGCGCGCGCCGCTTTGTGCTTGCCTCGGCACAATCCCGCGCACTGTCCATACAGTACATGCATAAAGATGAGTGCATATGGCAGTTATCGATTGCGCAAGCCAAGCAAAGACACCAGTCCTGGAACCTGGACAGGAACAGCTTTTTCTTTGCATGCGTTTGTTATGTTGTGCAGATTTGAATCTGAAGCGAAGCACACGGTCACATCAGAGCTCCCGCCACGCTGCATCCTTTAATAAATCAGGCTGGAGGAAACCTCCGACAGGCAGGAGTGCGGTTGGTGCTCGCTGTCCCGCCGCTCGGCTCCCTGTGTGACCGTAACCATTTTCATCTGTCGCTGCTTCCATGCTGGAAATATGAAAGGACGGACTCTGGTTCCCATTTCCTGGGTTTAGCCTTTGTTTCGTCCTTTCATTCTGTTTTAGCTTCTTATCGAATCGACTGATGCCAGATCGGAAACTCCCCGCGTTGTGCCTTTCATTCTTGTCCGTCTCTAAAGCAGCGAGTGCTGCAGGGATGTGAAGTGGAGCCGAGAACGGCACGCTGGCTTTAAACCGTGAACGTCTAGATTTGACGTGTTGAATTATATCCAAAGTCTCCAAAAAACTGGATGCTTTTTCTTCCAGATGTTTGTGGGGAATCTGAACCACGACACGCCTGAACTGAGGCCTGTGGGTCCGCTGCTCACTCGCTTCGTCAGGATCTACCCAGAGAGAGCCACCAACGAGGGCGTGGGCCTCCGACTGGAGATCCTCGGCTGTGAGCTGGACGGTGAGTCTCGTTTGGCAGCCGGACCTTCCTCCACCTTTCACCATATAGACGTGTCTCGCCTGTGTGGCTCTCAAGTGTCCAAACAGGAGACGCTGAACTGCATTTTTTGACACATTTAACTGAGAACATAAGGCAAAAGATAACAAATGAACAATTTCAGCATGCAGGCAGCTTGTCCAGATGCATTAATGCGCAGGTGGCTGCAGTCAGCCAACCAATCAGCCATTAAATAGTGAAAATACCTCACACTGTTTGGCGTAATGAGGTAGAGAAGAGAGAGTGCAAAAAAAAAGCTGACGCCTGACACGGCTAACTGCTATCACTGCTCCTGCAGTGTCTCAATGTGATGTGTGTGTGAGAGGGAGTGTGTGTGGGTGTGGGAGAAAGGGGGTGGGGGTGGGGGGGGCTCGACCTCTCACAGGAGGTGAGGGGAGGGACAGATGAAGGGAGGAAGTCGGCGCTCTGCTGGAGTATCTGGTTGCCCTGTGGGGAGACTGATAGAAATCAGGCAGAGCGAGCGAGGTTGTGTGTCAGCCAGAGAAGAGACGAAGACGCTGGAATAAAGGCAGCAGAGACGTAAAGATGGGAAGGAGGAGGGACGGAGACAAGTCGAAGCTTGCCAGAGACATTTGACTACAGGAAGTCTTCGAGATCTAAACATTGTGATTTAAAAAATAAAAGGGGAAAGGAGAGAAGAAAGGGTGGAAAAAGAGGTGTTGGGGTGGGTGGGTGGATGGGTTTGGCATTTGAAGCCCCCGCGACTGCGTCTGTCCCAGATGAGCACAGTTTTCACTTCAAAAGGGAAGAACAAAGACAACACACACACACTGTGGCAGGAGACGTGACACAGGCTGAGGCTCTTTAATCAGACGTACACACACAACCACACACACACACACTCGATACATGCAAACCATGTGTGGCAGGCGGAAAAGGCATGCAGATGCATATAGACACAGAAACACACACACACACACACACACACACACACACACACACACACACACACACACACACACACACACACA
>JASSRZ010000042.1:5422546-5433101 GCA_032164315.1 Malacoctenus gilli | reverse complement strand
ACACACACACACACACACACACACACACACACACACACACACACACACACACACACACACACACACACACATAGATGTCACCAATCATGCTCAATTATCCAAATCACAGCCTTCTCCAAGGTACCCTGATGCTCACTCAGGCACTTTATGGCCTCATTAATGTACATACAGATAAAGCTTTGACCTCAAGTGCCCTCGACTGGTTAAATAAGTCCAATTCATGCTCTCTGAATAAACAAGCTGTTGGCTGTAAGACCACTTCAGCTGCAGTTCATTTGAATTGATTGAATAACTTCTACTTAAAAGGTGTTTTCTGTTAATTAATCTGAGAGCCGTGTTTGTTTAATGAGTCTCATCCTGTTTTTTTACGCACACGCATACGCGCACACGCACACGAAACATCAAGGCGTCGACTTGCACAGGCAGAGAGGAGCTAACAAGCTTAACAATGCGCCTGCAGATCAGCCTCAGCGGCTTTAATCACGCCGTCGCCGGTGCCGCTCGGAGCTTTAAGTTAGTCCTCCACTTACATCCACGCTGCGAACCGCCATCCCACTCAAAACATTGCGAACACGTCTCCTCACAAAGTTTAATTATATGCAGACCATCTGTGATTTTTTTTTTCCCTTTTTCTTCATACCCCGCATATGCTGAATTAAGTTAAATGTGCTTGATTTCCATAAAAGCACATCGGCTGTATGTTGGAATTTAACGAGATACACCAGTTTGTGTCATTCTTACTCAGGTCCTTAATAGGAAAAAAAGCAGGAGAGAGTGACAGCTGGGAGCCTTCAGAGAAATCAGCTTTACAGCGACGTGAATGAGGCTGTTTCTCTTTGTTAATGTGTCACAGTGCGCTGACATGAACGGGCCAGAGATGCTGTCAGACTTCTGGTCTGTCTTTAAAACATACGCAGCTCTCAAGATCAGGTGCGTTCAAGTCTTGGCCTAGTTTAACAATAGCTTCTAAGACCAAAATGTCCCTTCAGCAGTTAAATCATATTCATCATATACGATAAAAGTTTTAGTGGGAGGCAGTTTTGCAGTTTTTGTCCCTAAGCTTCTCAGCGAAACTTCAGTTTGATGCAGGTTAAGTTTAAATAAAACACTCAAAACACTCGAGAAGAAGCCTGAAGCGCAGATCAGTCAGTATTTTCAGAACGCTTTGATATTTTTCTGTCTTTTTGGGAGTCAAACATCATCCTTTGTGCTCATCCCTGTTTGCATCCCCTGAGCTCACTGATGAAGAAGACAGTTGTCCCCCTGCTCCAAGTAATTTGTCTTCACAAGAAGAGACGGTGTCTCCGGAGCAGAACCTCACCCCTTTGCTCTCCTCCATCTCCTTCCTCAGATATAACAACAACAGCTCCTCCCACCACCCCACTCGCCTCCACGTTTCCCATGACGACGTTTGGCGCCACCACCACGGCGCCCATCACAGTCCCCGGCACGACGCTGCCGTCAGACTGCGCTGAAGGACAAGAGGACTGTCTCGCTGACACGGACGCGCCCGACGACTACGAAATCATGATGGGTAATCCACCGTCGTTTATTTACTGTGTCTGCGTTCTCTATGAGTGCTAACAGGAGTTAAGCATTAAAGATTCACCAGTTTAACTTTTGTTCCTTTTATGTCGACTGTAATGGTGCATCTTCATGATTTTGGCACGAAGGAAAACAAGGAGGAATTGGGTCATCTCAAATTCTACTTCATCTCTCCTCTGTGTTGTACTTTGGGCTGAATTCCTCCGTTCTTCGCTGCAATTTTTATTTATTTATTCGCTTTTTCTTTTAAAATGTATCTTAAATTTTCACTGCTCCATCCCACATTCTCTTTCATCTTCCCCTCGGCTGTCAGACGCAGTCATTAAGCATTAGCGCCGTTCTCTGAATTCAGTCGGGGAGTTGGGGGGGGGTGTCCAAAAAACACACCGGAAAAAATGTACCTGACTGAGTGGTGCGGACAGAAGTGTGTCACGCATTGATTATGCAGAAAGCGAGGTTTGTGTCGATGTGCCTCTCTGACCTTTGACCCCCCCATCTGTTCACAGCGGGAGGCACCACGACAGCCAGCCCCATCATGGACTTCATACCAGGTGAGCACAGCTGCCAAGAATCTGTTTGCAAACCCATGTTTTTCATTCTGGAGCAAGTGTGTGGAGTTTACATGTAGTACGTGTGTGTGTGAGGAGGGGGTTTCTTCCCACAGTCAGAAAACACGCATACATACTAGGTCAATCGATGATGAATGAGTGAATGAATCACTGCGCCTGGAAATGGTTCGGGGCCATACAGGGTTCAACGATATGATCCTGTTTTTCCTGCATGAACACAGTTCTTCTCAGAAGTGGGTGAAGCAGCAGGGGAAGGAAAAGTGGGTGACACGGTGGGAAAGCATTGGACACAGCCTGACAGTGCGTCCAGCTGCAGGTGTTGAAGAAACATTATGGTTGCAGAGCCGGCATACGCTCCTTTTCTCCACAAAAACATTTTAGCACCCTATCACAGTTTATCACCCCTTGTGAATAGACCCGATTCAAATGGGTTGGCGTAAACAGCCGGCCTGAGAGGGAGAGGAATGAATAGGTGAAGAGGTAGAAAAATGGTTGCTGTGACAGAGAGACAAAATGAAGAGATGGGGGGGAGTGGGGGGTTGGTAGCAGCAGGGGGACTGAATAGAGAGACGGCGAAGGAGGCAGGGTGAAAGGGATGGAGGGGCGAAAGGGAGAGCCAAGGTAGAAGAGAGGAATGGAAGGACGTGTATTCAGAGCGGCGGAGGAAGAATAAAGCCCTCTTGGGTCTCAATTAGCTGAGCCGAAGCATCGCGTGAAGACAGCTCGGGGTTGGAGAGGAGGAGGAGGAGGAGGAAGGTAGGGGGTTGTTACCGCGCTGCTCCACGGTCATCTCTGCATCCCATTACTCTGAAACAAGGCGTCCACTGTTGGGAGATTGCATCTATTCGGACGCTGCGGTGAACCACTGCCGCCAGTCGACCGTTGGCACACGCTGAGAAAAGAAACGTGTTGGTTTTGTTGTTTTTCTTTCTGGGGGGGGGGGGGGCGTATCCGCCAGTGATTCTGGTGGCCCCTCGTGCACTGATCCTAAACACATGTACGTCCAGGCGCTGTTCCCCATCAGCGGTGGCGTCTGAGCTGCCCAACGTGTCCCCTCACAGCCGGCTCGCTCCGTCCCACCCGATCTTGTGTCGTGTCCTCCTCACAGGTCAAACAGTTTGGAAGACAGATTTCTAAAGCTTTCCTCTTTCCAACTGACTCTTACTTCTGCTTTTCATCCTTCCGGTTGGATGTCCTCGCAAGAGGCTGTGGCTCAGTCGGTAGAATATTTCCTCCTCAAATCTAAACGTTGTCGGTTTGATTCCCCCTCTCGCTCTGTGAGTGTGTGTCAGTGTCCTTGGGCAAGACACAGAACATCAAATTGCTCTCACTGGTGTGTGACTGTGTGAGTCTCATTTTGGGTGCCTCAGAGAGACAGAACGTGCATCAGTGCCAACCTGTTGTCGTCTCTCCTCCTCCTCAGCGTACCTGTGGTTCGCCTGCAACTTTGACTTCTCGTCCTACTGCGGCTGGACCAGGGAGACAGGAACCGGCGCCGAGTGGCTCATCCAGGCCAACGGCGCTCCCACCGTTCACAGAGGAATCACCCTGGACCACACAGGTAGGAGGAGCGCGTTGGCTTTTTCTGTGAAAGCCTTTTTTTCTCGTTTTCCTTTTTTTTTTTTTATTCAGACCAGTGGGACTCGACAGATGCTTCAGGAGAGTGCAGCGCAGCTCTCCACGTTACTGTGCAGCTGTTGAAAAGTCTGTCCAAGCCTCTCGTGCTGCAAGTCAGAATATTTTTACATAAGTTTTAAATAACACTGCACCGTCGCCACACTGCTGGGAATTCGACAGTACCTGTGTTTTGTTGTAACAAATGAGCCAAACGTTGCCGAGGCTGGAGAAAGAAAAACACCTTGTTCCTGCTTTGAAGGACACAGACGCTGGCTTACTTGGAACTTCTTCCAGTGGCGTCGCGTTCACGCAGAAATCGGGGCTCTGAATGGGATCGAGAACAAACTGCAGGTCGTCACAATGCGAGGGAGAGATAAATGTTAACAAGCCTCACGAGCCGCCGCAGCAAATCAATGAGGAGCAAAATGAAGGCCAGCAGCAGCATGTCGCCTATTTAGCAGGCCGACATCGACGACGCCAACGCCACACGAACCGAGGGAGCGTTACGTCACTTTGTAGCATTGTGACCTGATGATGGACTGAAATTTGAAAAACTGCGTTTTGATTGTCACATTTCTGAAATCATAGAAATGCATCAAATGGTATGATCACAGTTGTCTGATTTTCAGTGGTTCTCACACTTTTATGATCATCCGATTTATAAAGAAAAGCCTCCTGTGCTTTGATACTTTTGTAACACGCCGCAGACCTCAGATGTTCCTTTGAAACAAGCACCAACATCCACACAACAGAAAATCCTTGAAAGAAGAAACTTGTGACAATAAAAGCGCGGATGTTCGGCCCCGAACTGAACAGATCAGGACTCCTCGAAGTTTTTCGACAAAAGAACTTTAAAGAAAGGAGCGAATGGCCTTGAAATCCTCGACTATTCCCAGAGAAACGCAGCGCTGGAAGTCATCAACATGCCTCAGCTGCCCGGCCTTCTCTCTATTCAAGCCTGATGGATGCGACGGATGTGTCTGTGGAGACTGCAGCCTGCAAATGAATGATTTCACCTTGATTTCTTGACTTAACCAGATCACAAGTGGGGGGGGGGGGCGAAATGAGTCTGCTTTTGTCCCGCAGCGCGCCTCAGCAGCTTCCTTTGTTTCTCACCAGAAACCTTGTGAAGTCCTTGGATTTGCGAGCGTGTGAGGCGCGATGCTAAACTGTTACACTGATATCATTAGGTATTCACTTTATAAGGAGACAATGAAACACTCCAAGCTGAGAAGGCTGGCGTTCACAATAAACACTCGACTAGAAGTGAATACATAATGAAGCCTGGAGAGCGCCGAAGCCTTTTAATGTCACGGTGCCATTTTTATTTCAGCGGTGTTTAAGCTTGTTTTGATCTAAACAGCAGAAACAGCGGAGTACTCACTGTATGTTTACATCCTGTGAGGTTTTATCATGAAGATATGGATTAAAAAGAGCCAGACTCTGATTTGATGTGTTGTGACGAGGTTTCGCGTTCCACTCGCTCACTTCTTCTCTTGTCTTCTGCTGCCCCCTGCAGGCGGACCGGGGAACTTTATCTACATGCAGGCGATGGACGCAGATGTGCCGAGCAAGACGGGCGAGGAGGAGGAGGAGGGGGAGAGGGTGGCGAGGCTGGCCAGCCCTCCCATCACCGCGCCGGACACAGACATGTGCATGTCCTTCTGGTACCACATGTTCGGCGAGCACGCCGGGGCGCTCCACATCAAGCACCGGCGGGAGGCGGAGGACGGGCAGATCCTCTGGACCGTCAGCGGCCATCAGGGCAGCAGGTGGAGGGAGGGACGAGTTCCGCTGCCTCACTCTAGCTTCTCCTACCAGGTAACGAAGAACGGAGTGCGTCAAACTAAAGCAGCAAAGTTTGTCTTATTATCTTGCATTATGATAAGATAGATTTAGGATAGAAAAAGACTGTATTTTTCATTTCTGATACAATTTCAGTCACCAGCTAAAAGGTTCATAGGGGTTGATGTTTGTAAGTCATTTGCGCATGATGTGAATTTAGTCCAAGCAACTGAACCAAAACTAGACACTTGAAAAGCTTTCACGGGAAATTGAGAAAGACAGCGAGGAATAAAACAGGAAGCACCAAGTCAGACGTGTCTCCGATCAATCATGTCGAGGGGAAAAGTTTCTGTTGGGACTTTTGCGGCTCCAGTTTCCTGCTGAAGTAAAAATACCCCCGTGTTTTTGTCGAAGGCTGAAAGCGTGCAAGCCTGAAACGTAACAAGAGACACACCGATCACATATTTTTGGGGTCTGATTTTTTTTTTTTTTGTCCCCACCTCACTCTGTGAATACATGTGACTGACTCCGCCCTGTTTTCTGCAGGTGGTGGTGGAGGGCGTGGCCAACAGGCGCAGCGGAGGACACATCGCCGTGGACAACATCCAAATCCTCGACAGGCTCAATGCCGAGGACTGCAAGGGTGCGTGTTTGATGGGCTGGTGACACACTGAAACATGTGGCACCAAAGCGTCATGCCAGCAGATGACGTACTTTTACTTCCTGGTTTGTTTCATCTGATTGAGTTTTTGTTTTTTTGACTCCAGATCCTGAAAGTCCAACATCTCCACCGACTGAGATCTTCATCTTGCGTGAGTACAGAACGTCACTGCTGAAGGACAGAAGGCTGCAACAATCCATGCACACTTCACTTGAGACAGTAACATGATCGTGGTTTGATGACCGCTCTAACCACCATGTCCTCTCCCGCAGCCATGGACTCGCTCTCACAAGAGAACAGCGAACTGGGCGGCCCGGGCAACATGCTCAAGACGCTGGACCCCATCCTCATCACCATCATCGCCATGTCGGCGCTGGGCGTCTTCCTGGGCGCCATCTGCGGCGTGGTGCTCTACTGCGCCTGCTCGCAGGGTAGCATGACGGACAGGAACTTATCCGCCCTGGAAAACTATAACTTTGAGCTGGTGGACGGCGTGAAGCTAAAGAAGGACAAGATGAACGGACAGACAAACTATTCAGAGGCGTGAAGCCGAGGGGGGAGAAAGAAACGGAGCTGCGGCTTGTTTAGGTTTGTTGGCTCCGCTTGGACACTTTGATGCAGCCAATCAAGAGGAAGGAACACAGGGCTGAAGCCACCAATGGGACGGCAGGGTGGGCTGACAGTGAGCCGATGTAATTTTATTTCTCAGGAGCGGCAGTGGAAGGGACTGACCTGCAGGGGGCACTGTGTATAAAGAATCTGTACAGCAAAAAAAAAACAAGAAGAAAACTAAGGATTCTATTTGTTTTTCGGTGTGCTTCGTTGATTTCATGTAATCACATGCTGGTGTTGAGACCAATTCAGATGAAAGTATCGTTTTTGGACTTTTACAGAAAGATTTAGGGTCTGACTTTGGATTTGTTTGGGGTTTTTTGTTGTTGTTTATTGGTGTCTTTTCGTTCGGATGCCACAGTTCAGCAGGACGGGCAGATTATGTGAATTTTCCGGTGGAGATGTATGGCCTGCTAAAAGAGCCAAACGTCTCCGGTGTGAGCGCGAGTGTGTGTGTGTCACATTCATGTACATCCTCATATAAGGTGTGAATGTTTCCTTCTGATTGTGGACATGTGGGGGTGTTGTCTTCGCAAAGCAAGCATTTTACCTGTGTGTGAGCGTGTGTGCGTGTGTGTGTGTCTGTGTGTGTGTCTGTGTGTGTGTCTGTGTGTGTGCGTCCAGTTCCGACAGTGCCTTTTTTTTCCTCCCAATTTTTTGTTGCCTTGTTTTCTGCTCTCTTTTTTTCTCTCATCAGCTGGTTTTGGTTACTACACAGATCTCGTGGTAAAACTTTTCCAGCTGGCTATCATGTTTTGTGTGTGTGTGCGTGTGTGTGTGTGTGTGTGTGTGTGTTTGTGTGTGTGTGTGTGTGTGTGTGTGCTGTCGTGTACTGTCAGATATCACACGTGCTGGTGTAGGTCTATCGATCCTCATGCCTTGATGACAGTCATACCGACATGGACTCAACCTAAAAAAACAAGGAGAAAATATCCAAGCGGACATTTAGGTTTTCTTGAGGAATTTTTCCCGTGTGGGAAAACGTGTAGGAGCTCCTTGAACGCCTCATTTTTCATGGCACATTACACATCCGTCATATTGTACATAGGTTTTTAATATATTTGAGCGCCCTCTTCAGCAGGGGGAGACGCCAGTGCCGCAGTATCCTTTCTGTGTTGGAATCAAACGCACCCTCGATCCGCAAACTCAGACGTTTGTGCAGGAGAACCAGCGAGGGAAGCAGACCGCTCGTGTCTTTCTTGATGTGGTTCTGTGGAATTCGCCGTCAGGTTTTTTGTACAGGGTAAAACAGACGCTGGCATGAGTCGAGGCTGGAGCGCTGTGATTGTTTTCCTAACTCCCCTCGCCGGCGCGCACACACTGACTGTTGGGCCTTTGAACCCGGAGGTGTGGCCAGCGGTCGGCGACCTTTCTTTTCTTTCTGGAGCTGACAGCACGCGGAGGGCATCGAATGCTCGCCGTCCGCGCAGAAAATCAAGACTGAATGTTTGCTGCGCTCCTTGTGACTTCAGTTTCCACAGTCAGTGGGCGGGTTGGGCTTGAAAAAACATACAATACAGAAGAAGAAATGGAGAAACTTCTAGAAGTCCCCAGAGCCAAGGTGACACATGAAAGAAATCAGCAGCAGAGCCAAAGTGTTTGATTCTTTCCTTCTTCAGTTGGACAGAGTTCACGGAGACCGGAGGTGTCCAGTCGCGGAGGCCCGCGACCGCATAAGATGTAGCTCCCACACCCCAATCTCATCACAGTGGCAAAAGGTGTCCAGTCCTGGTGCTGGAGGCCCCACAGTACTGCATGATGTAGATGTCGCCGCCCTCCAGCACGCTACAGCAGAAAAGACACGTTAGCCACGCCCAGCTCAAGATTTTGACCAGTTGCATTCTAGCAGGCAGACACCATGCAAGGATGAGGTCCTTTCCAGATGTTTCTAGAACAAGCGGCAAAAATGGAGTCATTTTTTTCTGAGACACGAGGGAGAACAAATGTCCTGTTCTTGTGATGTTTTTAACAACATTTAAGGTTGTTTCCCCAAAAAGATCCTCAAATTAGGTTAAACATTCGATCCCATTTACGAATGCAAAATAGCCACTAAGCAGGGTTTAATGTGTGTTTTTTACATCGTATCTGCCCTCTTTACGTCTGAAAGACATCATATTTGCAAGTTTCAAATCAGACAGCAATCGCTTCAGCCTTAAATTTTGCGTATTCACCCATGTTTCTTTCCTTTTATTCTGAAAGTAATTCACTACACTCATTGGGCTCTTTCAAAATAAAACGCCGTGGTGGCTTCACCAAGATGTGTGAACCTTCCTGATCATGTGACAGTTCCTCACATGTTCACAGCCAAACAGACCAGAGGAGACTCAGAGTGTCCCTTGAGCCCAGCAGGACGCCCAAACGCTTGGCTCCTCCTCCTTCAAACGAGAAAGGATGCTGCAGCACTCAAAGCGGAAAACAAATGTTGCACTGATATATTTAAAGAAGAAAAAAATCTATGTGTTTATGATGTTGTTTTATGAGGAGGGAGGAAGGAGGAGGGGGGACGACAGTGTTATTGTTGCTTCTTTTAAACACTTTCAGATGACAGCGTTGCGCTTTCTCAAATGTACAACTTGCGGAGACGATTCTTTTTCCCAACAAGCTTATATGGCGTCTCTTTGAAGCGTAACGATTTTATTTACTTGGTATGATAATCACCTTGTGTTTTTGTACCGTCACTGATGTACGTGCCATTGTTTTCTAATTCGTTTTCTTTGTATGACAAGAGAAATGTTTTATTTTCAGTACCGTTTCTGTAATTTTTTGCTGTCTGAAATCCAGAAGGAAAAAAAAGGAAAGGAAATAAGGAAGTAAAGAAAAAAGTGGAAAGCAGCGAGGCCTTATGTGACTAAAAGTATTGTTTGTACTTTGACTTTCTGCTCAGCACCCAGACTCATCCGTCTCTGTTGTCTCTGACTCATCACTGACTATTACATTCCAAAGAATTGGATCAAATAAATGTTTTAATTAAGATACTCTCTCTTCTTTCTCTTCAGCCTGAAAGGAAACATTTTAAAGAGTCACTTTGCCTCAAAGTGAGTCAAACGTGAAAACCGTGATGTCAAACCATTGTGACCTCACTTTGTTTTCATTTCATTTGTGAATCACAAGGAAATCAAATGTCCCTGAACTGTTCACTGGAGCTGGCTGCAGCATGAGTGCAGAGTCATGGTGAGAATATGACTAAATGTGGAAGTCAGACTTGAAGTATATGCTGTTCAGAGTTTGTCCACGAGGGGTCAGGCTTTTCCAGAACGCGCTTGCTGAAGGCAGCAGGAATGAAATGACACCAGATTGCTTGCAGTGCCTGAACGAAGAAAGCGTCTGACACCTTTGGACTGAACTGGGGGAAAAACTTGTCTTGGAAATGTTCCCAAGTACTGAATACACGAGGCGACGTCCTGGGTGTTCAGTTCGAGAAATGTGAGACATTCATTGAAAAAAACCACACGAAATCTCAGGATTTTCCAATTTACTCTCGATTTTCTCGCCGGGCCACCGCCTCGGCTTGATGCACAGCTGTGAGGGGGAGCAGGGAGAGCCCGTTTTGTGCACATCACTTGTGACATGTTGACAAACTTCAAAGCCAAAAGTGGCGTGAAATGTTGATCTTTACATGGCAGCGATGAAAAGCAACTGCCCTCGTCCTCAATGTCGAGCAGACTGCTATTAGTAGTGATTCACCCCTCTGAGTAGACACACACACACACACACACACACACACACACACACACACACACACACACACACACACACACACACACAC
>JASSRZ010000042.1:5374130-5413848 GCA_032164315.1 Malacoctenus gilli | reverse complement strand
TTTGTTAAAATGTCATTTCCAGCACTTGTACTGGAACAAGCTTGGCAGGCTCTGGCTATTATTAACAGGAGCTGAATCGTTATAATGTTAACATTCAACTGCAGATGATCATAAAGCATGTACTGCTTATGTCTTCTTCAGCATAACCATACAAAGTCATGATGAGACTGGGTTTGCTCCTGTCATTGTAAATATTGGCCCCTTCTGGCCTCTCATTGCTGCGACTCAAGCACCAAAGTTTAGGAAAGCGACTTATCTGTAGAGCTTTGGTCTTCTTTTTCTGTATCTTCTGTTGAATCTCTTCAATGTTGTTTAGTTTCAGTGTTGCAATTGCTTGATTTTTTCCACTGATTGTTTTAGTGCTTGTGCAAACTGAGCTGAAGCTCATGGTTTATTGTGTAGCTACGACAGATGATGGTAAGGATGGTAATGATAACAAACGGACGAAATATCCAGAGGTTTACTGGACAATATATAAAGAAGAGAGACACATTTTTCATCTTCTTCTGTATTGAAATTCATGTGGGGAAAAAAGCTCCAGTTTTGAATGCACTACTCATCTTAATCCATTGATTGACGCATGCTTTTGATTCCATAACCTCCCAGCTGCCGTTCTGTTATTGAGTTACCCAGTTTGGGCCATCAGTGTCCACAGTTTGCAGTGGATTTCGGCCTCCTCTCTATCAGTTCTCCTCTCTTATCAGCCGTCGTGTCGACAGGGTGGAAGCAGCACTGATGTCTGCGTCCCGCCAATTCATTTGTAAAGCTAACGTCTGCTCTTTAACGCCCAGAGACCCTCATTCAGATAAAAGGCAACAGTTCCTTGCAAAATTTTTGCTAATTTTTTTAAGGCTCAGCAGTACTAAATAAATACTTTAGCCTGATGGCCTCGTGGAGAGGCTGAATACCTTCAGATCTGTCAGCTCTCTGCAATTTGCAGCTCTGTGCAGGATGAACTCCAGAGCAGTAAACAAAGCGAGTCCTCAGGAATGTTAGGGCGGAGCGTCGAGTCTTAATGGTGTAGAAAGTCTTTACGGTTTGCGTTGGATTTGATGGTACTCGCAGTTCTAATGAGTTGTGTGGTGTGTTCGACATTTCGTCCACCTTGCAACAAGATCCGACTGGTTTCAGGTTGTAACATCTCTGTTTGAGAAGGATGCTGCCGGTGGATCAAAGACCTAATGTGGTTTCCAGCTGCTGTTGCAGCCTGGAAAGTCAAACAAAACTGACTTGACAGCACGCGAGATGTCGCATGTGTTTTTTTTTTTTTAACCAGGCTTTAGAAGCAAAGCTGGACCAAACGGCCATTTCAGCTCCCATGAGAAACTTGTATTGAGGCTGGCCATTAGGCCACAATTTACAGGATGTGGCTGTGATGTGGTTTTGCTGTTCTACCTATACTGCTAAACTGAAACACTGTTTTACCTCCTCTTCTTCTATGAAGTGACATTTTTCTTCTTGTACTGGGTCCAAAGAAGCACTAGTTTCCTTTAAAGATAAATGTCGAACATTTCACCAGACATAATTGTTTTAAAGCATGACAGAAAGTGGAACATTTTCTGTGTTCTGACTGAGGTAAAACAGAGAGGAGGCCTGAGTTTGATCCTGTGGATTGGGCAGCAGTGAAGGAAGTGTGTCAGTGGGGTTGTGGGGAAACGCTGGGATGGAGGAAGAGGCATGAAACAGCCTGACCAAATAAGGGAACCCACGCACATGTGAACACTCCTACCCACTTCTTTGCTGTCTGCTGTTTGTCTGTCCATTGCTTGTTAGAATGAGTATTTTTCAATAACCAGCTACTTTCATCTAAAAAAATTAATTAAGAGTTCCCTCCAACTTTGAAAATGTATGTTGGTTTTACAATCTTTGAGAGTTTAAGCTCGACTGCTTTGGTTTTGAACTTTATACCAACCAGCTCAGCGGACTGTGGTTGAAAGGCATCATGAGCCTGCTCTGTGAACCACAGCTATTCCTTCCTGGTTTGCAATCTTCTCCGTGGTAGCTCCGATTTTTCGTCGTCATATTAACATTAGAGCCGTTGCTGCTGCTCATCTGTTACAGTTATTACAGCACTGCTGTTGGTGTCATTGCGAGAGACTGTTGCCACAAAACACCTGGAGTGTTTGTGTTTTCTTGTCACACTTTTTGGGACAACTAGTGAGCTTCACATGAGCCTGATACAAGACTGAAAACACTTTAACTGAGCAGGAGTAGGAAGAACACAGGATGTCGGTCCATGGATGTGATGACGAGTGTGCAGCTGGGGCAGACTGAGTCGGGGGGTGACTCATGCCTCCATACTTGGGATTAGCAAAATGGGAATTGTGCCTCCTCTCTGCTTGTGTGAGTGTGAAAGGCAACAACGAGGTACATTTTGTCAGCCAGCAAACACACACGATGAAGTTCTTGATGAAAATAAGCATCACAACAAAATATGACACCGACACACACTCGGTGAAATAATGCTGCATGTTTCAGAACAGATCAAACACAAAGCATGCTAACTCCCACACATAAAGAACAAGATCATGTTGACACATGAATCCTGGCCAAAGGTGTGAAACTTATTGTCGTTCAGGGCTCAGTGCTCTTTACTCCCCTGGTGGACAAAATGGGTATAACTATGAATTTCATTCTGAAATCTCTGTTGATATTCTTTCATGTACTCTGGGCCACGTTTTTGGCATCACTGCTTCAAAACAATGTTTCAGACGGTGATTTTTATCTTCTGTTGTTGTGACTTGTTTCTTTTTCTTGCAGATGGATCTGTGGCTACTTTTGATAGCATCGTTATCAGCCATCCTGGGGGGCAGCTGGGCCCAGCAAGGTAAGGCACAGGAATCCAGACATGTCGGAAAATTTACCCGTTCAGCTGCTCGTCTCGTCTTGTTGAATATTAACCAGTCCAAAGTGAACCGTGTTTGCCGCTTCTGTAGAGGTATCTCCACATACCACTGTGACAAACGACATAGATTCATTGTAGAACAAAGAAGGTTTTTAGGTTGATTTTCGACACAATCTACCCAAACAAACAGTGGAAACCTTTTGTAACTTGCTCGCTTCTGATGTCCCACTTAATAGTTCAGTAACTGCAGCAACAAGAGCTGCTTTCTTTTTGTTTTATAAGCTGAGGTGAGGTCACCACTTGGTGAGCTGCCTGGATCTTTTCTTATCATGACTCAGTTTTCTCAACTGGGAGCAGACTTGTGCTTTTCAGCGACAAGCTGGTTTGAATTAGTCAACTCGTGTTGAGAACGTGTTTTTCTCTCATTGTAAGAGAAATGATGTTGTTTTTTTTTCAGAGGCGAGCATCTGCATCAAGGCAAACGCGCAGTCATGTGGGGAATGCATTCAGGTTTCTGAGACATGTGGATGGTGCTCAGATGAAGTGAGTTGGAGTCTTTTTGTTGTTGTTTTACATGAATGAAACCTATCTGAAATATCTCGAAATGTGGGTGGTGCTTTCAGTTTTCTGTGCGTTAAGTGAAGTGAAAGGTGATGATCAATAATGTTGGTTGTGACTGTTGAATTTTGTCAGACAAACTGCAAATGCAGACCAGAGTCACGTCTGAATTTTTTTAATTTATTTTTTTTTTAAATCTGTGTGACGGTGGAGCGCTTCCAAGCCGACATTGGGCGGAGGCAGGGTACACCCTGGACAGTTTGACAGTTCATCACAGGACAAACACAGAGAGACATGAAACCAAAAACACACATTCATTTATAGCGACATTTTGGAGTCACAAATTAAAGTTTTCAGACATGTATTTTCTCTGATCCTCAGAAGTAGTCCAGGCAACAGATAGAACATGCAAAAACCTTTTCAGGAAAACCTTCTTTGAAGGAGTTTTTTGCAGAGTTTTTTTTAATTTGTGCTGTTTATTTGATCTGATACACGCGTGTAATTTGTATTTACTGACACTCTTCGTATGAGAGAGTTAAAGGATGAGAGAGACTTTGAACCACAAACAAGAGGACCACACTCGCACCGTTAATTGTAAACATCAGCGCTGCCGCCTCTCATCTCCCCTGAAGAGCCAGACCAAATCAAGCTGTTTAATTACATGTTTTCAGTACCCAAGGCAACGATTCTTGCTGTGGTGGCAATACTCTGCTGAAACAAAAATCTGCCTGAAGAGCCGTGAACAAGAGGCCAAAATAAAACAGTCACTCACTCCTTCACTGACGGGAAACATCAGCAGCCGGCAGGGTAAACAAAAGACAAGAAATCCATGTCACAAAGTGCAGGAGTGAGGCGAAAAGGAGCTGAACAATTAGTTTGGATCCTTTGTTGGAACAATGCTTCTTGGCCATTAATTTTACACTGGTTGAAAGCCTGTTTGTTTCACTTGAAGTGGTGCTTCGGTAGGCCGACAGCCTGTAGCCCAAAGTTGGAAAAAACAGCATGGAAGATTGATGGGATTCACATTTACTCCTCCGAGGACATCTGCAAACACTTCACTCACTAGCAAATTCAATTAAGTGCCCTTGTGAGACCTCAGGTGATCCAGTGACAACTGCTGACCCAGCGTGAAACATTAAAAACATCCCTTAATATTCTAACTTCATCAGTGGATGTGACAGTTAAAAAAACAACCAAGAACTTAAATTCAAGCCTTTGTAAAGGCAGATTTTATGACCCACATTTCCCTGAATCACATGATAGGGTACAAGTGTAACTAATGATGTGGCTGGTAAGTCTGTGTTTATTTCTAGCAAAGCATTTTTATGAGTGAGCTCTTTCTTTTAAGTTAGTTTTTAGTCTGAAACGAGAGGTTAAATTGAGTCTGATGGAAAGCTGCGTTCCTGTCAACACTTTTCAGTATTTCTGTGACGGGCTGCTGACAAGAATCCACCCGATCTTATGAAATCACAACATGACGAGGTTTTGGTTGTCTGTTGGAAATTGTATGATGATTCAACATAGGGACCCCCCCCCCTTCAATCCCAGAGAGGAAAATGATCACGTCAACCTGCCACAGTCTGGCTTCACTGCATTCACCAACACTGAGCAGCCTCAAATGTGTTTGAATTTGCCTTGTGACTTGCTATATTTAGCCTTTGCTTTTCTTTCTCAACTTAAACAGAACTACATCTATTCACTTAGGTGTGACTTGATGCTGGACAAGAACGATACATTTGAACGGGTCATGTAGTTTGGAAAGAATTCGGTCAACGCGCCACTTCTGTTTTGACTGAGTTCATTGTCTCAGTTCCTGGTCCGCTGTGCCTTGTGGCATTTCACATGCATCCAATCAGGCCGCCTTGTCATCTGTTTCTCCTCGTCTCTCGCCGCTCATGAACAACGGCTCCCCGGCCCGACAGCTTGGAGCTGTTTGTGAAACGGATGGATTTCAGGGGGCCTCGCTGGCTGCAGAAGTGCGCTGACTTCATCTTAGATTCCATTACGCTTTTGCTCATGCCGGAGATGCTGATGTTTTTGCACGCAGCTTTCCAAGGGCTCTGATCACTCAATGCATTTTCCAACATTCAGTTATTTACCTGAATTCAAATATTTACTCACTGAACGAGTCTTTAGTCAAGTTTTTTCTTGATGTTATTCTCAACAGTTTTGATTCGAGAAACTTTACTGCTACGAAAGGTGTCAATATGTATTTTTGTGGGATCCCGAAACGGAAACCTTTCTGCACCTTTTGATTAAAAGAACTTCTGAGAAAGTGGCTTGACTTTAATGTAAGAACCTGCAAAACTTCAGGCTGGTCATTTTTTCCTGTATTTAGAGCTTTGCTCTGACACCCTGTTCTGCTTTCGTCAGAATTTCCTCAGCATGGGCGAGACCAAGTCTGCTCGCTGCGACGACCTGGAGTCACTGAAGAACAGAAAGTGCAATGTGATGAAAATCGAGAACCCTCGTGGACACATCACCATCAACAAGAACAAGCCCGTCACCATTCGCAAGAAGGATGGGGTGGAGAAACTGAAGCCCGAGCAGATCACGCAGATCCAGCCTCAGAAACTCACTTTGACACTCAGATCTGGTAAACACAGAACTCCTGTTCATTCTTTGTCACTGCAGAACAAAAACATGTCGGGGACAAAAACTGGTGTGATTAGTTTTCATGAAGTGAAAATAATATATGCCGTGTCCTCTTTTTCTAGATTTCTTTCAGATGTGTTGTCTCAATGTTCTTCCATCTCAGTGTTGTTCTTTGTCTCTCAGGTGAGCCTCAGACTTTTGAACTGAAGTTCAAGCGTGCTGAGGACTACCCCATTGACCTGTACTACCTTATGGACCTGTCCTTCTCCATGAAGGACGATTTGGAAAATGTCAAAAATTTGGGTACTGACCTCATGAGGGAAATGCAGGGCATCACATCTGACTTCCGAATCGGTGAGGACAACCGGACCTAATATTAGAAAAGTAAACAACAGAAAACCTACAAACTGCTTGCGTGTCTTGACTCCAGTCGGCTCTCGCTTTGTTTCCCCGAAGGTTTCGGTTCCTTTGTGGAGAAAACAGTGATGCCTTACATCAGTACCACACCGGCCAGGCTCATCAACCCCTGCACAGGGAACCAGAACTGCACCAGCCCCTTCAGCTACAAGAACGTCCTCAAGCTCACCGACAAGGGAGACGAGTTCAATCGGCTGGTCAGTCAGCAGCAGATCTCAGGAAACCTGGACTCTCCAGAGGGAGGTTTCGACGCCATCATGCAGGTGGCGGTCTGTGGGGTGAGTGTGAAGCTTTATTGTTGGATTTTCTAGACCCTGAGTTTCTTCTTAATGAGTCAATACTAAGAAGGAGATCATCTGTTTGTTCTGATCCCAGGAACAAATTGGTTGGAGGAACGTGACCCGCCTACTGGTCTTCTCCACCGACGCTGGTTTCCACTTCGCTGGAGACGGCAAACTTGGCGGCATCGTCCTGCCCAATGACGGGAAGTGTCATCTGGAGAACAACATGTACACGATGAGCCATTACTATGTAGGTCCTCCGATCATTTATTCAGCACACATAATGTTTCCTGGCAGAACTGACAGAGCTTGAGAGCTACAATGGGCTGCACCCTCTTACTAATGGCACCACTTTCATGTTATGAATTGTTATTCTCATGGCTGATGTTTTTCCTGGTACATTATACTTTGTAATGGTAACTCATGTGTGCACTTCTTTGTTAGGATTACCCATCTATCGCTCACCTCGTCCAGAAATTGAGCGACCACAACATTCAGACCATCTTTGCTGTAACTGAGGAATTCCAGCCTGTTTATAAGGTAAACTTCTTACATTTTGCTTGTTAAAAAGCCTTTTCTAAGATGTTAGTTTCTTCTATTTTAGAAACTGTCTTATTGTTCTTTTGTTTCTTTTTACAGGAGTTGAAAAACCTCATTCCTAAATCAGCTGTTGGCACTCTGTCCTCCAACTCCAGCAATGTGATCAAGCTCATCATTGATGCCTACAATGTAAGTCGTGAAGGTCGTTTTGCTGTAACGTCAAATTTCTACTTCACACTCTGCATATTTTACACTTGAAGTTGATCAGGGAGTGAAAAACAGTCTTTCTCAGATTGATCAGGTGAGTAACTTCAGCTGATTTGTGTTTTCGGTTTCTTTTGGAAAGTCTTTGTCCTCTGAAGTGATCCTGGAAAACGGAAGACTGCCGGAGGGCGTTTCCATCACCTACAAGTCCGTCTGTAAGAACGGTGTGACGGGAACCGGAGAGAATGGCAGGAAGTGCTCCAACATCTCCATCGGAGATGAGGTAATGAGGATCCTCTTTTATTGCGATCTGTTGGCACATATGGATTGAGGAGACAGTGACATTTTGAAGAAATCTTCAAAATAAAAGCTTTTGATTCACATGCAAACTCCTCTCTGGCTTGCAGGTGTCTTTCCAGATTTCCGTTGACTCTCAGAAATGCCCGGAGGACAACAAGCCGGAAGTCATCACGATCAAGCCGCTGGGTTTTAACGAGGAGGTCGAGGTCGTCCTGAATTTCATCTGCGACTGTGAATGCGCCAAGGATGGCGAGGTGAACAGCGACAGGTGCTCCGACGGCAACGGGACCTTCCAGTGTGGAGCCTGCAAGTAAGTAGGAAGGATGTCCAAAGATTGAAAGAGTGCTTGTTTTCTTCTCCATTGAAATCAGTTTTTTTTACACTAGTTTCCCGATTTGATTCCTCACTATTGCCTCTTTGTGTCAGGTGTAATGGTGGACGCATCGGCCGCATTTGTGAGTGCAGCAAAGACGAAGTCCGCACGGAGGACCTGGATGCCAACTGTCGAAAAGACAACGGCACTGACATCTGTAGCAACAACGGCGACTGTGTCTGTGGCACCTGCGAGTGCAAGAAACGGGAAAATCCCACTGAAATCTACAGCGGCAAGTTCTGCGAGTGCGACAACTTCAATTGCGACCGCTCCAACAACAAGCTGTGTGGAGGTAAGTGGCCAACAAATGAAGTCTTCTTAGAGACTTGTTACCGACACTCTGCAAACCTTGTAGTAATCGGTCCCCCTCTCTTTCCAAGGACATGGGCGCTGTGAATGCAGGAAGTGCGTCTGCGATGCAAACTACACGGGCAGCGCCTGCGACTGTTCCCTGGAAACCTCCACCTGCCTCGCCAAGAACGGGCAGATTTGCAATGGCCGCGGTACCTGCGAGTGTGGAACTTGCAAATGCACCAACCCCAAATTCCAGGGTCCTACCTGTGAGATCTGCCCCACCTGCCCTGGTGTCTGTACTGAGCACAAGTGAGTCTTCTATCGAGCCAAGAAACACGTCTCCATTCTTTGATTGACTGGGCGTAAGAAAGAAAGAACTAAGAATTGTACCCTTTTCTTAACATTAATAGAGATGTTAAAAAAAAGGAGATGAACAGAGATGGCTCCTTATGTTTCAATGGAAATAAAGACATACATGTAACCAATCCCTCCACATGTGTGTCTGCAGGGATTGCGTACAGTGTCGAGCTTTCGGGGCCGGTGAGAAGAAGGACACATGTAAGCAGGAATGCAACTACTTCCAGCTGATAAAGGTGAACGATCGCGACAAGCTTCCTCAGCCCACGGACCAGAGCTTCCCCCTGACACATTGCAAGGAGAGAGACGCCAACGACTGCTGGTTCTATTACACCTACGCCATCAGAAACGACACCAAGGAGGTCTATGTGGTGGAGACATTGGGTAGGAGCGCAAGTAGACCTTTTGTTAAACTGTTGCTTTCCGGTTGCAATTTGGTGTTGTTGCACTCAAAATAAAATTAGGTTTCACAACAAAATCCTCTCATTTTGGTGCAGTTGGCTCCATCATCCCTTGAGGGTTGATTTTTACCACCTCGTGGTCCCAGACATGAAGGTAGCTCACTGTGTCCCTCTGCATTTCCTGTTTCAGAGTGTTCTGCTGGACCCGAAATCATCCCCATCGTGGTGGGTGTGGTGGCGGGCATCGTGCTGATCGGCCTAGCCCTTCTGCTCATCTGGAAACTGCTCATGATCATCCATGACCGCCGAGAGTTCGCCAAGTTCGAGAAGGAGAAGATGAACGCCAAATGGGACACGGTGAGTTGCACTTGTACAGAGAAAGACCCTCACCAACTGATATGAAGATGATCATATAGTTTGTTTGTTTTTCAAAAAGTTCATATTTGCAAAACACTTTCCTGGCCTGTCTGACTGTTGCCAAATCAAGCAAATGGGACTAAGGAGAAAACATGAGATAATATTATGATATTGCTACAATTCAAGTAGCTGAAAAAGAAATTCAAGAGAGCATAAAGCTAAAAGCTGGTTTTCAGTCTGGACTCAAAGAGAAGTGACTTGCTGGAGGATGTGAGACTGCAGACTGACTCTTTTAGGGTCAACACTTCGGTGAGTTCCCCAAATGTAAAATCATGTCATCTCTGATCTGCTTTACAAAGTTTGGGCTGTCCTGAACTGTGAAAAATGATGAAGACGGACTCTTTTTTGGACCCAAGGAAAAAGAAATGTCAAAGGCAAACTTACAGGCACCACATGGCAGCTTTCTGCAGAGAATACAGGCTCTGTCCTCGTTCAGCCCCTGTAGCTCTGTGGGTTTTCTCTGTCGTCTGTGTTTGCTGAGGGGAGTGGCCTCCGTCTCCACCATCAGTGCTGCCTCTCTCTGTCCACATGCTCCAACTGCACCACCATAAAAGGCAATGAAGCAGAGAAAGAGGAGGACTGCAGCTGGATGACCGCTGATGGAAAGCTGTGCTGCTGCTGTTGCTCCTGCTCCTGATGATGATGCTCACTGTGTTGCAGTCATAGCACCAGTGTTTATAATCTCAGTGGAGGACACGATGCCCTCATCGTAGCACAAATACTTACTGTATAACACATAAGGGAGCAGTGGTGGTAACGTGAATAGACTTATTGGTTATTTGGATTAATCCTGGCAAATTTCAGAGGCACAGTAAGTCACAAGACATCAAGGAACACACTTATAAACCAACACAATATTGTTACATTGTTCTTCATGATTAAAACTCTACAATCATGAAGAGCTAGCTGAATATATCAAAAGGGAGAACTCCAAAATATTCTTTATTTGTTTGGCCACTGTTTTTCCTTCTCACCTTTCCCTTCCGTTTTCCTTTTCACCTCCGTGTTTGCCATTCCATTAGGATGGGAATCCCATTTACAAGAGTCCCATAAACCACTTCCACCATCCCAGCTATGGGAGAAAAGTCACTGCTCTTTGAGTCGAAGGTCGTATCACCTGTTGGCTTTGGCCACCTGCATGTTCACAATAAAGAGTGCAGATTCACACCTGAGTGCTGCAGTGATGTATAAAGATTTTGTGACCGCATGTCGGCACGTGTAACCACAGAAATCCAACTGCAGTCGTCTTGAAGCCATATCTGAAAAGTTTGATTGATTGAACCGTTTGTTTTTCTTCCTAATTGTTTCTTTTCCCATTGTTCACATGTGCTCCATCCTGAACAATGGAAAACCAAATCAGGCAGCGTGTAGAGTGAAAAGAGAGAAAATCCTATGAGATAGTAGAATTTTTTGGATGAATCAAAAATACTCAAACAAGCTGAATTCTTTTTTTCTTCACAATGAAACCTAAGATCATGAGTTGCCTACGAAATACTGACACTTAGAGTAAAATTTAAATGGTAACTCTCTCCTTAGCTCAGTTTTAATAATGAGTTAGGTGAAACTTTTGATTTCATTTGTGAAGTGTAGAATTTACTGGGGAAAAGTGCCTGAATGCTCAAAGCCTCACAACATGAGCAGTAATCTATCGCATTCTTGTCCTTTGTTGTTGGAGTGCGTCACATACATATGATGTTGTGCAAGTCTTGGACCACTTTGTCATACTGGCCCCTCCCATGCGGAGGTCACACAGAGTTGAAAATCTCTTGAGTGGGTTTGACATTTTGAGTTTAGCGTTTCTTTTTTGTAGCATGAATCCTTCTGAGAGTGGAAACGATGGCAATCAGGGTCAGACCTGAAGTTGGCTGCAATGGAAACACAGATACTGCCTTGTTTTTCTGGAGCAGCCCTGTCAAATTTTGAATTCAGTGTCAGGCACACGTGCAAAGGACAGAGCTTTTACACAGTCGCTGCACTGTCACATGACAGCCGGCTGCAGCAGTCACGAGCAGCTAAGATCGTGGTAACAATGCCAGTGAGTACTGAGGCCCAGACAGGGAATTTCTTGTTTGCTGTTCCTGTTTTCTTGTCATTTAAAGACCTTTTGCCTAATGCTCAGTGAAATAAGAATGAACCACGGTGAAATGTAACCATGTCAAGATGTGACGCTGCTGTTTTGTGTGTGTGTGTTTGTGCACTCCATGAATTGTCTAGCTGCTTTACTCACTCCAGCCACTCTTGTGTCTGTCTGTTGTTTCTCAGGGCGAGAATCCAATCTACAAAAGTGCCGTAACGACTGTGGTCAATCCAAAGTACGAGGGCAAATGATGGCGCTTTGTCCTCCTCATGACAACACTGTACGGAAAAAAGAAGAGGGGCTGGGATGGAGGGGGGGTGGGATGGTTTTTTTAATGCTCACTGTTCGTCTGTTTGTTGTAGTCACCAAATGATAGCAATGCATTTTGCCACTCTTGTTGGTCTTACTAACTTGTTTTTTGTTTTGTTTTTTTTAAAATTTCCTATGCATCTTCTGAATTGTGTACAGTCAATGTAAATGTGTGTGGGGGGGTTGTTTTTATGTTCTTTTTTTATATGGAATGTGTGGGGTTGTGATTTGTAGACTTTCTATCACAGACTGGGCAAAAACGCCTGACTGTGCTTTTAAAAAAAACAAACAAAAAAAAGAAACGATGTAAGCCATCAGTGTTTGGTTTGAGGGAATTGAGATGTGAATAACGGACAACAAATGGAAGATTTCTTTCTAAATGAGCAAGTGAAGCGTTGAATTGGGCGTAAGCGATGAACAGTTGGAAAACAAGCAGAAGTCTTATGATTATGTTGCCATCGGAGCAAATGTCTCACTATGAGGTCTCTCGGTTTAGATTCATGATGTAGCGCTTGTTGGCCGTTGAGAGTGAAATATGTGTGTGAGGGGCTCTGTGTAAAGCCATACATGTACTCACAGAACAGGGATGAAAGTTTGTCGTCTTAATCCATCAGAACAATCATTTGAAATGTACCGAACTTGGAAAAAATAAGGTTTTCTCAAGCTGCCTTTCTAGATGAAAGGGCAACAGTGTACGGGAGTGTATGTTTTAATAACTCCATGTTTTATTTGCTTAATTTAAAGCCATCTCAGGTCTTTTAATTTTTCACAGCAATGCCAAATACACCTGAATCTGCCTTTTGCTAATTAAATTTGCCTTTTTTACCTTGTTTGGTATGAACTGGGCTGAGGCCCAATTGTTTTAGGGGTTTTTTAAGGACCAGTAATTCCTCACAGCTCTACTTGTATTGTGCCTCAATCGAGCATTGACGAGAAGTACGAGTGATGACAATCTTGTCCAGTCTTCATCGGTAGGAGGATGTTTAGAGCGCTATTCTGACTACTGGAAAGACCCAAGGTTACATCTGTCACCACTGATTTTAAAGTGCCTTTTTTATTTGTACAACACATTCACATTTGATTCCGTTTTCTGAAATTATTTATTGAATAAATTTTCAAAACAATTCGCCCCCACATGGTTGAAGTTTCATTGCAAATGCTGTTTTGTGGTTTTACTTTTCAACTATTTGTTGTCCAAGGTATCCAGTTTTTGTTTTTTTTTTTCCAAATGATAAAAAAAAAAATCACCCCTTTCAGAATCAAATCAGTTTTTGATATTTGAAAAGATTTAAAAACTGGAAAACTACCAAGATAAGTCGTTGAATCTTAATTTTACTTTCCTCACTGGCTGCATGTGTGTGATGTGAAGTTCATTTTAACATTCTTATGTTAAAATTGATGGGGGTTTTTTGGACAGATTGTTTTATCATACCGAAAAGATTCAAAATACTTGGTGAATCTCAGGGCACACAAGATTGCCACACAATGTGGAATTAACAATCTCCGTGTGATGAATGAGAACAGCAAATGAATATACTAAAGGAAAACTAATAGATCAGCAGTTAGTAACTTTCACTGTCAACTACTGTACTTGAACAGTATGAATTAGATCATATGAATTAGCAGATGATGGAAAAACAAGTGAATTGGTTTGTATTTGACACAAATAATAACATTTATTGAACATTTCGTCATGTTTTAACTTCTTGCTATTCTTGTGAAAGTATGTCAATGTGATTGGACAAACTTTCAACAGGGGGATTTTTTTTTTTTTGCAATGTTGTTCGACCCGGTGAAACAAATCTGCAGTTTCAGAAGGGCAAACTCGTTTAATAAAAAAAGAAGCACAACGGGAAAAACACGAGTTCAGCAATAAAACCGCCGACGTTCACGCAGGGAAAAACACGCTTGGTTCTTAAGGAAAATCAGAGTTTAAAAGGGGGGTTGAAGTGACCTTTTAATGTGATATGTAAATTGGCTACAAGCTAAAGCTCGTTGTGACGTTCTCAGCCAATCACGTTTGGTTCCATCCCCCGTGGAGCGTGACGCCACGAGCCCAGGGCTCTCCACAGGTGATTGGTGGCTTCAGCCGTCCAATCAGAAGACGTTCTTTACAGCAAAGTTGTTAACCCCCAACAGTAGCACTTTGGTTTCCACCTCTCTAGTTTCAGCCTGCTTTACATCGACAGGGAAATACAGAGTTTTCATCGACCGAAATACGCTGTTTGACGAGGTCGACTCGACCCGGACAGCTGCTCCCCCTGACAGGACGCCGCTTGTTATTTTTTTGGTTATTATGAAACCAACTAGAACAACTAGCTGTGGCTAACATTTCTCTTAGTTGGCTCCCTCTCTGTGGCTTGCTGCGTCGTGTTGCCTGTCGTTTTTTAACTTCTGACTTGCAGAAATGTTCCCTATCTGTCTTGGGAGCTCCGACTCGTTCCCAGTGGTCGACTCGGTGAGTATTCTCCCCCGAAGGGTCTTTTTTAGAAACTTGAATCGAGGGTCGTCCAAAAGAGGCCCATCGTGATTAGTGTTTTCTGGCATCAGATGATTTCATACACGCAATCAAATTCCTGGCTGGTCAGCTGGATGCAATTCAGCACTAAAACCACAAGTTCCCGATCACTTTTGTCAGCTCTCGAAGCTAGCACACTGCGATGTCGATCGATCTGGGGCGAGAGGACTGTTTGTCGATTGTGCGGAACAAAAAAACCGTAATTCTGTTGTTGTTACATTTTTAAAAAGGGGGGGGGTAAAAATGCAACGTCGGAAATCCAATCTGGTAAATTTCAGAGAGGGGGAAGGAAACATCAACGACAGGCGAAGGCGAGGAAACCAGCGGAGACTGAAAGTAGTGTTGATTGATTTCTTTGGAGGGTTTTTTTAATCATCCTGGTTGGAAATGTAACATTGTTGGATCATGGGCTTAGGGTGTGTGGCTGAACAGTGCCAGGCAGCTCCTGTGGTCTGCCACGGAACTGCTTGGCCCTGTCCTGCACGGGTCTAGATCATAACCCTGTATTATCTAAGCCCTTTCTCCCCTCACAAAACACCCCCCAAAAGCGGGGAGAGACCCTCACGTGATGTGGTCATTGTATAGCGACGGGCTTCGAGTAGATACTCAATGATGATCAGCGAGTGAGGACCGAGCACATCTTCGCAGCTGGTGGAGCTGCAGATCAGAGCAGCACAATAATTTGGGTTTCCCGTGCTTTCCTGTGATTGTCTGAACTCTTTGGGCATTGTGGAGCAAACCCCACCCACACGTACGCTAGCCCCAAAGTATGCGAGCTATGGAAGTACCGGTTCTAGGCTGAGATGGGCTCCGTGTATTTTTAGAATAGATGTCAAGGACAGAAACCTGGAAGGCTGAAATATTCCCGATCAGCTTCAGTCATTTTGGCAGCGTCACAGTCACACTGGTCGGCCGATTGTCACAAAAAAATGCCATATTAACCACGTGTCGTCTTTACGAAAGAAGTAGCTTCATATGTGCATACATGAAGGAGGAAAATACCCCAGTATCTGGACGTTTGCTACCCTGAAATGCACATGTAGCTGGTGTGAATATTCGTGTTCTACTCGTCAAAAAAGGCTAATGTGGTGTCTACATTTATAGCAGGCAGCACAACAAGCTAGAATCTAAAAAAACGTACAACTACTGTTAACAAGCCAAATAAGAATGACACCCACTCTTTACCAAGGACTGACTTGAAGCCCCCCATATATATATATATGTTATTTTGGAGTCACTGATAGAAGTCTCCAACAAGGTTTATTTCCCAAAAGGAATTCCTTTGCTTTCTACCTAAACTGCCCAGAACCACAATAAAGCCTCATGTAGCCAAACTCCTTTTGTACTAATTCACAGAGATGAATGTTACTTGTGGTATAACAGGACCATTTATTTTTAGAGCAGAGTTCCAGTTTACCTAAATGTCAAGCATACTGACAGGGTCTATAGTGTTTTAACTACGTTGTCCTATTATGGCCTTTGCTCGGCTGTAGGGTCACTCTGAGGGTCAGGGCATAGCAGTTGAAGGCCAGCAAGGGTGAAGGAAACTCTGGTCTGTCGTGGCAAGGGTCATGTCACCTGTAAGCTTCATTCTTTAAAAGGACTGCTAACATGTAGCATCTCAAACATGGCGTTTGGTCTCTGGATTGCTTGTGTAGCAGTTGGCACAGAAAGAAACAAACTTGATCCGGAACAAAACATTAAAATGCTCACAAAGATCATCCTGAAACAAATCAGTGGTGGACGAAAACTCATGGTGTCGTTTGGCGTTAAAGTGCAAAGTCTCAAAGCTCCGAAAGTCAACAGAAAGATCATGTTTTTATATTGAACCAGACAGAGATAAGAAAACAAGTTATCGCAGAACGCATGAGGCCTCTTCCTCATCGGATCGTTATTCAAAATTTCTTTTGGACTCTATCAGTATTAAAGATGTCCAGGTGCTTCCTCTTTTTTGGCAGTGCAAAAGAAACGGAAGAGGCATCAACAAAGACCAGACAAGAAAATGTTCTTGAAGCTTGACCCAAAGATGAGGGCAGAGTAGTGTCTTTCATTACGCTGTGATGAGGATCCACACAGAACAAAGCAATTCACCATGAGCTGTAGAGCATCAGAGCCCCATTCACACCACCAATGCACTGGGCCAGGTGTGGTCGTTGGAGAACCAGACCAGGCGGGGGTAAACAATCACGATCAGGTGGCAGACTAATGTTTTTAGATTCACTCCACTAAGATGAAGCTTTTCTGACCTGCTCCCCGAAACAGCGCTTGATTTCTCAACTGGAAAAGCTCTCATAATATGGAACATTTAGAAATTTTGTCCATCATTCATTGGTTCCTGTTTACTCCTAGGTTCTTTTGGGACTACTGAAGGATTTGATGATGAAGAGAGAAACTCGGATACTTTGCTTCGACCCTGGCTAAAGCCTAATCAGCGGCCACAAGGTAAGATGTTTTATTCATGTAAAAACAAGCACTCTGACAGCTTCGGTTTGTTTGTTGGCTTGCGTTGTTTGGCTGGCTCAATGCAGAGACACAAGGGCAACAATCTGTTAACCCCCCTCAGGCTTGTGTGGAGGGGGCTCCCTTGAAGTACCACACACATCCAAGAGTTACAGGGCTTGGGTTAATGGTCTGACCCCCCCTGACTTCACTCAATCTGCATCTTGTTTGTGTTCATCACTTTGAAGTGCTGCAACTGTTCTCAATAGGGCACGTTCCTGTTATCTGTTTGCGATCACATGTTGTGAGTCGATCCTCCACCTGGTGAGCCAGGAGAGGGCAGCATTGTTCATATGGTAAAGTGAAATACACATTTTCTGAATATTAAGGGTTGCTGCTGGTTAAGAGTATCTGGATAAGGTTTGGAGGATCTAAGGGGTGTTTGTTTTTTCTTTTAGTCGCTCTGAGCATAGTTGTACTTCAATGTTAATCTGTGGTTGGTATGAAGGCGTTGGATCACTTTTATATGTACTTTTATGAATGTGCTATGAGAGACTGCTTTATGCCAGTTTTTTTCTCACAGAGTCATGACAATACTCTCTTATTTGAAAAAGTTGTCTTGAATGGAAGGAGAACAACCTTGTCTGAGTTAGCAAGGGCCATTAATGGGCTGTGATTTATTTATCTACTTATCGAAATAAAGCAGAACCAACAAAATCTTCTTTGGGGATTAAATGAAATCCATTGAATGTCATGTAGATGGATTATGTGACTTGTCATATGTGATTATTTGTAGAAAGTAAAGATGTAGTCATCCTAAGATAATTACATTTTTAAAAGTGATAAGAGTAGTTTATATTTAACTTTATGTTTGAAAATATGGGTTATCCATTTTAAATCTTTCAGATTTTTATTTTTGGGCGTTTTTGCTCCATTTTATTTAATTTCTTTTTAGAATCATTTTTTTGCTTTGCTTTATTGTAAGTACTAATCTTCGTTTTTCAAGTTGAATCATTTTAGTTCACGTATTTTTTTTGTTTGTTCCGTCGTAAATATTTCGGAACATGGCTCGTGTTTATTTCAATAATTGATGTGCATGTGTGGAGCGGAGTTAGTTTGCAAGAAATGCCCCCTTCCCCCCACCCCCGCAACGCGCAAGCGCTCGGGACCGTGTGGGAATGGTCGGTCCGCGAACTGGGGGTTGGACCGCTCCGAGCGAAACAGAGCAAAAGAGTTTTAAATGTCCGCCATGTTGTCCATGGCGCACTGAACCAACGATAGGGAGCGGAGCGTCGGAAAAAAACAGTCCGAGAGAGAGCGACCAAGATCCGGGCCTTCCCCCGGCTCCGCTGGCGACGCCCTAAATACAAGCTACCACCATTCGAACGTTAGAACAGAGACTAACTCCACAGAAACATCCATGAAAGCTCCACTCGGCACCGTGGTGATTATTAGGAGATCGGATAGATTTATATTGCATCTCGAGTTGTGAAAAATGAGTAAATTGTCGTTTCGGGCACGGGCGCTGGACGCTTCCAAGCCACTACCCGTCTTCCGTTGTGAGGATTTACCCGACCTACACGAATATGCATCAATTAACCGGGCAGTGCCGCAGATGCCGACGGGGATGGAGAAAGAAGAAGAATCGGTATGCTTTTACCATTTGAATTTTTGAAATTATACGCGTTGTTTGATTTTTACAAGATCTGAGGCGTCCCTCTTTTTTTCTGCGCAAGCTTTCACAAAATGGCCGCCAATTTTCACAGTAGAAACACGACGGTTTTCTGCCGCAAAACGCCAACACGCCGCAGCGGGGCGGCTGTTGGGGAGAAGCGGGGACACGTCGAGTCGTTATCGGGTAAAATCGCTCGGTTTGATCGGCATATTTGTGCGTGAGGTGATTTTCTGAGTACAAAGGAGTCATGTGACCTGAGCAATTCCGACATTTTGTCTCGTCTCGTCGGGATGGGGCCTTGTGTTGGCGTAATTGCGGGAGACCAGGGCAAGGGGGAGCTAGTGATTTCAGGTTATGTGGCATCTGTGCCACTTGCAGACAGACATGTCAACAACGCTCGCCGTGCACCGAAAGGCAATAAACAGCCTGTAGACGTCGTGACTGAAAAACGATGTTTATGTTTGTTTTCGGCGTTGTTGATCACAGTAATGTGCGTGCGTGTGGTGAGGAATGCCGTTGCACGCAGGGTACACTGTGCAACTGTCAAGCATGTCGTTGAATCGCTTGGTATGCTGCAGCCCCTTGTTTAGATGCATTGAGGCACCGCTGTGCTCCAGTAATGTATGCTGCCCCCCCTTTTCTGCTCTTATGTCCTGAATCAGTCGGTTTTCCTGACACATAAATACAAATAAGTTTTTTTTAATGCTGTATTAACTGGTACTGGTGTCCTAAAAGTACAGATTTTGGAAGTTTGTAGGTTATTGTAGTCCCTAATGTCACTCAGGCATATCTAGAAGCCATAGTTTTTCAGCTCTGAAGTACTTTCTTGCCTTTGGTAATGTCAAGAAATTTTCCCTCCAACTTCTAGTGTTTTCTTGCCCATATTTGTTTTCCTGTTTTGACAGTTGGAAGCAAACTGATGGCAGCGCATGGCAGCGTTACAGGATGCGTGTTTCAAATCTTTAGTGAATTTCAAGGTGGTGAAGTTAACATTTGTTCACAAACGAGCCCAAGCAGCTCTGTTTCTGTCTTTGATTCTGAATGCAGTGCACAGACAGTATTGTATTTCAGAAGAAAGCAATGTTTTTTTTCTCAGTCTTGAGGAGCATTGAACGTTGTGGTGGTCTATAAAACATTGGGGCATTTGTGGGCACCCCACTATTTAGTGAACAATGTGTTTGCTGCCTGACAATGTTGCTCTCATTGTGGTTCTTAATTGGGTGGTTTTTACGAGATCTCTGCTCTCTGGTCGATCCAGCCATCCTCAGAGCTATTTCAGGGGGGAGATGCTTGAAGTTATCTCAGGTGGGAGCTTTTCTTATCTATTTAAAGCACACTACAGCCTGCAGGCGCTGGGTGTCAGGGGTTCAGTGTGTCAGATGGCACAGCAGGCTGGCAGACCAGCGGCACGTGGCGCTCTGGAGGAGATCAGGGCAGCATGAAGGAGGGGGGGGGTCCTGTCTCTTCAATGTCTGGGCTCTGCTCAGCTGGAGCGCTGGTTATGTAACAGCCATATTATCATAAGAGGTGGGCTAAGGCCTGCTGCGTGCCAATACATTTTCTGTGTCAGACTGGAGGTGGAAATATGTTTTGCGTCACTGAAGGTAGAAACCACAGCACGGCAGGTTTGTGCTCAACATCGTATACAAGAGCAGAGTTCATTGATCCACGCAGAATTTAATGTCTCGCGTTCCTGGACAAACACTTGACCCACTGAAGCTTGAACAGCAATCCCAAAGTGTTCCCGTGGTGTCAGGCAGGCATGTTTCGCTCTCCGCTCCCTCAACCGCATCGACCACACACTTGATGTACAAGCGGTCTGCAGGCTGAAGGTGCAGCGTTCCGGCACTTTCTTTAAGTTAATAGAAAGCTTTTAACAGTCAGCAGCTTGTCCCAGACCACAGAGCAGCGTGCTGGATTCAGCGCCGCTTGGCCAGCGTTCCGTTGCTGGATGACGGTCCCATGAAACTGCTGGCAGTGCAGCGTGTGGTTTGGAGATTTCCAGGCAGCGTAGCTGTTCCCAAAGATCTGTCATCTCCGGAACCCTCCCTCCCTATCCGGCACGTGCGGCTTGTTTTGATCCCAGACGCTTTGTCTTGTATTTACGTTTGGGTGAGAGCGAGGTCAGCGTCTGCGGCCCGGTGGGAACCCACAAGCATCTGCTGTGTTTGCATCGCTGCCAGACCCAGTCCTTGCACTCAGACACAGACCCACACTCTGGCCGGCCACCAGTTTCTCACCGTGTGACCTCGTCGGACGGGAATGTGGGGCATGTCACCTGTCCAAAAGCCTCTGCAGCCAGCAAGCTCTGAAAGTGAAAGTTGTCTGCCTCAGCTGTTTTCCAGCTATTTTCTGCTTTGCCTCTTGACAGTTGTTTGTATTGTGAATGTGAAGTGCATCGTGAAGCTAACAGCGGCCTCCAGGCAGGCAGCACTGCCCAAAATCTAAGTTGGCTCTTTCAACCAACCTCAGTTTCAACATCCTGTTAAGAAGACTCGCTGCACTTCTTGTTGATAAACCTGTACTGTAATTTGTCGATTAAAGTCATCATACCTCGTCTGTTTTGGCATTTTTTTGCTATCTGTCAATATTTATTTTTAATGGTCATGGATGAACTTCTAACTTCTTCCTCAGATGAATGCTGGTGTGGGGTTTCTTAGACAGAGGGTTGTTTCAATTTTTACTCTTGTGGCTTTTCACCTTTTCCGCCATCAATTTGCTGGTTGGAGGAAACAGTTACAGCACTTAATTTCTCACCCTGTCACACCTCGTGTTTAAAAGTGACCCTCATCCACACTGTGCAGACAACTGTGCTCAGACTGTAGCTGCCCCTCCTCACCACTACCACCAACACCAGACCCACTAGACGATCCCCCTGCGGCTGTCCATCACATTAAGTGGCATTTACAGTGTCTGGGACAGTAGCTGTCAGAGGCGAGACTGGGAGAAGGTGGAGGAGACTGTGGCTGGCTCAGCAGCCATGACAATGATCGATGTGGTCATTTTAGAAGGCTATATTTGGACTCCTGCGAGCGTGTCTGTGTTGAAGCAAGTGTTGGCTTGCATGTGTCTGTGAGGCCATGGGTTAATGCTCTTCATTCTGACTGTTCACCTCAATCTGAGCCCATTTATTGTCAGGCAAATGGCCACGGTTGGGGAAAGTAAACAAACACATGGCTTGATTGGCTTTGGCAGGCAGTGAGTTTTTGCTCAAGGCCGCTTGGTTTTATAAAATTTTCCCTCATTGCCAAGTGCCCCCACCCCCTCTCTCCTAAGGAGGTTGTGAGAGGGGTTTTTGCATTTGCAGAGGGAACCATTCAGTGGTCTTCAGATAGGTATAGGGAAAGTTATGTGAGTGTATAAGAGGGCGCATGGAAAACTGCCACAGACAGGTTGAACGTGTTGATGTTTGGCGCTTGCGGACGCCCCGGGGGTAACGCGAGTGAACTACTCGTCCTCGGCGACTCCTCCAGCAAGGGGAGTCGCCGCATCCTCGCAACAGATCGCAGCACCACATGGCGCGATAAATGTGAAACACACTCGCCTCGGGTGCAGCAGGCTGCTCGTACAAAACCGTCAGTCCTAAAAGTCCAAATGGTGTTGATGAACACGGCGCTCTGGGATGTAATAAAATAGATTTAGTATGTTGGAGGGAAATTACAGATGACTACAAAGCTTGATAGTGTGATGAAACGCAAACATGGAATAAACTAACATCATCTCTTGTTTCACACGAAATTACATGTGACCAGCACTTAAAAGTTATTTTGTTCACCTGCTGTACTTCTGGTTAGATGGCTGTCGTGTTTTGATTGTGTACTTGGAATAGTTTATTTGCCATCTGGTTTGGTCTGCAAGTTGCATTCCTGGCTCATGAAAGTAAAAGCTCTTCTGTGTTGTGGAGGAACTCTACTGGACTTCTGACCGTACGAAACACTGTGGACTCTGATCGATGAGACATCCGGTCACATTGTGTCTTCAAGGTCTCCGAAGGTTGCAGGGTTCTTGTATTTAAAAGGCACTCTGCAGTAGCATTGAGAAAAGCTCCTATTTGAATTGTGCTGAATAGAAAATTGATTTGTTCTGTGCTGCATTAATCTCGTTTTGCCACACTTCTTTCAGAGCAGCAGCACACTTGGACTGCTCTGGCCCAGTGAAAGCAGTTTGCCATCCTTATGTTCCTTTTTTTAGACTGTCAGCCTTTTTTCTGGCCATTATGTGGTGCCAGGGGCAGCTTACATCAGGACAGAATCAACTCAATGCCAGGCTTTTATGTGGTTTATGCGATGTTGATTATAATCGGGCCCTTTTGTATTTTAAGAGCTACCACATCACAAAACAAGTCTTCATTGTTCAGAGGTTGCTCTTTGTTCATGATGGAAATCGCCGTGCGGTGATTGCGTTTTTATGTTAAAGCTGTTTCTCAATCGTTGGAGAAAATTACATAAGACGAGATGTGCGGAGTAACGACTGCGCTGTACGTTTAGCACCAAGTTGCTTAATTATAAAGTGTGTTGAATTAGCGATTAAAGCCATGTAATCATTATGAGTGCCCCATTCAAATGCATCTCCCCCCTCTTATAGAAGTAGGGGCTCATGAAAGTGCCTGGATGGTGCATTGCCGTGCAGCTGCTCGTGAATGACTGAAATGACGACATGCTTTCCACCAAGCATGAAATTTTATCATGTCCTTTAGAAATGTGTCAGATTACAGCTGATCTATGAGCAGTCGCACATTAACACCTGGTAGTTTTAGCCGTTATTGGCAAACTGCTTTTCCTCTCATGTAACTAGTGCTTAAGTTGAATCAGTCATCTAAAACTGAACATTGCTGCGTTTGGCAAAGTAAAAGCTCTGGTTTCAAATGAAAATTGAAGAATTTAAATGGGTTTTTTTGCTGATTTGAACTGATGTTGATTTCATCAAACATCACCCACATGGATGTGTAGGATCTTTGACACCCCAAATCTATTTTATGCTTGTAAAAAACGCATAATAACCAGTGATGTCATTAAAAGTAATCTCTGAGGGGATGATTTACCTGCAGCTCCCAGTCAAGTGTCAAGGTTGTTTCTGTGAAGTCATGCCAGCAATTATTTGTTAAACTTGATGACTCACACAGGCTGTTTGCACTGCTACTAATCCACAATGTGACAAACGGAGCCAGGAAAGCTTTATGTGCTTTCAGAATAGTGGGACTGAAAAAGAAACAGTGGCTTTTCAAGCTGCTCTGTTGAGCCGACAGGAGAAAAGCTTCGAGTGTCACCAAAGAAACTGGACAAGTCGTACGGACTAAATTGAGTGTCTTGATAGTGTACGGCTGACTCTGAATGAAGCTGTCGGATACCGTCTCCGACCTACTACGCTGCGCCCGACTTGCTCGAGATTGTTTTGGCAGCAGGAAGAGTCGGTTGTTTTCATGGCGGAGCAGTCGCACTCTCGCAGCGCCACACTTTGTTCCTATAAGCTCACACCGGTTTCTTTCTGACTCGCTCTCGGCGCTCTCGACTTTCCCAAAGCACGGCCGCTCTCCCGCCGCCCCCTCCTCCTTGCCCTTGTGGCTCCGACAGCCGCAGGGAAAACAATAAACACACACCTTCTCTCCAGAGAGTGTCTGTGCGAGGCCGGCAGCATGCTGCCTTGTTGACAGACTGCCTGCATGCCGGTGGCTCGGTGCCCAGCTCCAGGCTACAGGCTTCCACTACTACGACTGACTGGGACTGTTGAAAATATCAGTCGGTCAGCGCCGCAGCCTGTCTGCCTCCATTTCATTTGATAGTGATTGAATAGCTGCTCCAGGGAATGCTCCATTCATTGGCTGGTCAGTAATTTCTTGTACTCGCATATTAGATCGGGACTCTGTTTTGACCTTCTTGTGACTCGCAATCTGATCGAATGTCAATTAGTGGCCACTTAAAAGCTGATTGTATGTGTTCCAATTGGAAATACTGAGAGAAACGTTCTTGTAATTGAATGCCTCTGCTCAGCAGTTAACCTGTTTTCCATCGCTTTGACAGTTCTGACTTTAGTGATGGAGTCTTAAGCACCTCGTTGCAAGATGGCTCATTCCTTCATGATGCTTCTGGACATTAATGGCAGAAGTCGTTCATAGACGTTCAGTGAAGTTCATTGTCTTGACACAAATTTCTTGTTTTTACTGACATGTCCAGTCAGCAGGGATTATTCCCCTGAAGTCATCCGTCTGATAATGACAAGGCGTTAAACTTTACATCCTCGTGTGGCTCAGGTGTTGCTCCATCATTGGAAAGTCTAGTGACCCACCTGTCTTTCATTTAAACTAAAAGGTCTTAGCCGCCCTCCTCACAAAGTTTTATATTGTTTTCACATGCCTCAGAAAAGCACCTCATACTTCCTGTCACTTCACCACTCTTATGCATTTATCTTGAACCTGGACTAAATTTCCTTCTAACGAGAAACGCCATCAAGGATCAAAGCCAAGTCCTCCCAGTCCAGTGGGAGATGCTGGATGCTACATAGTTTGAACTCGCATTGGGTGATTCCTTTTGCACTGGGATGTCGTCATTAGGTCTGGATGCCAAATGTGATCCATTGTGAAACAAGATAATCAGTGCTCACTTTGCCAGGTCAAAGTTTGAACATCCACACGACTGTTTGTTTCTCAGCGTGAATGCACGTCGGATGTGACGTTACAGTTGGAAAATGCTTTGTTTGTCTTAAGTGTTGCAAAAACTGTTCTCAAGCTTGAGTGGCAAGGGATCTTTTTGTGTTTCAGTTCGTTTTAAAGTGTTGGCTGTTTTCTGCCTCATTCTCAGACGATCTTCAGTATTAACGGTCCCTTCTGAATGTGAAGCTTCATTTTCTAGTAGGGTTCACCATGCATGTTTACAAGCCAAATTACACATTGAAAAAGATCTCCTCAAACAGTGTTGTGCTGTCCACAACAGCACAACACTGTGCTTGTGTTGTCATTAGGTCTGTGCTTCATTTTGATCACACACTGGTACAACAGCATGGCAGTAAAATAAAAAAAATCATATAGGAATGTAAAAAAATACATCTGCATGTGGTGTGAACAGAAACTGTCCACCACTGGTGTGATACCGTGCATAACAACCAAAATCCCAACTTTTCTGCAGAAGGTTTGGTGTAAAGAGCTGCAACACTTGTGTGGATGCATTGTGATGTTTATGGCAAACTTGTAGTAAGTGCTCATACATCTGTTTTGGATTGTTAGATGTTTACCTCCCATTTGCAATTGTGACAGCAAGTGATTGTTGGGTATTTCTGTGGTACATGGCCTGGTTGCAACGTAATGTCAGGTTTGCGTCTCTTTGCCTGCTTTTTTCATATCGCTTGATTAGACTTGAGTAGAACACCTCTCTGCTTCATTGGTCTTGTTTATGATTGTCTCATCACTGCATCTGTATTCTTGCAGGAGCACCATCTCCAACGGGCCATCTCGGCGCAACAGGTCTATGGCGAGAAGCGGGACAACATGGTCATCCCGGTCCCCGAGGCGGAGAGCAACATCACCTACTATGACTCCCTCTACCCTGGGGACTACAAGATGCCAAAGCAGCTAATTCACATACAGCGTAAGTGTGTGTACTTAGTGATTTCCATTAGGCTCCAGTTGTCATTCACTCATTTACTCTGAATGTGTTAGATGACCCCTGGGGGTTGTTGGACAAAATTATTTTCAGCAATGGGCAAGAACGCCAGTGTTTAGTGCTGCTTTTTATTTCCAAACTGTCGCTCTAGACTTGTATGATTTGATTTGATTACTTCGGGGCCTGTTGAGCTGTTAAAAAGATGTCCAAGACTGGATGAAAAGGTGGATTGAAGTGGCGACCTTCATTAAGAGTGAACAGGTGATACAGAAGTTTCCTGCTGACAGGAGGGGAGGTGTTGTGCGACGGGCTTTAAAACTGTCCTGCTCACCATGGTTAAGGTGTTGTGGGAGCTTTGTTGTCTGACATCCATTCATTGAATGACATCAGGGACCCAGTTGTGCCTCTTTTTTTGGACTGATTATGTTTTGTCAAATGAGTTTGCAAGATTGCACAGTATTAGCGGTGATATTAAAGGAAATGAGTTTGTGCGATGGCTCAGTTCAGTGTGTCACTGGTGGTCACTGATTGTTTTTCGAAGAAAAGCAATTTGCTGTACCCTGAACACAGACACCGTTATCAGTCGCAAGCTGAAAGGATGAATGTTTTGTTCTGTCAGATTGCTGTCACACTAATTATGCACCATTTTCAGAGGGGTGGACAGTTTGAAACAAGTGCAAAATGCACTTTGCATTGTTTATTTTCCCTCCACTCTTTGGTGTCTGAAAATCGGTAAATCGTTTTACTCAAGTGTATCGTTTGTCCACTGAAAGATGCTTAACTGCTATTGTTTAACTGTATGATCAGCCAGCTTCTCTTATCCGCTGCATTCAATGGATGACTCGCAATAAAAGTGATCTGTTTTAATTAAATCTGAACTGGCTTTTTTTTTTAAGCTGAAGCAGGAAGCACTTTGACCTGCTTATTGTTTACTCGGTGCTTTAGTACAGTAGCCGACTATGCTTGATAACAGATGATTTAATGTGCTTACATTGAAATGTTGCTGCAGAACACTGCTGACAGTAAATTAAAACATTACTGTGGCCTTCTGGGAGTTCCTGAAGTCGTGATGTTTATTTAAACTGGTTTGATGTAGTTAGATGCGACTGTCACCACCTGAAGCTGTAGCCCAAGATTTTCTGTCATTTAAGTTCAGTGGTCACATACAACTTTTAGTATTATGTTCCACAAACACCTGTTTGATATTTACATTATCGTCCCACTTCAGTGCATATGAGGGCTTAGTTAAACAACGCAAAATTTGCACCCTGTTTTGATGCGACAGTGACACACTGCACCAGTGAAAGGCACAGTGATATAAAGCTCAACACTGCAGTGTACCTGTCACTAGGAACCCTTTAAAACCAAAGAAATGCAGTTTTTCAATGTCCAATTAATTGGCTGAATTATGGATCGTTTGCACTTAATACTCTGGGTGGAATTGGATCCTCTGGTGGTCAGCTTTGAACTGAGAACATGATGTTTGACACCCCCGCTGCAGGAAAGCAGTTTGGTTAGGCACACTCTTAACGTGCTGCTGTACAACCAGCTGAAGTGTCGGGTCATTTTCACCAGTCGACCCTGTTTGACACTCAACTTCTCAAGTCGAAACGGTTCGAATGCTGCACTGTTTCTGGTAATCTGAGTGATGCTGTATAAGGTCGCACCGCAGACACAGACTCGTTATCGTTTCCCAACAAACATCACGATTATCTTCACTGTTTATTCAGTCTCCAGGCAGTTTTCCTTTTCAACTGCCTGCTGAGCAACTGTTGCTAATAAAACCTTGATGTCCGGTCTGCACGATTTCTGCTCTGTGTACCGTTTCTAGTCTGCTGGAGTTTAGGCTGAGACGATGCACATTACTAACTTGCAGCAGGAGTCTGCTCAGGCTACAATGACTGTTCTTTTCTGCTGCCATTTTATCAATTCGTTTCCATCCTCAGATCAATACAGAGTTAGGCGGTATGAAGTTTCAGCTTCCAGTTGGTCACAGCAGGACTCGGTTTTAAGCTGTCAGGAATCAGCCTGTTTTGTTTGCATGTTAAGTTGGCGCGTAGGTGTTTGCTGCTGTTTGCAAGTTCTCGCTCTGGTCCAGGTAGTGTAAGCAGGTTCTCAGCTCTGTCACACACAGACTGCAGCTGTTATTTTGTGTTGATCGGCGCTGTTTTCCTTAGTTACGGCCGTGTCTGTAAATAAGGCCCGCGCAGGTTTTATTTTCTCAGAGGAGACAAATTGTACCATCTGCTTTGTATCCAGTAATAAAGTCTGTGGCCACATAACAGAAGAGACATTGTTTACAGACTGGATTTAACACAAATCTTCCAAATGTGTATGAACAGTTGCTGTCGAGGCGTCTGTTTGACGGTCCTGAACTTAAGCGATAGAGTGCGGCCAGAGTTTGTTGAATGCTATCTTATGTATTGGTCTATTAACGGACAACACAACCTGTCAACGTTTTGTAGTGGTCGTATACAGGACATATCAAAGTGTAGGTAAATGATGGAAATCTGATTTCAGCCTTATTTCACTGATAAAAGTGAATTTGCAGCTGTGTTGCTACACAGCTAAATGTTACAGTTCACAGGAGGTCAGCCTTTGGCATTTCGAATAATTAGCAAGTACTCAGGTTATGTGATCCCGTCTACAAATTGGCTGGCTGTTGTGTAACTCTGCATGCAGTTTCTCGAGTCACTACCAGGCCAATTAAGCAGAGCTTTGACTTTGGTTCTGCAGCTTTCAGCTTGGACACAGAGCAGCCGGACTACGACCTGGACTCAGACGATGAGGCCTTTGTGAACAAGCTGAAAAAGAAGATGGAGATCAGCTACCTGCAGTTTGAGGAGATGATTGACCGGCTGGAGAAAGGCAGTGGACAGCAGGTCAGTCCATAAACGCCTCAAATGATTACATTGTTGTTGCTCACCTTTCTCCCTTAAGGAACTGGACATGGTAATGCATGTGTTGCCTGTTTCTCTGTCCCTTTGTACCTTGGAATTGTTCCTAACAGAGTGTTACTCCTTTGTATGCGTGTGCTGCAGCTCGTGAGTCTTCCAGAGGCCAAACTGCTGCTCAAGGAGGACGACGAACTCATCAAGGAGGTCTTTGACTACTGGAGCCGCAAAAGGAAAAACAGCAAAGCCAATTCTCTCATCCCCAACGTCAAGCAGGAGAAACGAGACGGCTCCAGCACCAGCGACCCCTACGTGGCCTTCCGACGGCGCACCGAGAAGATGCAAACTCGGAAGGTCAGTAATCTCTTTAAGCTTGGGTAATAAAATACTAGAGATCTGACACGGCACTCTGGAGTGTTGAACAATTCCAGCTCACTCCTTTTGTGAGGTACTGAGCATACTTGATAACTTGATACTATCTTTTGCTTTCAACTCTTGTGAAGGAGCAATCTGCCACCAAGTGGTAATTTAGGGGATATATCTCGATTGGGAAAAGTAATAATTTTATAAGTTTTCTGTTTGTATTCACATTTTATTTTATTATTTTTTTTTTTTTTAAAGTAATTTCAAAAGGTCTGGCTTCAGAGCTCAGACTTTTGCAAACTTTCAGGGGGCTGCGTGTTCAGGGGGTTATTTGTTTGGAGTGTGGCAGACTAATTTGGTGGTGTGTTGTCAACAGAACCGCAAGAATGACGAGGCGTCCTATGAGAAGATGCTGAAGCTTCGCAGGGATCTGAGCCGAGCAGTCACAATCCTGGAGATGATTAAACGGAGGGAGAAAAGCAAGAGGGAGCTGCTGCACCTCACACTGGAGATCTTCGAGAAGAGGTCAGACATTCACACTCAACTCTTTAGTGCAGAGAAAAGCAAAATATTTTTCAAGATTGTGGATGTTATGACAAGAAATAATTCGCAGAATGTGGTTTAAGACCGGCAGCACAGCGTCTGCAAGTGAGTCTGTTTAGGCCGTGACCCTCTCTGCTTCGTTCTTCCAGAAATGTCATGTCAGACTTTGGCGGTGAGGTGATGGCGGAGGTTCTTGCAGAACGGGCGCTGGTGAGGCCACAGATCATCCCGCTGGTCCCACTCACCAACCAGTACCGACACCAGGACCACATGGACCTCAAGGACTACAAGTCCAAGGTCAGGCCCCGCCCCCTCCACCTGACAATGTTCAGAAACTGTAGCCTCTGTAGATGTTCCCTGAAGACAGTTTGATGTGCCTGACATGATTGTCGTCTCTTTTTAGCCTGAGAAGGCAGAAGCTCCCCGACAGAAGAGGAAATATGAGAAGAAGCAGAAGGTGCTGCCTCTGTCGTCAGGCGCTGCCCACCATCCCGGTCCTGTAGCCTTTAACGCGAAGGACCTGAACCAGTACGACTTCCCCAGCTCGGACGATGAGCCCTTCTCCCAGGTACATAAAACCAAGCATGCCATTTTCTTCCCTTCATTCATAGTAAACAACGTTCGACAATTAAGCTTTTTCACCAAGTGGCAGCTATTATGTCCTGAAATGACTCACCACGGTAATAGAAACTGTTGAACTGGGAGGGTTTCTGAAGAACAGAAAAGAGAGAAAACGCTGCGTGTGTTGAAAGAAAGTGGAGCTTCTATAATTACATGGCACGATGAAAAATAGCCCAACGTTTTGTCATGGCACACAGAATAGAAACTCCCTCGACTGCATATAGTCCACAAACCCCGAAACATCTATAGAATCTTAATGTTGTGTCAGTTTTTTGTACAAAGAACACGACAGATCCTAGAAACGGCTGTTTATTACAGTGTGTCGGGGCGTTGGGGGAGATGCAGTGGAGCAGGAGAGCCAAACGTTTTCTCGGCTGTAATTGGTGGAGTGATTTTCCCAGACAATGAGATCTGTCAAAGCGCGTTGCCCTTTGTCCTGCCGAATCCACTCGGAATTATTAAAGCGATCCAAAAACAATTTTCACCCCCGTCGTGTGGCGTCTGCACTCGCTCTGACCTAACACCCACCTGTGTCCTCTCTTGTTTATAGCTGCACTCGGGCTCCTCAGAAGCAGAGGAGGAGAACGACCCAGATGGCGCCTATGTCTTTCGCAGAAAGGCGGGATGCCAGTACTACGCTGTAAGCAACTCGCACAACTCCCATTCAGTTTAAAACAAAGTACAATAAATGTATCATTCGGTAATTAATGATCGTATGAGGTTGTCACGAGCAGGAAATGTAGTTACTTCCCTGTGGATTTACTTCCTCATCACCGAAAGAAAAGTAGTTTTTACTGCATATAAAATTGAAGCCTAATTGTTTCCTTTTCTAAACTTGAATGCTTCCTTTGTCATGTCACGTTTGAGTTTGAAAGGTCTCCTTTTTTTGTTGTTTTGGCAGCCAGATCAGTTCCAACAGGCCTAAATGAAACTGTCATCAATGACACTGGAGCAGAACTAAGCAGTGGTAGTTGTTGACACTCGCTGTCCGGTCTGTCTGCAGGCTCGTCAGGATCGTGTGGGTAGCTGGCCGTGGTGCGATCCCTGGGAGGGCGGCTTGGCAGAGGCTCGCTTCCGCTACAGTCTGACCACACTCACCGTGCCAAGGCAATGCCTGGGCATGGCTCGGCGCCGTGTGGGGCGAGGCGGCAGGTTGGTTAACCCCCGTTTTTCCTCTTTAACACTAATGTGTTCACCTGTACATGCTAAACTGTTACTGGCTCGTGGTTTACACTGGAAAATATGGCTGCTGTGGTAGTAAGCGGAATGATTCTGCTTTAGTTTTCTGGGAAGATGGGATTCTTTTTAGTACCTCAGTTGCCTTCTTTTTTATGGTAGATCATGACAATTGTTTGTTCGTTGACTGAAGCTGTGACCTCCTCCTCCCTCAGGGTGCTGCTGGACAGGGCATACACGGACTATGACAACATTTTCCACGGACTGGATTCAGAAATGCTCGACTTGCCTCTCCCCTCCACACCTGCTCCTCCCCCTACTACTCCTCCTCCTCCTCCCCCTCCAACTACTTCACGTTCACCGGCCACCGACAAGTTTGCCAGTACCTCAGAAACAAATACCTCGGACAGAAGTTCCTCCACCTTCAAAGCGTCCCCTCCCCCCTCCTCGCCCTCTTCCACGGACCTCAGTCAGATACTGTTGAATATAAAGTCGTGCCGATGGAGGCACTTCAGACCACGGACACTACCACTACACGAGCTGGACAATGCCCACCCTCTGTTCAGGAGGCTGAGCCGAAGCCTGAAGCGCCCGGCCTCCGGAACTGGAGGACAGCCCTTTGGCTCTCAGCGCCTCGGGCGGGCCGTCCCTGCGCCCGCACCCGTTGTTGGTAAGTGGCCACAACGCACACTGCGGATATGATGTGGAACTACAACACAACCGCCGCTTGTTTTAATGACCTCATTTACAAACGCGTAGCTCGTTGACCTTGGGGAGGATTTGGGGTGGGTTGAGTTTTATTGGAGTAGGTGTTGATCGTTCTGCAGCACGAATTTTGTTTACTGTAACTCAGTAACAAGCAAATAAAAAGTAACACAAATAAAAAATTAAACTTCATCAGAAGCTGAATGTTAAGGTAATAGTTGTTGCAATTGATGACATTTTTAAAGCATTTCTTAGAATTGTGGTTGTGATATTTGTGGCCTCTAATTAAAAACTTTTGACTCTGCAATATTTTGAGATAAAGATGCAACGCTGTCATTTTTTTATATAAAGAATTCTATGAAGCCAGGCTGTGCAGATAGAGATGGTGTGACTGTGTCCTATCTATTTGAGTGACTAAGGTCATGAAATATAAAGATGCACTTGTGTTGTGGGAGCAGGTCGACAACGACCCTGTTGGACGACCTCAGACAGAACCACTCGTACATCAGATTCATCCATCCATCCATTTCACCTCTACATGTCGCTGTGTCTTTGGCTGGATTTTTATAATTTTTGTTTGCTTGGATCGTGAAAATCATCAGACAAATGTCTCTCGGTTCACCTGAGACGTAACAGTTCTGCAGTTGGTTAACTTTTTGCAACTGTTGGCGGAGACTGGACATTTCTCACTGTACAACATGTCAATTGCAACTGATTTTGAAAACATATTGATGAGCTTTGCAGGATCTTTTTCTGGTCACTGTAGCTCTGAGCAGTAAATGATGACTGATCACCTCAGTGGTGTCCGTGATGGATTGTTTCAGTGTGGGTGGAAGTTGGTTTTCAAGTAAAAGGAAGAAACAATTGGCTATTGATTCCTCCTAAAAGAAAAAAAACAACCTGCAACTTCAAAATTTCATTAGGGAAACTTGAGGGCGCAGGTGACAAGAAGGGGAAGATGCTCCTGTATGTGGGAGTAACTCTGAAGTAATCAAGCACCACTGAGTGATGTAGACGGTGAAAAAGCATCAGATGTTGCCTCTTTTTCATATGAAGAGTCGCAGTGGGATTGCTTGGAAAGAGCATTGAGCGTGTATCGGATGGAGGTGGCGGCAGAGGACGAGCTGCGACTTTGAGACACTCTGGGAGCAACGATGAGACATGAAAGTTATGAAATACATACACAAAAGCCACCGAGGGAATAAACGAATCAATACTGCACTGATGCTCAAGGCCGCAATACCTTGAAAGCTGGGAACAGGACTTGATCGATAGAAAGCTGGTAAGCGACGACTACAAACTGTTTTCTAAATGATCGAGGCAAAAAACAGGATTATTAATAAAACATGAGGGGGGGCAGGTTTCTGGCTGAAGAGGTCTGTAATATTGGAGTCAGTTAGTCACATTTTACATGCTGCCTTTGCTACTTTTTGTTTGTGTGTGTCTGGATGTTTATGTGTAACATGATATTGAGCCTGAAAGACCAAACTCCAGCCATTTGTCCAGATGTTGCTGGTGTGACAGAATTCCACTGAGTTTGTACATTTCCCCGTTTTGTTGTATTTCTCAGCAAAGTGCAGCGATGCCTCTTGTGTGGTCAGAGGTTGCGTTCAACTTTGTTGTTGTTGGTCATTCTGACTGCCAGTCTGCAAAGCCTCCGGCAGACTCCTTAATGTTCAGTTTTTGTTAAGAAAAGTCAGACAATGAGCAAGAAAATGCAGTTAACGTGAACTGTGAGCATCGCAGCTAGAAGACAAAAGGTTCAGTTTCTGTTGTGCTCAAAAAGAAGCTCATTATTGAAGTCTGAATCTTTTGTAGCTCTGCCTGTCAGGTGAAGTCATTTCTTGGCTCCAGTCTTAACAAACAAGACATGCTGGATGGGAGCAGGTTGTTTGTTTTTGTTCTGTTCGAGAGAAAAAGAACATAAACAGAATATCTATTTTCCTGCTCGTTGAAGTCCGATTTTTTTCCCCCCGTTTTTTAAAAGTGTCTGACCAGATTTATGTTGTCGGAGCTGATGTGAGATGCTGTCTCAGGGTTCATGGAGCACTTCCTGTTTGTGTGGCCAGCGCAATAAAATGTTGAGCTGCTCATTTGGTGCAAGTTCCCAGTGAGTCAATTTGAACGGAGTGCGTTTAATAGTCCCCCATTAGAATCGTTTACTTGTGCAGCCTCATACTCATTTCTCCTTTTTTTGTGTTCTCCATCTCCCAGCGGACCAAGTGTCAGATAGTGTGTCGTTGTCATTCATCAAAGTCAACCTGCAGCTCATCATAGACGCTGAAACATGATTTCATATTGATGGGAATGACCCTGGGTTTCCCTGAGCAAAGGGCTTCTGCGGACTGCGTGGTGAACGTCTTTGTAACTCGGCCGTGTTCCCTCTCAGCTTTCACAGCCGAACAGTACCAGCAGCATCAGGAGGAGCTGGCCCTGATGCAGAAACACCAGCTGGAGCAAATCCAGCTGCAACAGCAAGCCAACAGCACCGCCACTGCCAACAGCACACAGGTCAGCATCCCGCTCAGCCGTGCGCGCGCGCACACACACACACACACACACACACACACACACACACACACACACACACTCACACACCAGCCTGTGGTTTGAGTCGTTTCACATGTGTAACTCGGGCCGTCTCTCCCAACAGGGTCTGGCGAACACGTTGGACCAGGCCGGCGCTCAGTTTGCCGCCTCGGCCCTCGTCACCGCCGACCAACTGCTGGCTCTGAAAACCAAGGAGGAACTAGCCCTGGGAGGCGGAGTCAATGGCGTCCTCTCCCCCTCAGGTATGGCACCTGTACGGCAGGCTGTGGAGAAGGTCCACTCAAAGGACACAAGCAGACATTGTTTCTGTTAAACACAATAAAGTTTAACCGGTGCAAACATTTTAGGAGTTTGATAATGCTTCTATAAGATGCTTATCCAGTCGATAATTCTCTTTTTGGAGGTGTAGCCCAGAGAAACTCTTGCTTTCAAAGCCACTGCTGCCACCAGGTTCAAAAAACAAGCACGACAGGTTTAAAATGTAACTCTTACCCGAGTGTTGGAGAACAGTGAGTCAGAGCAGACGAACCAAACAATGGAAGCAAAGTAATTGCAGTCGTAAAACGCACAAGAGAAGAGCCGATAACGGTACAAAGGAGTCTGAACAAAACCGGCAGCAGCAGCCCCCCCCCCCCCACACACACACGAAACAAGTAAGAGCATCTCAGCCTGCAGGATTCAGCAGATAACAGAGAACGTGTCAGAAAGGAGTCTTCATGGGAGATTATTCTGCAGATGAGAATGCTGCACCAAAACTCTGTCCTTCACAGATAAAACCACCAACCCGCAAAGTCCCGATAATCGTGGTTCTTTTTTTTGTTGTTTTTTTTGTTCTTGCAATTCCTTTTATGTGTGATTGTGATGAAAAGGTACAAATCCTGTTCGCACGCGACCTTCTGCCTCACGGTGGATTTTTTTTCACTTTGATAAAAGTTGCAGCATTTAACTCTCAACATGAAACACTTTAAATCAACTGCATCATTAAAGACTATGTGAATGTTTACGAAGTGAAGAGCTCTGTGACATGAACGTGTCAGTTCCAGCAATATAAGCGATAGACTGTTTGAAAACATGATCATTTCTAATAACGCCATCCTCCCCACCCCCAAAACCATCCTCCCCACCCGCCACCCCACTCCCGACCCCATTTGATCCCCCCTCAGGTGTCTACAAGGGCTTGCACCTCTCGAGCACAGCGTCCCCATCCCCCGCTGCCCCGGCCCCTCCCGCTGCCGTCCCGGCCCCCGCAATGCTTCACCCCTGCACCACCACGAGCTCCGCCACCAGTAACAACGGCACGGCCCACCCCGCCAACAGCGCCGCCACCACGAACAGCGCCGCCACTCAGGTCCTGCTTGGAAACAACAACAATAACAACAGCCTCCGCCTGGGCGTTCCCGCCGGCAAGCGCATCCACGCTCCCCGGACGCTCAGCGCCACAATGTCGACATCCGCCTTAAAGCTCGCCCACACAGCAACCGCCAACTGTCAGAAACCCAAGGTCACCACGGCCTCGGCCTCGCCACTGGACATCGTGCCCAGGTAAGGACCAAACCGTCGCTGCAGAATGCAAAAAGTAGCGAAAAGGGAGAATTTTCGGCTTCCCGTGACGCTTTTGTGCTGAAGCACTTTACTGCAGCTCTGCTAAGGCTAAAGTCGGATACGTGGTGTTGAAAACAGGCCGGACCTCCTGAGATGACCAAGTGAAAGAGCAGTTTTTTATAAAGAGAGAGGAGAGGAGGACGCTTTTGTTGTCAGGGGGATAAAAAGCTTTTGATTACACTCTGAAACGATGCAACTGCCTCAACTTCTTTGCTAACCCACAGCGTCTTCTCTCCGTCTGCCTTCAGGGAGAATCACGAACAAGACAAGCCAGCACTGAACAGTCTATCAGAGAACACAGTGGCCATGGAGGTTACGTAGCCTCTCTGACACGGCGGCCAGGAAGCGTGACTCCTTTTTTCTCCTTTGTTTTGTTTTTTGTTGTTTTTCTTTTTATCAATTTTGTTTTAGGTGCTATGCATCGTCTGTTAGTCGTCAATGCAAGTGGTGGCGGATTGAGCGCGGCAAGGTTCGGTTTCCATGGCAACAGTTTTGGGACTTAATTGCAATGCTCGTCTCGTACAATTCCCCTCCTCCCGCTCCCCCGTCCCGCTCTCCCCCCTCCCCATTTGTTACTGTTAATAAGAGATCGTCTGTAAGTTCTTAATATGACAAATATATGTACAGTACTGCATATTTGTAATACCCCCTCCCCGCCCCCCACCCCACCCGTTCTTGTATATAACATTACTTGAATACAGAATTGTTCATTTGTGATGTTTTGCACTCGAAATATGAAAAGAAAAAAATTCAAAATTAAAAAGAGAAAACAACAAACTGCAACTGGTGCGAGTGTGAGGTGTGAAAGTTGTACCACAGAAAAGTCTATGTCATCACATGCATGGTGCAGAACCTGCTGTTTGATCTATTTATTGTGCCGTGTTTACAAATATTCCTTTTTTTTTTTTCTTTTCTTTTTTTTACACTGTTCATGGTCTTTTTTTTTTCCAAATTGGTGTTTGTTTTTTAATGACACTGTGCCCCCACTGGTTCCTCATGTTGTTGTCAATGTTTAGCTAAACCTTTTTTTTTTTTTTTTTTCTTTAAAAGGAGTTTTTGTTTTGTTTTTTTTGGGATGTTGTGAACATGGCCGGGAGTTTGCTGTTTGTGCGGCGAGCTCCCACGATGTTCCCATGTGTCATGTTTGAACCCATGGAGACATGCGTGCGTACAGATTCAGGTGCAGGACAGAAAGGAAGGACAGTGTGCATCAGTTTGTCAGTGGGTTAATCAGTCTCCACAAAGCTCTTCCATTACATCCTATATTCCTGAGACAAGTAACAAAACAATTGGGATGAAGACTTTCCCAGAAGACTTTGCTGCTTCTGACTTATCTAAGCACTATATGATTTGTTTTTTTAATTGATTGATGCTGCTTTTGTATGATTTTTTTGGTCGCTGGTTTGCACCAGAGGGCCTTATTTACTTTTGGTTTCACTAAAAGATAATCCCCCGCCTCACCCTGATCATTTTTTTTAAAATAAATATTTTTGTATCTCCCATTGGTGTTTGTTTTTAAATCACGAAAGACTTCATTCTATTGTTACTTGTTGACGAAAAAAAAACCTATAAGGGAGTAAAAAAAAAATGCAGTAACTGACATTTATTATCATTCCAGCTTCTAATATAAGAAAAAAAATGTATGAATTGAAGAAAAAAAACGGAATAAAAATGACTTTTTCTCTACTTTTAAGAAAAGAAAAAAATCCTCCAGAAGGCTGAAAGGCCATGAACCGCAAGTTATCGGGTGCCTTCATTTGGGAAAAAAAAGAATAAAAACAGCTCAAAATCGCTCTCTTCTGTGAAGAGTTTGGTACTGAACAAGACTACTTGTAGTTTTTCTTTGTCTGTACCACAATCCCAATGCCCATTCCAGTGGCCCAGTTGATTCATGACTTTTTGTTTTGTTTCTGTAGAGCCTTCCACGACACACATACACACATGAGAAAGATTAACAATCCTCTTGAATTGTCACAAAATGAAATAAAAATCCAGGGCATTATGTGTTGTGACCGGCATGTCTCTTTTCTTTTTCTTTTTTATGTTTCCCCCTCTTGTTGTCTCTGTCTGGTGGAAGTCCATTTAAACTAGTTTTATAACCATTGGTGTTGCACCTCCTGTCTGCAGTGGCTGCAATTACAAGGAGTTGAGTTTTCAGGTTCTGGATTTATTTAGTTGAAATCAACCCAGTCAAAGGGAACTGCATGAAATCTGGATTTGCTGGGGGGAAGATCTTGCAAAAGTTAGCAGTCGGTCAGAAACGTTGCTGCTCATCTTTGACAGGTTTGAATAATAACTCCCTGAAATCGAGTAGTTGTATATCTAAAGTCTCAGTAGTAAGACTTCATTTGCTCCAGAATAACATTCAGAAAAATCAATTTTAAGTATGGAATTTTAGTGTATTTATGTCCTAGAAGGTCCTCATTTCAAGGTGGGCTTCTACACTCGTGTATAGTAAACAGGACTCTGAGCTGGTGGTTTGGAAAAGCTCGATACAAACCTTATATTCAGTTCTGGGACTCTGGACCCGCCGCTGTAGCTGCTGCTCGGACCACTTCTGTACCGAAAGTAATGAAGCCGCTGCTGCGTCTGTACCTTTAGGGAGGATGGTGCTGTATATCCTGCAGCATAACTGCAAAACACACACACACACACACAGCCAGTTGTTTTTATCAAAGTGTGCACTCAGCACTTTAAAAAGTGGGCCAGTACTCGAACTTTACGTTTAATACAAAAACAATTGAAAACTTGTCTCGGCGGCTTCTATCGGGCAAAAATAGTTTGACGTGACGGAAACTTTTCTTCTATCAGATCCTTAATTCAGTTTGCATGATTACAAAACTTGTTTTTTTGGTATGAAATCAAATTGTAGTAAGCTTAATGTTGAAGATTCTTTCCTTCACCTTCTGTACTGCTTATCCATCTCAGGTTTAGTGGACAGGCCTCATGTCCATCACAGAGAACATACACACACACCAATGCTTGAAATGCTATTTTTTAACAAGGTATGGATCGCACATTTCCACATGCTGAGAATATTTCAGTTTCTGAGAGTAAAGGCAAGCACCAACA